>JAVYIG010000508.1:0-207500 GCA_035222895.1 Strongylocentrotus droebachiensis
TTCATAGTTTAATGAAATAATTAGAGAAAGAAGATGATTCGTTGTTCCATTCTCGACTCTTAATCCTTCTCTGAATTCAGTTTCCCCCCACCCGCGCGAAGGTCGGAGGCTTTGACGTTTCATTAAATTTTTAGAGAAAGAAGACGATTCGTTGTACCGTTCTCGACTCTTTATCCTTGTTTGAATTTAGTTCCCCCCCTATCGAATGAGGCGCGGAAGCTTTGACATTTCATTAAATTATTAGAGAAAGAAGACGATTCGTTGTACCGTTCTCGACCTGTCCTCTTACTGCCCCCCCCCCCCACCGCCCCTGGTTACGCGCCTGCTTTAAAGGGAAAATGAAGCAATCATGATTGTGATAGCACGCAGTTAGGTTAGTCGAAATTAAATTACACCAACCATGGGGCGTCATATCATAGTTTTGTGTTATCGGGCGAGGGCCGGGCGTAGCGATTAAGCGAGATTTTGCAATGTTGAATGCTGAAATTATGCATTCTAGAAAATCCCTAAGCCCAATGTAAGTTCTTTCCGCTATATTTTTAAATTTCCTGGGGGATGTGTGCCACTATCGGGCCCAGGATTGCCGCCCCTGTCCATGATTTCTACCAACATGAGTTCAAATACAAGCACAAGTGAGTTGGTATGAGCTGAATCCAAATGAAGGGCAAAATAAGAATTGTGAAGCGGCCCTATACCGTTAATTTAAAATGTGAATGTTGAGTATATAGCTTCTATTTAAAAGACATGCAAAATATTGTGCCCTTTTCAAATTTCTCACTAAAGAGCGATTAGCTTTGTAGCGCAGGGGCTCTTTTTAACGTTTAACTTTGAATCCGCAGCTCGAGATTCTATGCGGCCGGCTCGGCCCCCTCTATTCAAAAACGTTTCCTAAGCCTTCTGGAATGACCCCAAATCTCCCGATTATAGTTTTCCCTTATTCGTCGTTACTGTCACTTAGCACCATTTTCTTGTCTTTCCCCTTTCTCACCCGACATTTCTCCCCCCCCCCCCCCCCCCACCCACCCAGTGTTATCTAGGGTAAGCGCATATAATCCCTCTCTTTGAAAGCACCCCTCTGTCTCCGGTGTGTAAAGTCAGTAAGGGCCGGATTTTGTGTATTACGGGCCAGACTTTGTTGGGTGAAAATTAACCCTTTATCGGAGATTTTGGGAACACAAATTCGGTCCCTCCGACCCCGAAGTGGGAGGGAGGGGGGGGGGGGGGGGGGAGAGGGGGGGGGGGCTTTCTTCTTTTTCTTTTCTCCTTTTTTTTTTCTCTCTCTCTATTTCTTTTCTCTTCTCTTTTCTTTTCTCTTCCCCTTTCTTTTCTCTTCTCCTTTTTTCTTCTCTTCTCCTTTCTTTTTTCTCTTCTTCTTCCTCTTTTTTCCTTTTTTTTGCGCCGCCAATAGGGGGGGGGGGGGCCGCGGCCGTTTCGGCCCCCCTGGATCCGCCACTGTATAGCTTAAATAACTTTGTGTAAAGTATTTCAGGTTTTCCAAAAGAAATCTTGAATATTCTCTTTTCTCTTTCCGTCAATTGCCATGTCCTCACGTGCAAGTAATATGGTCGGACCGTAGGAGTATTCATTGCTGTGACAACCGAGTATCCATTGTGAACAAATACAAGCCAATACTATAGTTAAGTGGATGGTATTTTCCCTCTCCCCAACACCCATCACTCTCCCCTTTCCCTTTCTCTCTCTCTCTCTCTCTCTCTCTCTCTCTTCGGAATTTACGATTTGACGCATGAAGTACTAAGATTATGGTTAAGGATATCAACAAAATTCGCAATGTCGCATCTTAGGTGAGTATAAACAATAAATCACATGACAATGTACAAAAGAGCTCACAATAAATTTCCGATATGCCTCGTCGTTGCATTCAACATCTCTTTCAGATTGGACAATGACCAACCTTAACCTCAACAAGACTGACCCCTATGAAACACCTGGCATCATTCTCCCAGCCGTCATTCAGTATCTCACCCCACCAGTGGTCGCTTTCCTTGGACTCGGGGCCATCTCTGCCGCCGTGATGTCGTCCACGGATTCGTCCGTGCTTGCATCAAGTTCAATGTTCACTAGGAACGTCTACAAGAATATCTTCAGACAGTCGGTATGTCACTATTTCTGATCTGAAAAACTGAACATAATAACAAATTTGATGATAGCTCCTTTCTAAGATATTCTTTTTTTACAAAATGACATTAACAAAAACCTTTTCGGAGCCGTATCCTACTAATCAGTCGAACACAATACGGGTCCAAATCATGTTAAAACAATTGCAGAACGGAGACCCCAATCTAAAATCGACTTTAGAACAAGCTTAAACGCCAAGACGGGTTTAAATAATCTTTGTAGAACCCGACCTTTGTGATTCTAGTTCTCTTTTTTCCTGCAATCGAGGAAACCGTCACCATATCCATGTTTAATGACACTTTTTATAAGAGATCAATTATTTATAGAATAATTTGTTTACTTTTAACAAATGCATTTTAATTCATTGTAAATACGGACCTGATTAGTTTTTCTTGGAACACGGTAGTCCAACCTTTATAAGCAGGAATTTTACTATCTCGATCTGCAGGCCTCTGAGCGGGAAATGATGTGGGTGCTTCGTGTTGCGGTTATTTTTGTTGCAACCATCGCTACCGTCATGGCGTTGACTGTCGATTCCATCTACACCCTCTTTGTCCTCTGCTCCGACTTCGTCTACGTCGTACTCTTCCCGCAGTTCGTTTGCGTCATTCACATAAAGAAGTCCAATACCTACGGTTCAGCTTGTGCTTTTGTCCTCGGTCTCTTTCTACGGCTGGCAGGTGGAGTATTCGCCCTCGGCATGCCAGCTCTCATCCACTATCCATACTACGACGAGGAGCTGGGCCAGCTATTCCCGTTCCGCACCATGGCTGCGATCGTATCTTTCGTATCGCTGGTCGTCGTCTCGTATGCCACGGATGTCATCTTCAGGAAGGGTTATCTTCCGAAGAGGTTTGATATTTTTAAGTGTGTGGTTGATATTGATGCAGCTACTGATCAACAGGTCAATGGTTACGTGCAGGCTCTCGATATCGTGGATAAAATCGCGTAAAGATAATACCCCGTAGCCATGTGTTACCTGACTGGGTATAGTACACTCTAAAAGATATCGGGCAAAAAAATGCCCAATTTTTACCCCACATGAGGGCGATTATGTGTCCAACCAACTGTTGGGTAAATTAAAGGTTTTGCATGATGTTACCCAGTGTTGGATAAACAGAAAATACCCAACTTTAGACCAACATAAATTTACCCAATCAGAAATTCTCTCCATAATGTGTAGCATATTAGACACTAGTTGGGCAAATAAGTTGGATAAAATATTATTATGTAAAAGGACATTAAAGCGGCGGCGGGACTCGAACCGCGGACCTTGTGATCCACAGTCCTGTGAAATATCCACTCGACCACGACACCTCTACTCTAAGAGTTAAACACTATTGTTGGATATTTGTTGCCCGACTTGCGTTTGTCCAGTAACATCTGCCCAACTAATTTTGAACATTTAATTGGTTAACTACACATGTAGTAAATGGTTGGGAGAAAATAACCCAAATGTTGGAAAAAAAATGGCCCAACTTTAATTTGCCCAATAACATTGCCCAATATTTCCATCGGTAACTACATGGTTGGTAGAAAATAACCTAATTGTTTGACAAAAATGGCCCAACTTTAATTTGCCCAATTACATTACCCAATAATTTCATTAGTAACTACATAGTTGGTAAAACATATTATTATTGGACAACATTTGCCCAACATCGATTTGCCCAGTAGCACCTACCCAACCTATTTTTACCTTTCATTAGGTAACTTCATATAGTAAATGGTTGGGAGAAAATAGCCCATTTATCGGACAAAATTTGCCCAACTTCGATTTACCCAGTAACATCTGCCCAACTTTTATAACAGTGTAGCTCATGCGTTACCTGAATGCATGGGTAGTGCACTAGTTCTCTAGTTTTTGCTTTTGGTAGCACTCGGTGCCATAAAAACGCAAATTGATTGGTCAAAAATGTCTTCGATCAAGAGAGATCAATATCATTTTGACATCGATTTATGTGGCACTAAACGTACGCCATACAGCAGTGGTGCTTTTTCTGGATATTTGGTTAGATAGTTAGGTTAATTTGCTCTTTCCTGCGTCCTTTGCCATGTACAAGATTAATCCATTCAACATAAGTATCTGATGAATTACGACTTTCCCCCGTAGTATTAATGACCCTTCATAGAGTTTACTCTTTATGTCAAAGATTGTACTGGTTCCCTGCAACTATCATTTGCCATGTACAAGATTATATAATCCATTCAACTGAAGTAGCTGATGAATTATGACTTTTCCCCATAGTACTAATGACCCTTCATAGAGTTTACTCTATGTCAAAGATTGTACTATAGTGCCCTGCAACTATCATTAAATTCACAGTGTCGTCTTCTCTCTAGGATTATATTTCAATCCGTGATAGTCAAGAAATAGATTTGTCAACTATTAATCACCAAAAAAGCACTAAACGTATGATAAGACATAACTACATATTCATATTTCTAATCACGTCTAATCTAATCTAACTGACCCTGTGAAAACCAGCGATATCAAGTTGTTATTGCTGAAAAATGCTATACAGCCGTATCATTATGTATATATTTCGCTATGTTTCATGTTGTTCTTTTGTATACGGGAAATGAATACTATTACTATACTACTACTGCTGCTACTACTACTACGTAAATATAATTAAAATGTTTTATGAAAATGTAAACTTGTGTACAAACTTTGGTAAGACGTTTTAACTCAAATCGTTAAGTCTTAATAACATAATGTGATGCCTTTTCTTGTTTTTAACAGATTAATGGACATTTTCATATCTTTAAGAAGTCGTTTAAAACAAAACAAAAGATACCAAAGAAGTAAAGAAAGAATGATATTTCCAATTCACCAATCAAACAGAAGGGAGCGTGATCCAAAAAGGAAAACGTATATACTGTATGTCAACACGACGACAAAGTAACGATGGTAAACAAAATAACACGAAATACAAACCCAGCAGTAGTGACATTGCATTGTTTTAATACATCAGCTATTAAATAGTATAAGAACATGGATTTCAAAACAATGATTTATTGAACAAAGTATAATTATGCAAAGCTATGCAGAGGATGGAATTGAAAAAGAAATTAGAATATCTTTCCTTGCCAAGTAATATATGCCTACATTAACGTACTTGAGTTCATTTATCGAAAGCCTTTGCGAACCATTAAAATACGTTTAAGATTTTTGTTTTATTATTAAATGTTTCATTTTATCAAGCGATGTGTGCTGCTTATCTTCTATTGTCTCGATTTCGATATCGGTAATGGAGCATCTTGATCAGGAGATGGTAAGGTTTCTTTTTAAGTTCTGAGATTCGACTGAGCAGTAAACAACATGGTGAAGACACAAGGATGGCTATTGATAAGCTTCACATAGTCCTGTACAACACAATGCAATACCAATAACTAGACTTGCATTATGATTGATTAGTATTCGTGGTACGTCACAAAGGAAAATATGATAAAAAGTTGAGAACACGATGGTCTAAAAACAGAAATACTCTCCTCCGGATCACCAACCTTTTCCCTCTTAATTTTAGCAGATGCCTATAAGTCTTGTGGCAAACCTTCCATTATCAGTTTCTGTCTCTTTAAAATCAAAAACAATTATATATGTAGTATTTAACTGATCCATATTCATATGTTCTAATATTCCATACTTCATTTTACTTCTATATATGGAATACGCATTTGTCTTAAATTCATAAGTATAATATGTGTAATATATAACTTTTACATGTATGTGTGTTTTCTTTTGTTTTTTTGTTTTAAAGTTTAATTATTTAGGCTAATATATAACATAAATACATAAATATGTTCTTAACTTATTTAATTTCTTGTTATACTTCTTTTTGCTTCTTTACTATATATATATATATAATGCCAACAGATTATGATTATCATAACTTATTTCAATTGTTTATCTTTTAGGCCTATCAATATAGTTTTAATTAATTAAAGTGTTTAGCTTATTTTCTATATATTGTCGTGTTATGGTTGTACATCTTTCAGTGTTATATTACTTTTGTTTATACTTCATAATTATTGTGTTTTTTATCAACACGGCCCTGATTGAAACCAGCCTGCGAACTGTTTCGGGCTTTTACAGTGTATAAATAAACTAAACTCAACTCAAATTCAACTCAACACATCAGTCAATTCAATTATGTCAAAGAAGTAAAGAAAACAATTTATATGTTGTGATTTCCAGCAAATTTTCCATCGTTTACCTTGTAAATATGTACATGTATAACATAATAAAGATGGTAAACAAAATAAATCCTCATGGAAGAGACAAAAAAACTTCGCATTCATGTAACGTCGTCTGTTTGGAGCCACAATTGGCATTGATACATATTACTTTGACACGGAGTTAACGCCCTTGTGACCCAAGCGCGTAGCCAGGATTTTATTTTAGGGGAGCGGTAGTGAGCACGCGAAGCGTGCGAATCACTTAAAGAGCGCGCGAAAAGGGGGGTGGGTGCAGGGAGGGGGGGGGGGGGGGAGCCTTTGACGCTTTGACGTATTATTAGACAAAGAAGACGATTCGTTGTACCTTTCTAGCCTCGTAATCCTTGTTTGGATTCAGTCCGCCCCTCCTGCGCATAGCGCGGAAGCTTTGACGTATTATTAGACAAAGAAGACGATTCGTTGTACCTTTCTCAACTCTTAATCCTTACTTGTATTCAGACCCCCTCCCGCGCGAAGCGCGAAAGCTTTGTCGTTTCATCAATTTATTAGAGAAAGAAGACGATTCGATGTACCGTTCTCGACTCTTAATCCTTATCTGAATTCAGTTTCCTCTCCTCCCGCACAAAACTTTGAAGTTTCATTAAATTATTAGAGAAAGAAGACGACTCAAAGTACCGTTCTCGACTTCTTAATCCTTGTCTGAATTCTGTTCCCCCCCCCCTCTCTCGCGCGATTGACGTTTCATTAAATTATTAGAGAAAGAAGACGATTCGTTGTACCTTTCTCGACTCTTAATCCTTGTCTGAAATCAGTCCCCCCCCCTCCCTCCTCCTGCGCGAAGCGCGGAAGCTTTGACGTATTAGACAAAGAAGACGATTCGTTGTACCTTTCCCGACTCTTAATCCTTAATTTGAACTCAGTTTCCCCCTTTCCGCGCGAAGCGCGGAAGCTTTTACGTTTCATTAAATTATTAGAGAAAGAAGACGATTCGTTGTACCGTTCTCGACTCCTTTTCCCTTTTTCTTCCTACGTTCTCTTACTTTTTTTTTGGGGGGGGCGACCGCCCCCACCACCCCCCCCGGCTACCCGCCTGTTGTGACCCCAAAATGACGACATGTTAAACGGGTCGGTTAATACTTTTGTCCATTATGAATCAAACGAAAATTAACCCTGCATTGTTAATAATAAAACATGACCTGGGCTTTTTTTCTTTTCAACTTTTATATAATTTTTTGTAGTACCTTTACAATAATGTAGGCCTACTATTATTTCCTTTGTTAATATCATGATTCTTTATATAGCTCCAAACGTTTTGATATGAATGAAGAAAAGGGGGCCCATAGTCGCTTTAAAGTAAGGGCGATGTTATGGAGAAAGAAAGAGGGGGGCATTTATCAGAAGGGAAAAGGGCACTTACTACAAAGGAACAGTTGCACGTGTCAAATTAAAAGGGGCAATTATCAGAGGTGAAAGTGGGGCACTTCATGCACCTGAAAAGGGTAACTCACCAGAGATGAAAAAGGCACTTATGAGATTAGAAACGGGGCATCTGTCGAAGGAAAAAGGGCTCTTATCCTTAAAATTGTTCTTATTAGAAACCAAAAGGGGCATGATTCAAAATTGATAAAATGGGCACTTATCAGAAATGAAAAGGGGCAATTAAGAGAAAGGGAAGGGGCACTTGTTTAAAAGTAAAAGGGGCATTTGTCATAGTAAAACGTCAGTGTACCTCTCAGATTTTAATAAGGGCAATTACCAGAGGTACTATAAAGGGGCACTTTTCAAAGGGAGTAATCTCATACCTGAAAAGGGGCACCTGTTGAAGAAAATTCAGCACTTATCATGTTTTAATAGGGGAATTTATGAGAAGGGAAGGGGCTCTTATGAAGAAAAAATTGGGGACACTTATCACGAGGAGAGGCACGTGTCAAAATAAAAAGGCACTTCTTACAAAGTAAAAGGGGCAGTTTTCTCATGTAAAAAGGGACACCGAAAAGGTGTGGGGGACACTGTGCCCCCTGCCCCCTCCCCGGAAGGCCGCCTCTGCCCAAAAGATTTCGGACTACATTCCTGTATCAACTTGCAAGTGTTTATCATTTATTTTAATAAATTCGGAATTGAATCGAAAATAAAAACAAAGGTGGCATGATGGAAGCCTTTGCCAGTCTTTATCTTCTTCAAAATAATAATTGATGATAATGAATCATTATGATAATCGTTTTAAATTTCGCTGTATCTTTTGAGTATATGACCACTTTGATATATTTCTTAAAATTTAAAAGATTTTCTTTTTTTAATGCTGTAAAAAAAAAATCAACTTTATGATGAAAATAATAAATTGTGAATTTAAAGCAGTTTGTAAAAGATGAATAGTAATATATAGAAAACAAAATCTGCTTTAGGGAATAACTAACAGCATTTCAAGAATTAAAAACTTTCTTTCACTAAAGATTTTTTTTTGGGGGGGAGGGGGTATTTATCACCTGACTGTTTACGAGATCACCTGACCTTTTCTGCTGAGAGAATATAATCACGTGATACTTTCCGAAAATGAAGCTGTTTGCCTGTATCTGTGTTGTATTTCTTTTACAATCCATTCTATCATGTGGACAGGGGCTCAATTGCGACAGTTTACCTATGCCAAAGTCATACGTTGTGTATTTTCTTCAAAATGGTGAGAAAATCAACATTGATGGGAAACTCGACGATAATGCTTGGCAAGAAGTGTCTCGATCCGATCGCTTTATTGGTAAGTATGCATACCGGTACTCACATGAGCTTGCCCCCGTCCCGCCCCGGACGATCGAGAGCGATGCCGCGTTGTGGTCCTGCAGTTGGCATTTACAGCACGATCGCGATTTCTCCGCACATAGTAGTGCACATGCACATTTTCACTTCCTTATATTCACAAATGTTGGACAAGAGACTAGGGATCAGGCTAAATTGGCCTTGAATTATTATTGTTATTTTCTTAAAATAGGGAAGCTACTAGACAGCAATAACCATCTGATTTGGGTCATTTCTTTAATAAAACTGACATTTGTAGTCTCAGTGGAACAACCGACGATTAGAGAGACTGAAGCTTTCGGTCTAGGAAGCTACATGACTTACTTCATATGTTGACCAATATATATTTAAATATTAAAATGGATATCGTTGGAAAGTCGTTGGATTCTAATTATCTGTTAGTCTTATTTTTGTTTGTTGGACACAATGTAACTCGAGCGCCCAATAATGCTTCAGTCACTTTATGGGAACAAGACTATTAAATTAATTCAAGATAAGGCCATTTTCATCAGCAGAAAAAAAAATTGGGATGCAAAGACAAAAGAATTAGGACTAGGGGACTAAATCATTTTATTCCTCAATGATGTCAATCTGTTTTTGTTTTATTTTTAATAAAATGAAATGTTGCATTAAGAACCAGAGGGGCAATTACTAACACTGTGTTAAAGTATGTGAATTAATGCCCTTCTAGCTACTGGTACACAAACCAAACAGACCAAATATACTTGTTTCATACATACAGACATTCAAGGAGAAGACCTTCCAAAGCCCAGATTTGATACCTGGGTTAAGATGAGATGGGACTCCAAGTATCTTTATATCGGAGCGTACCTGCAAGAGACTGATGTCTTTGCTAACCAAACAAAGCATGACTCTGTAGGTAAGCTATACTGTATTCAGTTTGTATTAGTCCATCCCAACTGCTGAGTGATTTAAGTTCATGATGAAGTGTGGTAGTCTATCTCTTCAGAAAAAAAGAAAAAAAAAAAGTTCTGGTCAGACAATGCGACTTTTGCCAAAATTCAATCAATTTGTAATGCATACTTATTACTTAATGTTATGTATGGTATGCTTTTAGTAACTTTGGCTAGAGTCTGGGGAAATTGTGTGTTGCACCAAATACCAATATCAAATCATATTCATCAGGTTGAGGATGTTCTGTTAAAATATTTGGTATCAGCCAAATAAAAATTACATTAGGAAGCCTCATTTTATCCATCCAATGTAATCATTTCAAACTCGAGAGGAATAACTACATGGTCTTCATCATGAACAAATCCTCCAACTAAATAAAGAGTTTTTGTATTAAAAGATGTGGATAATGACAATTAGAATTTCAAAATAATTATACCAAAAAAAAGAGGTTCTCAAAAAATTATTTTTTAAATTTGATATATAAGACACTTAAAAGTGAGTCCTGAAAAGCCGTCAACTTTAATTGATGAGTATTACGTTTACAACCCATGACCTCGGAACTTCTACAATGTACTGAATAGGTGTGATAAAAATCAAGATTTTTGCATGTGGCACCATAATTCAAATCTTGAATTTCTCTGCAAATACACTTTTTTTCAGTGACTGCCCTTTTAATCACTTTTTAATTTTTTAATTTTTTTATCTTTCATTTCCAGTGTTCAAAGACAATGATTTTGAGGTAAGCCCTTCTAACGTATTACCATGATGCATTCATCCTGAAAAAGAGCCAGCAATTGTTATTATTATTGGTTAGCAGACTCTTGATAAGAAGCTTACCTTATGTTCCATGTTTCTGTATTTAAAAGGAAAATCTAGTATATTTTCCGCACATCAATACTAAATTCTTATAAGTTAGCTTGACTGCCACTTATTATATTTTTTATCTTACAGGTATTTACTGATCCAGATGGAAGCACACACTGGTAAGATACAAAACTACACAGTTGGTACAAAAGCTTGATCTCGCATGATTTATATGTTAGAAGTTCCTGCTTAAATGTTATTTAGGCGCTTGTAGTTAGGCAGTACAAAATGTGCCCTTATGCTATATTAATTCAAAGAATATTTCACTCAGTATTTGCTCATATGATGCTCTTGATGCCCATGTGATTTCAGAATCGGTTTGTTTCATAGCCCTTTTTAATGATACACAAGACAGACAGATTGTTTTCTTAAGCTGATGACTACTGAATTATCTAATTCCCATAAGCTTAAAACAGGAACCATCAGGTTCCTGTGGCCAATGGTTTAAGAGTTTGGACTGATTTATATATAAACACATAGTTATTCCCACTCTGAGACAAAAGAAGAAGTCAACAAATTTGTATGTATATGTGCGATTGACCATGGTCTTTATTGAGAGCTGATTACAATCAAGCTGGTCAGCAAAGTAATTATAATGAAAACATAACAAACAACAATGAATGCAAATCAAATACTTCGAGCATTATATGTCGAGAGCGATCTGTAAGGAACCAATAGGGGGCCCGGCCGGGCGACAAAGTAATATCTTTTGACTAGCCGTAACAATTCTTCCATTCGCCTGGCCAAGCGAACGGGACTTCCCCCATCTCTTGCTGGTTTTGCACAGACAAGAGGCATGGGTGAGCGAAGATGACTTCCAGCCGGACACCCTGAGCGCTACACACGGCATAAGCCAGGCAAACTCAGCTTCAACGGACAGGATCCCGCTCACCCCCCCACACCCCAACCAAAAAAGTGGTGAGCCCAAACGACTTCCCTGGGCAATACTGATTGTATCCCCAGCTTATGGACAAGTCAGGCTCGTATAATAATTGTATAGATACGGCAATAAACAATCCTCCAATATCATAACATTTTGTCTCCCCTTCCTATAAACAGACCGCTTGCTCTAGTTTTACATTCAGACAACAAATATATTTCTTATATAAGCGATTATCGGCGTCCAAATTCGCAAGAATGCCGCGAATTGGACGAACTAAATGCAGACGTATAAATGACCAAAATGTACGTCCCAAAATTCTCTGGGAAGAACATACGGCAGGAATTTGATGACATCGTCCACTACACTCAAATGCGGGTGAAACCCGAACTCTCGAAAACCAGACTCTTTTGGCCAAAAAGCCGATTAATAGAAAATGAAGGTTATAAGTTACACCAAAGGTATCATATGACCGTATGAAGAGTTCGAGTTCTGGAAAATAAGATCGGGAAAAGCCCCGCAAGGCCCGTGTTATGATTCTGAACGCGACCAGGCGTAGCCCTTGCGAGAGTGGATTGTCATCAAATTCTCCTCAATAACACTGGCTTCGTACCGAATAGCTCGAAATATGCATATGCAATTGAGAAAAATTGCTCGAAGTAGCTTTTGACCGGAAAATTATATGTCAAAGAAAATAAGGTTATACAAGTGATTATGAAAAAGAAAAGGAATGCGGTAAAAAGTTATTGCAGTTGCAACCCTGAACAGGGAGCGAATCTTGGCAATATTAGTTAACACATAGACAGCTGTATCCCAGCTGCAATTGTACATTTATAGTTCATAAGTTGTATCCATAAGCTTAATGTCTTGCCAGCCGGCCAAATAAAGGCGGCTAGGGGTGGGAAGGTGGCAAAAAGTTTGTTCACAAATCTGACCATCTCTAATGAAGACCATAGAAAGAATGAGGCGAGCTGAGAGCACGCGGTGTAATGGCGCGAACCTTACCGGTTTTATTGCTGACGCCAATACTTCCACGACCCCCTCCCTCTTCTCGGAAGTGACCTCGAGGCGTGTGGTCTACGGCTCGGTACAAGCTTCTCTGTTCAGATTGGGAATAACTTGTTTTAGCTCCTTCGAGTAGTTCACTAAAATGTATTATTCCCACTCTGAGACAAAAGAAGAAGTCAACAAATTTGTATGTATATGTGCGATTGACCATGGTCTTTATTGAGAGCTGATTACAATCAAGCTGGTCAGCAAAGTAATTATAATGAAAACATAACAAACAACAATGAATGCAAATCAAATACTTCGAGCATTATATGTCGAGAGCGATCTGTAAGGAACCAATAGGGGGCCCGGCCGGGCGACAAAGTAATATCTTTTGACTAGCCGTAACAATTCTTCCATTCGCCTGGCCAAGCGAACGGGACTTCCCCCATCTCTTGCTGGTTTTGCACAGACAAGAGGCATGGGTGAGCGAAGATGACTTCCAGCCGGACACCCTGAGCGCTACACACGGCATAAGCCAGGCAAACTCAGCTTCAACGGACAGGATCCCGCTCACCCCCCCACACCCCAACCAAAAAAGTGGTGAGCCCAAACGACTTCCCTGGGCAATACTGATTGTATCCCCAGCTTATGGACAAGTCAGGCTCGTATAATAATTGTATAGATACGGCAATAAACAATCCTCCAATATCATAACATTTTGTCTCCCCTTCCTATAAACAGACCGCTTGCTCTAGTTTTACATTCAGACAACAAATATATTTCTTATATAAGCGATTATCGGCGTCCAAATTCGCAAGAATGCCGCCAAACGAGATGCAACGCAACTCGCCGCCAAATATATCGCGTTTTATAGTGTTCACAACAGGTCACTCATATAAATGTAAACTTTTCGAGCCATAATATATTAGGTTAATCATACTGAATTAACTGCATTACTGTTGTAGGCCACGTAAGCCTGGCATTATTAATCAGCAATCCAATTATGCATCATCATCAATGTACGGGAGTTAATCCCTCAATACGGAAGACGAAGGAGCAAAAGAAAACATTTATTGGCTTAACTATCATCTAAAAGTCGCCAAGACGAACAGTAACTCTAATATTGATACCCCAAACATTAATACTGCACACGAGAAAAAATATTGATCATTATAACTCCATATAATCATTATAACTCGATGTTACTAAATAACTAGCGAAGCTATCCTACACTGTTAGGGAAACAGGACACGACGATACATTTATGTTAGCCTTACAACATTAAAGTGAGAACCACACGATACTCGAGGGACAATGTCCGATTCACGTTAGCCCCTACCGTGGGCATTTCGTTGAGGGTCTAGACGCATACACTGTCGTAGTCGGCTCTCATGGGGAAATCCGACACCGCTCAAGTGTTTACCCTAAAACAGGCGTTGTCAATCACCAGGTTTAGCCTTCAGTTTCATGACCAAAATACCTTATGTAATGCTTTTCATTTCCTCATCCATTCATCCACGTGGTAAAAGTCTTAATCTCACTTTTCCCTCACCCGATTCCTTGATGGACCTACGGGTTCGCTGCGTGCCGACGTGTAAACACATTAATTGTGTTTCCACAAAATCTGGTGTCCGCGAATTAGGCTGTCACCATCATTGCTGTCCCCGTGTATGATCAAAGCGTGGCGAGTCAACTGCGTGGAGAAAGGTGCTTACATAATCCCTCAACCCCTTTAGACGAAGCCCACGCTGTACTCTCACGTGATTCGAACTGGGAGGCCGAGGTTTCCTTCCCGCCGTTCTTTCTCTTTCGCAAAAAGAGCCGCTTTAGTCTGCCACTATCCAAACCCGAGGCTCGGACGAAATCCAGTGATGAGTGTGGGCGAAGAGGCTGCAAAAGGGGGTAGAAAACAAGAAAAAACAAACGGCCAGCATCTTGGGTTCCAACACATATTAAATAACAGACATTTTTTTTTTCCTTTCAAAGCTGAAACTTATTTGAAAAAAAGTAAGAAATATGGGGGAGAGGCTGGGGGTGGGGAGGAGGTCACGGAAAAAATATCGATTGCAGAATAGCAACAAACTGTTTGCTGGAAATGAGCTGATACTCTCGAAATCCTTCTTAATCAGTTTGTGTTGAGAATCAAGGCATAATATGTTAAAATAAACTGCTCTGTTAAATCCAGTTGGCACCTCAAACCGCGCTCTCTATCATACGTGATCTCTTCGGGTCGACCCTTATACAGCCAAACCTGCTTTATAGTGACCACTTGTCTACAAAGACCCCCTGTCTACAAATGCCATATTTGTTGATTCCCTTGAAAATGGTTTCTTATTGAATCATGTACTAAAGGAACCTGTCTACAAAGACCACCTGTCTACAAAGGCCACTTTTGGTGTTTCCCTGGGGTGGTCACTCTAGACAGGTTTGGCTGTAATAATAATATTAATAATAATAAGTTTCACTTAGTAGCGCTTGCCATATGAGAGTTATCTCGAAGCGCTGTACAATATTGATGCGAGTAAAAGTAAACAGAGCAATGACAAGAGACCAATATTAAAGTGAAACTATCAAACATAAGATAGCAAGGTAAGGTAACAATTTAAGAACTAGGTTGAATATGCCTTTTCTGTTGGTAGGTTTATGATTTCGATCTAAACAAAGTAACATTAGAGATGCAATGAATGAAGGCTGGAGAGGTTCCACAAACGTGGAGCAGAGCAAGAAAAGGAGCTATCACCAAAGTATTTTGTTTTTGCTTTTTTAACGGTCAACATTTCCGGAATTTCATGGACGGGGCTATTACAACTGTCCCCAATAGATACCACGATGTGAGGCTCGTCGTGTTCTACCAAATCGTGTAATTGGTTCATGTCTCGCATTCTTAGTTTTGGCGAAAATCGCAAAACCATGGTTAGCACTGCTAATGGCGCTTAAATGAGTTTTCCGAGACGTTTTGTCCGTTTTGGCCCAAATGGCAAATAACTTTCGAATGAAGTATGATGATTTCAGTGAAAGACTTGGAGAGGAATTTATGAATTTTACCAATTATTCTTAAAGCGAGGGATGCTTTACACAGATACTATTGACATGGGAGCCCAATGAAAGGATTTGATCAAACGTATAATGAATGGGAGGTCCAGCGACCCATGTTTTGAATCTGCTCACAAGAATATCCCCTCATAGCCGCAGAAAGAGCCGCCCCTATCTGAGCATGAGCAGATAAAGGTCATTGCAGAACAAATTTTGAACTACACGGAGACGAAATACTGGATACGTGCTCATGAAAGATATGTAATCATTATTCATTCATGCACATTCAGTGCACTCCATGATACACAGGTGGAAGTAATCTTTGAAAAGGGGAAACAAATGCTATTTATATAGCACGTCCATCGATGCAAGAGTGATTATTTCAAATTGTACAAAGTGGGACCTCTTCATGTTTTGAAGATCTGTGGATATTTGGGGTCATTGCAGTAATATGCTAACCGTGAACTGGTCTAGCATTAAAAATGTGCAAAGTACGAGTAAATTCATGTCTAGTCAGCGGGGATGTATCAAAATGTCTAAATAATGCATTGCCTTGTGCTAACCGAGTGTGTATACTGCCACTGCAACCCCTGCATAGGGCCCATATGAGAAGCGCTCTCCGATATTGTTATCGCACAGCCCGCACGCAGCTGATCTGTTTCGGAATATTCGTGCCATGATATAAACAAAGCGATTTGCTCAACATCGGGCATTTGCAATAACTCGAAATGTCAACCCGAAAAAACTGAAAGGCGAAATGACTGAGCTGTTGCCACTGACAACCACAACTCTGTGTCCACAGTTGGCCACGAGGAGTCCGGCCGAGTAACGGAACTGTATATCATAATCGCGCCAATTATAGTTCGACCCCGCTGAAGTTGTCACTATGCTCATATTGAATTGAATTGAATTTATTTATTCACCACCCTTGAAAACATTGAAACAATGTACAACATACCATGACAATGTCAATATATAAAAATACATGTTCTACAGTTGTATACACATACGATATCCACATATATATATATTTTTTTTTCTTTTTTTTTTCTTCTTCTTTTATATAGTTATAAGTAATTGTAGTGTCAAGAGTAATACAATAAATGTCTATTTACAATGAGTTCGAGATCGATGGTAAAATCGGGTAAAGAATAGCACATGTGCTAGTCGAGTTTGACTCTTGTTATCTGAAGCCTAAAATAAAGTTATTAAAAAATACATGATGGGTTTCCAAATCCTATAAGTAAGATTTGTTTGTAGACTGGTTGATATATATACAACTATATAAATTGAAGGTTATATTTCGTAGTTTTCACCTAAGAGTAATTTTTTTGTAATTTTTTTTTTACGAAAAGAGGTTCTTGATCTCTCAATCCTTAATCAGTAAGAAGCATATTCCAAAAATTACTTCCACAAACGAAACAGAAAATCTTCCTTGGTCTGTTTTGAATAGGAAGATTAATCGTCGACCCGTTTCTCTGTCTATGAATGTTCATGTTGTATCATCTGCCATAATTTTTTTTTTTTTTTTTTTTTTTTTTTTTTTAAGGAATGAGGTAATCGTTCGTTTATCAAATCAAACACAAAAGTACAAATAGATAATTTATGCAATTTAAAAAGCATTCGACAAGTTGAGGTCATGAAATAGTGCATTGGTCAATGTTAGTTAAAGAGAACGATGTGGCTTGAAAGTTAAAGCACGTACAGCCAACTTTCGAGTATAAAAATAAACAATTCAAGTGTGATTTAAAAGTACTACCCCACACCATGGAGTAACTAGACCAAACCTCGCTGTCATGTGGCTGTATCAGAGCTTTTTACGACAGTATCAATATAAGGTGAGACAAGTGCCGTAATTTAAAGATGATAATTATCAACCTTTCTCCGAAGACAGTCATTAACAGATGTTATATGTGAATTTCATCATAAATGTCTGTCAAATGGTAATACCAATACATTAATGCCAGTTATGGTGGGAGGAGCATCAATTAACAACCCAACCCCACTTTCTTCATGCTACCCGAACCAATCAAAAACAATGGCCATGACTCACCCGATTGACTATTAGTTCAGTTCAGCTGTCATGTCATGTACCCGACGGCTGGAAGTTATCGCCTGCGCCGACCACAGTGCTGGGGAGGTCCTTACAGTAAACGCCCTCCCTGCATGAAGATATAGGGCCGTCATCGGGGCTGGTGTTGAAGACGCCTTATCGAATGTCCCGTCGAAAGCAGATGATGACACCGACGATGGGCTGTCTTTTCTTCCTACCCGCCGCTTTCGCTGATTGATGCGAAGCTGTAATAGCAGCCACCGCAACGATGCCGGCACTCCGGCCAAAACGGCTGGCTGTCGGCTTCCACGCCACCATCCGATGACCGCTGCTGAGCTTTCGTTTTCGGCATTTTGTCTAAGTCAATTGATTACAGACTACAGTTATTTACCCCTTTAATATTGGGATAAGGTGTCTATATGCAGAGTGCAAGTGTTGATCCACCTCACTGAAGTCAGGAAAAACGATATATTATGAATAAGAAATGGAAATACAGATTAGTCAAAAAGTTTGTTCACAAATCTGACCATCTCTAATGAAGACCATAGAAAGAATGAGGCGAGCTGAGAGCACGCGGTGTAATGGCGCGAACCTTACCGGTTTTATTGCTGACGCCAATACTTCCACGACCCCCTCCCTCTTCTCGGAAGTGACCTCGAGGCGTGTGGTCTACGGCTCGGTACAAGCTTCTCTGTTCAGATTGGGAATAACTTGTTTTAGCTCCTTCGAGTAGTTCACTAAAATGTATTAATTAAATTTAGGGCAGTATGTTTAGTTAATTGTAAGTTGATTTTTTTTGTTACAGGACCCTGATGATAGAATTACATTTTGATTGATAAGTGGCTTTGTGTGATTTGAAATTGCTGTAGATGGGTTTTCTTTGGACCATCACAAAGTATGAACAAATGAATGAAAACTTGCTGGAAATCATGTCCAATGATAACACAGCTCACTTTGACACTTTTTCATCATATGATGTGCACATGGTTGTAGGGCTAATCGCATGATTTCCTTGCATGTCTTTGTCTAATCGTCTTTGCTCATTATACAGCTATTATACATTTTTCTACCCCTTATACTTGTATTTGTTTTGCCTGGCAGGTACAAGGAGTTTGAAATCAATGCAATAAACACAACATGGGACCTCATCTTAAATAAAGTAAGTGGATATAACTTTCGTCAAACTTTACACAGCCTGGACAGGGAAAACCAAATATAAAGTTCTTCCATAATTTTGATCAGTGTGAAAAATAAAAGAGCTTATATTTTTACAGACATTTTCCAACCAATCATTCAAGTGATGAACCTTTTTATTTAAAATACATGTCGCAGTTTGATTCGTACACATGTTGGAAACTTTTGGCTGCAGAAGGAAAAGAGGACAGATAAGACAGATATATCAAATGAAGTTAGAAAAGAGGCGAAATACTTATATGAAAGAGTGGGAAATAAAAACAATTGTTAATACCAGTATTGTTACATTCCATGTTAATAGGGTATCTCATATTGTTTAGCTGCAGGCATCTTTTCACTCAGCTGAGAGATTTGTCACTGTTCAACTCATTTTCTCATCAAGTGCCATATTTGGGTTTGTAGACTATTATCAGTAATCACCCTCACCATGTTCTTACAACTTCATTCCTTTCATTTCAGCCTTACCTCAATGGTGGTTTTGCAAACAGCAGCTTTGAAATGAGTGGGCTTCAGAGTGCCATCTATGTTAACGGACCTATAAATGATCCTCTACATAAAGGTAATATTCTACAATTTCTCAAAGCCCACCCCCACCTTCACACACACCCACTCCCATCATTGGTCTATTCTTGTTTTTCTTTTTTATTTTTTAAAGTTTTATTTTCATTCTGTACTTAATTAGACATGAACACTTTAAATAACATCTTGAGACCTTCATATGTAACATGCATCAACAACTTCTGTTATGGTAAAAAACCTGTGTCATCTGTCACAATCCAACCTTTGTTACACGGGGCCCCCGGAAGGCATGCTTTATTCTACCATATATGGCATACTATGTACATGCATGACAGCTATGAATATTCTTAACAAATTTCAATGTGATGTCGGCAAACGTTTACATATCAGAGTTTCATGACAGGCTGCCCTGATTGAGATACCTATTCAGTGAGATAGTACCTATAAGCTGTTGAATTTCAACCATTGGCTACTTTTGTTTCTTAAATAGATAACTACTGGACCGTGGAACTTGCACTGCCCTTGCAGAGTCTAGTAACAAATGATAGTGTAGCGAAGGCTCCCCCAAATCATGGAGACCAATGGAGAATCAATTTTAGCAGGTTGGTATTGACTGAATTGAATTTATATGTTATTGTTACATAAATTCTTCTTCCATCAGTATAAGAATAACAAAGGGTGTGCCACAACAGAATTATACATAACAATGAAGTGAAACTGAAAGCTCTATCAAAGACAATTGAAAACGAGTTAAAAAAACATGTTGAAGGTGTACAAAACATTTGATTACATATCTATAGTATATGTACAATGTTTATTTCCTAATTAAATACTGAAATGTGACCAATTTTGAACAGCAAAGTCCTCACATACTGGTAAAACCAAGTCACCGAATATTAATTGATACATGTAGATAGTAACATATTGGTTATTTATTTCTATAGTCTTTGTCATAACTACACATTACCTTCAAACTTCATCTTAAATATGCTATGGTAAATCTTGATGTATTCTCACATGTGCAACTCCATTATTTTCTCTTTCAATTTTGAGTTACGGTAATAGTTTATTTCATTCCCATTTCAATTTCTCTTGAAATGTATTAATTTCATTTTCATTTATAATCAAATTTTCTATTGAAATCTTATTTTATTGTGTTTGTGTTTTTTTAACAGAGTGGAATGGCATGTTAGAAATGTAGATGGACATTATGAAAAGGTAAATCAAATAACATGCATTATTCTTTTTTTCCAAATGATTTATGAAAGCAATTATGTATCAAAAATCACAGACTTTACATTGTGCATTATATGAGTCACAAGGTTGTATTTTGCTGTCATCCCTGTAATGTAGATATCATTGAGGCCCTGTTAAAAAATAACCACTATACCGATCACAAACAAAAGCTGTGACAAAGCTTCGTGTGTATTAAAAATGAATGGGGGATTTTTTTTTCTTCTTTTTTTTTTCAATTTGTTTCCCCGTCTTTTTTTTTTTTTTTTTTTGGGGGGGGGGATAGAAAATTAAGTTTTTTAATTATTATATTATCCAGCAATGGCCCATACCTGTACTCTTGAGCTGTAGGGTCATTTGTTTGTGTATGAGAGGAGTTAATCATGATTGCTTGAACAGAATTATCTTGAAATATTAATTTCAGACACATACCAGTATCTATGTTGGATTTAACCGCCCATGTAATAGGCTTGGTCCGGTCTGATAAAATACACAAACAAATATAGCCTTCATGCATCATTACCAGCATAGCTCTTAAAGAATGTGGTCTTGAGTCGAAGAATTCATTGTTTACCTGTGGGTGACACGCTGCTTGTAAGGCCACAGTTACCTGTAACTGGTAAACATAATCGTGAAGTCTGGACAAATTAGCATCATATGATGGTCACAGCCGAGAGGGGTTTAGTCTTCAATGCTGCTCACTCTTTTCCATCATGATCTCTCTCAAGATTAAGATTACCGGTAGTTCAAATTATATCCATGATGTTGTGGGGACATCTGCTCCTGGTATGTTTAGTAGTACCAGGATAGTGTGCTGAAACAGGTTGTACAGGATTACACCTTGGCCTGTAGCAGTCCATTGATCTGAACTGATCTGACTGACCTGACTGACTGAGAAAAAATTATTACCATTGCTGTCTTTTGTCCTATCATGCCATAAGGTACCTGGACTACCAGAAGACAACTGGGTGTGGTCTCCTCAGTATGCCATCAACATGCATCTTCCTGAAAGGTAGTTAATAAATGGTTGTTTTGTTTGTTCTTTTTTGTATTTTTTTTCATTTTCAATCAGACCAAAGGACGGAATTGATATGGTAGTATTTGTATTGTTGCATTATGGGACAAATCTTGAAGAGGATAATGATACAAATTGGAATGGAGAGAGAGAGAGAGAGAGACAACACACACACACACACATACACGCACACACACACACACACACGCACGCACGCACACACACACACACACAGATATAGAGATGTGGAGAAAGAGAGAGAGACAGACAGACATACATACAAAGAGACTGACAGAGAGATAGAGACAGAAAGAGATAGAGAGTGAAGTGGACTAGTGAAAGAGAGCAAAAAGAGGTACTGAAAGAGTGAGAGTAATAATTGCTTCTTTTTTAATATTTTTTTTATTGTTCTAATTAGCTCTTATGCAATAGAGAATATGTTCCACTCATTAATCTTACTTATAGTTATCAAGAGAAAAAAGAATTCACCATCCACATTGCCTCTATTAATGATCAAGCAATGTAAATCCATTCATAAATTACAATAGTATGAATATTCAGTTCTTGTAAAGCGCATATGACATTATGTAATGTCCCTATGCGCTTCCAAAAAGCTTTGGCAATTATTACCCTAGCTTTAGTGCTTAAACATGTTTATTTTGTGTATCTCTATGGAAACAAGGTTATGAGAAATAGGACATATATGTATACATGTATATGCAATATTCAAAGCCAAGACATGATTTAGACATCTTTTTAAAATCTTTCACATCTCTTAACCTAAGAGTATTTTTTCTTGTAAATTCTTGCCTGGTCTTAGATGGGGCATGATTCAGTTCAGTACTGATGCAGTCAACCAAACCAAGTTTAAGAGAGATCCTAACTGGCCTGTCTACACCAGCCTAGTAGCAGTCTACAATGCTGAAAAGGTGATGATAATGGTGATGTTGGTGATGATGACGACGAATGATATTAGTATTATGACAATAGTGATAATTATCAGAAACTTGATATTGGTAATGGGATGATGGTGATGAAAGTAAATGTTGAAATATATAATGTTGGTAGAAGGATGATGAGGAGGAAGATGAAATTATAATCGTGGTAGTGATGATGTTTATAAGATAGATGATATTAGTAATAGGACATCAACGATAATGATATTGAGAAATATAAAGTTTGTGATAGGATGATGAACATAATGTTGATAATTATACATACTGGTATATATCTAACGAATGTTACATTAGGGTAATGATAGTAGTAATGATGCAATTTAAGATATTAGTATTGGTGTTGATGATGCATTAAAAAAACTAAAATTAAACAGCTTGGACCCTGTATCAAGAAGAATGCTATGTTACAATCATCCTTGCATTTCAATTTCTCTCTATCAGGAGTTCTTTTCTGTACAAGGCTACTTCACAGAGGACACTAATCATTTGAATATACCAGACTACGTCAGGAGTGGGATATGTGCTCAGCCTCCTAACATCACTGTTATACAGAACTATAGATTCACTGCTACAGTCCAGCCACTGACTAAGGGTCTTAAGACTGGACATGTACAGGATGACCGTCTTATATGGTTCACATTATGATAGGCAGTCATCTGCTCCATATACCACAATGTACTTTTTAAAATTATTAAAACAAAACCTGAAAGCCTTGTTCAAATTTGATGTGCTAAAATGCCTTTGAATAAAGACACTTTGGCAAAAATATGACTTCAGCAATTTGCACGTCATATACATGTATCTATATCTTATTACACAAACACATAGATACCTGGGGTAAGTTGCTCTAGGGGCTTTGTTGTGCACAGTTGATACTGCTTTCATCCCCACTTGCCATACATTTACACGTTAAATGAACTTTATTTTTTTCCCATAGCACTTTTTTTCTTCATTAAAAATAGAAAACTGAGGCACTTTACTGCATCATATGTGAACATTGAACAAGGCTTAAAACTTGTAGGTTTTGGTAATGGAATTACATTTTAAGCGAAGCGGACACAAGTTTATTCTGAATGGTTTTTCATGCAATCGATGGGTCTTTTTTTACCATCAAAATTAATGTAAGCTTGCTGAAAATCACATTGACTGAAATTTGCAACTCATGCATGTTTTAGACTGTATATTATGGGCATGATGGAATAGTTCATTTGATACTTCTTGCTCTTTACTCAGAAATATAATTTTCTACCAACTTGTAATAGCAAATATCATTTATATTAGTTTGAACAGTCAGTGCTAATGTTTGTTTGATTATGTGAGAATTTTTTACCAAAACTCAAGATTACCTTTTTATAACCCTGGATGAATTGAGTGTTCTGAAATAGCTGTACTGAATAAGAACACAATGAATTGTGAGATGCAGATGTACATGTATATAACTTTCAAGTTTATGTGTGGTGAAGTCCTGGTGGGGGTTTGTAGGAAATGATGTTCAAACCCTAAAACCTGATTATCTCATATTTCAGATCATAACAAACTTTCAAAGGACAGTAGTTTTCGTTAATTTTGAAAAATTTAGATCTTAAAGAGATCAAAAGAAAAACAATATCTGATATGAATGCTGAAGTTATACTTTGAATGACATTTTCGCTTAACTTTGTACAATCCCAGTTTTGCCTCACTATAATCCAGAGGGAGCATATATATGTAATCTATGCATTTCGCTCTATTATGTGTTTAAACAATGTACTATTACTTTGCACAATCCCAGTTTTGCCTCACTATAATCCAGAGGGAGCATATATGTGCAATCTATGCATTTCGCTCTATTATGTGTTTAAACAATGTACTATTCAAGACCAAGTATGAAACATAACATTTCAGTGCCATTTTGTGTGTTTCTTTGTAGATATTTGTTATTTGTTCTGAATAGAAACTTTGGGGAGAATTAATAATTTCAAAATGAATTGTTGGTATAGTTATCAAATAATTTAATATTAACACCCGATGCAAGAAACAGAAAGAGCCACAGTAGCTTGGTTATTTAGGACACCAGTCATAGTAGAATTGTGAGATGAAAATGTCAGCCAATAAATAGCAATTAGTATTACTTCTTTTCAGGAATTGTCTAATTACATACTTTTTAGTCCGATTCAAATATTGAGCGACATTAGACATTGTGCAACGAATTGGAATGTAATACTTCTTTGTCTGTAGATAAGTGTTTATATATGAAGCTTTATTAGACTCTTTTTTTTTAAAAAGTTTCTAACAATGGATGTATACTGCAGTTTTCCTTTAAATTTCTACCTTGAACTTAAGTTTGTGATCATGTACAACATGTAAAATAAGTCTTCCTGCAGTGTAAAATGATTGTTTATATATATGATGTGATGAAATATGCAGAAGTACACTGATTAAACTATTTGAAGAATTATTATTTCAACTTAATTGTTCATCTTTATTTAGTGGATTTTGTGGTGCTTACATATTTTTTAGAATCATAATAATCATCTTTATCACCTCCATCATCACCTCCATCATCACCTCCATTGTCACCTCCATTGTCATCGTCATCATAATCATCATCATTATCAACAATTTTGTATTTATATCTGCTAAAGAAGAGAATGTGCATACATTGTATGCTGGGAAAGCCTGAATCCAATGACTGCGGTAATAATATATTTGAAAAGCACTTAGAGACATTGTCAATGTATTAAGCGCTATATAAAAGCGAAATATAATTATGTATCTTCCACCCGAAACCCCATATCATCAGCAGCAGCAAAATCTTTCTCATAATAAACACCCATCTCAATCTTCATATCCTCCTCCCTTTTAATCTTCATCACACCATTTCTTTCCATTATTCTTTCCTTTTCCAAACTTGCATCTACATCATCATATGAATTCAAAATGAACAAACTTGACCATAAGTAGAACAGACATATATTTGTACAATACCTATTTAATAGTTCATCTAAGTCTTGGAATTATACTTATACATCACATACATAGGCGCATTCTGTTAGGCAATAAAAATCACAAAACTGTTTCCTTGACAATAAAATGTGGAGCAGAACAATTGATTCATGCAGTGTATACACCATATACTTTGCAAAGCCTTGTCGCAGTACAAAGTTGTAATAACTATTACTACTAAATGTACCTTGCTTCAATAGCTAATTATCTATATTATCTATTGATTGCACGCAAGGTCATGGCAAATGTTTCTGAAGGTCAGAACTCCTACTGACTTTGAGATATATCATTTACAAACTTAGCTTCCATAATGAATTTCTTTGAGGTCCCAATTTCCAGATGCAAAATGTTAACAAATTATATTATATGTCATTTTAAAAATAAATGCCATCACATGAATCAAACTAGGAATGATAAGGTTGCTACAAAAAGAAGGAAAAAAAATAACAATGGTACCAAGCGGCTGCAAAGACACAAATACCCAATCAAAAAAAAAATTGTTGAAGCTGGCGTTTATGAAATACAGCTACATCCAATCAATTAGTTAATTAAGCTTCACACATTAGCAAAACTAATTGGTTAATGACGCTTTTCATAATGTCACGCCGTTAATAGTTATGTTGTATATGCATTAGTGGAAATGCAATAACTGTAATGATGCTAGTAATGACCTTGATCAATGATGTGATCAGCAAGTAAGAGGGGGAGGCAAGAAAAAAAATATTAACTATGGAACAACTGATCATCGCAATGTTCGATCAAGTTTTAATAGCTCCAAAGAAACACTTCAGAATCAAATCCTTCTTTATTTTCAAATGTTCTGCTTCTCTTAATGCCAAAAACACAGAATTCCTTAAATTTTTTATTTGTCTATTTTAATTTCAAATACAAAATGCAGTGTATAAAGTTAACACATTATTGTCATATCAACCTGGCTCATGTAGGGTGACAAAATACTTAATTACTGATGAAATATCCACACATAAATATATCTCTAAACATCTTTTAATGTATCCAAGTTGTAGGGGTTTAAATAATACACCAAAAATCATCAAAACATGATGGCAATGATAAAAACAATGCCAAAACAATAGCACTAACGATGGATCTGCCTGGACGAAACAATCATATTCCAGTTTAAATATCAGTTTACTGTTGTTATTTTGAAATGAAATGATTTATTTGTAAACTTCCCTTTTGATACAGAAGTAGAAATATCGACATCAGTCATCAACCTTCGGCCTTTTCAAAATGCAATTTTCTTGGCTGTTGATCATAAACAGCAGAATGAAATCTAATCCCATTAAATTTAGGCAGCATATGAAGGCACAAATGTACAAATTGAGAGCGACTCCTGTAATATGATTAAATCATTATACAGCCATTGTAATGCTTTTCACATCTGGATGCATTTTGATCCCTCTAAAGCAATATAGTTCATTTGTCTTGGCCTACCAGAAGGCATAGATCATCAAATGGAGCAAGAGCAAGTTACATGCATTAACAGGAAATTTCTTCTGCGCATAATAATTTTTTTTTTTTTTGGGGGGGGGGATGAAATAAGATAGCTACAGGTACAAAAATATGGTGAGAATAAATAGAATTTATAAATTTAGTGAGAGAGGTTTTGAGCGTAATATGACTAGTCGAATTGTGTGGCAGATTTTCTTCACTTGTATTACATTACTGTTGTGTAATCTACTGGAACATGTAAGAATTTTTCATTCCATAACTCAAAAGGAAGGAGGATAGGGTGTCACGAAAGGGAAAATACAAGACCTAACAATTTGTAGATAAAAGAAGATTTAACTTAAATTAACTTGGATATCAGAAGATAGAGAGACTTTCAAGTCAGTTTTATCTTCTGATGTCCATAATCATACGAGAATAAAAATGTGGACAGTACATGCACCAATTCACCAGTGCTGCAAAATAATAGTGCAATTATAACAATATGATATATACATAGTTATAAATCTGTTTATCACAGAGTTGTTAATGATTGAAGTCATAGTACAGTATTTTCATGGCATTAGGGAAAACTGATGGACTGCCTGCTCTAGTTTTGTTTGTCTTCATAAACCATAACCGCAGATACATTTACAACAATTGAGCCTAAAAAGGCTGGGATGTTTCTGTGCTCAGCAGGATTCCATCCCTGAGGCTATACAATCGTGAATGCTTTTGGTGTAAAAAGAAAAAAAAAATAAATAAATAAAATAATAAACTCATCCTCGAACATATCACCATGGATGTCCAGGGGGGAGGATTCTGCCCCGCCTTTTTAGGGTTAAGTTGGTTACTTTACTACATGTATCACTCTGATGTTTTAAGACAGTGTTTTCCAATACAATGTGAGCTGATTATGGCTGTGCACAAGAACACCCAGATTCAAAGCAAGAGAAATCTAAACAACGATGAAACTGACGTTAACAGGTGAATAACACTATGGGCAATTTGTGAAACCCTTCGGAGGATTGACCTCTTTCAACAAAGAATTCTGAGGAAGAAAAAAAAAAGACCCAAAGATATGAGGGAGTGTCTGGCATACTATACTCTGGCTTCAAACATTGTTAGACTAATAGCAAGGTTTATGAGGAGCTAGATACAGCAAGTTTCTTGAGATGATCCATGAACACTTGTAAACTGACGTCATCTGTAAGCACTGGAGCACTTCCGTCCTACAAAGAAAAAAAAGAGGGACAGAGTGATTAGAAAATGGGCAAATACATATCAATTCATATTTACAGATGCCAAAAGAAACAAAATAAGATATATACAAACAAGCAATTTCTTCAAATTTAAATTGTACTTTGTTTTAATTTTACCAGAATATGGACAATACTTATTCAAATCTCAAAATATACTCATATCAAATAAATAGAGGTTAACTCTATTGATAAGATGACTTATAAAGTGCTCCGATCCCTACAATGTTTGAGGGATAAAAATCTTGTTCACAATGACTGAATAAATCTAGAAAAAATTATGATTTATTACCCAAATATTCCTTAAATGTAAAACGTTTAATGATACCAGATACAAATCAATAAAGCATTAACTTGTGTCTAGCAGTTTCCATTTGCTATGTATTACCTGTCCCCATCCATATGAGTTATGTGACTGCGATGGGTTGACTTTGCTGAGGAGGAAGCGAGCCTGAAACAAAACCAAAATATGATTAGTAAAATTAATGTGCTATGCTGTAATCATAACTCATCAACCCTTCATTAAATGTGTTTATTTGAAAACAGTTCCCCTAATATATTAAAGCAAACTCTCTGTTTAAATGAAGACCAGTCTGTAGTGAAAAAAAAAAAAAATGATTAGTATATTGATGCAAGATTGAGAAACATGCAACAAATATCTCTTCCATATAACATTTATCATAATCATTTTTCTTGAAAGAGCTTTCACCTTCTTTATAGAATTTTATGATAATAATAATAATTTGTTCTTTTATAGCGCATTTCAGGACCGAAGGCCCTCTCAAAGCGCTTTACAATGTACAATGTACGTTTACATAATAATTATTCGAAGCATTCATCAAAAAGGTGAGTTTTCAGCGCTCTCTTAAAAACTGATAAACATAATTAGTATCATAAAAACACTGAAAATAATGCCAACAAAAAATATTAATAAATCAAAACAATAGCAGAAATAGAACATTTAAAACTATATATCAACAGCATTGTATCACTGTCTATTAAATAAAAACTTCTCTGTACCTGACTCTTGCCCTCTTCGCATACAATGTAACGTGGCATTGGGAAGCGATTCTGGAGGATTTCCTGGGCATCGTCTTGTGGTGCTCCGAGGAGCTGCTTGAAGTTCTCATGTCCGTCCTGTTCATGGAAACCCTGCTTGTACCATGTGGCGATTGTCTGTAGGGATGAATAGAAGATATGAAATTGAATGATGAATAGACATAATGATGTTTCATTATAACAAAGTCTGATAAAACGAAATTTAGGCATACTTTTTGAAGCAGTACTGAATTAATGGTTCATGCAATAATTATCTTTACAAATTTGCATTCAACATTAAAATAGTTCACTGATTTTAAACAGAGGGCGAAATAAGGAAGTGGAGAGGGGAAAGGGGAATACAGAGAGAGCTAGGGAAATGGGGAGGAGAAGAAAGAGGGGATACATATACAGGGTGATAGCAGAGAGGTTGGTGTAGGGGGAGGAGAAAGAGAGAAAGAGAAAAGGAGAGAGAAGAACAAGTGAAAGACAGACAGAGACAGAGAGTCACACAAGCAATCAATTTATTGTTGTATCACCTATTATACATGTATTTATGCCCTAAAAACACACACATGCAAACACTTTATGTGAAGTAGAGATATTGATCAGTGATACCAAAGGAGTAAACATGTGCTTCATACCTTGCCATGGTAGATAAGTAGCTGGAAGAAGGTATCCATGAGAAGGATGCGATCAGGGAGGATGCTGCTGCTATCCAGTAGTACAGGCTGTAGGAGAGACAGAGACAGAGAGAAAGACAGAGAAAGAGGGAGAGAGAGAGGGTGAGAGGGTGAGAGAGAGAGAGAGAGAGAGAGAGAGAGACAGACAGACAGACAGAGAGAGAGAGAGAGAGAGAGAGAAGAGAAACAATAAAATAATAATGGAAATTAATTTTTCATTTTGCTTTCAGAAAATGCACTTAAAATGTCAAAAGCAACAACAGAAATATTATATATTAAAAAAACAATTTTTAAGTCGAACATGTAACTTTAAGAACAAGAAATACATGTAATAATTTCCTTTTTACTTTTTAAATAAGGCACTGGTTTTTTTAACTTATACCAAATGTGTCCACAAATGGGTCCAAAATGAAATTATGTTTACTCACTTCAAACTTGTATTTTTAGGATCAGGACTAATCATATTTTTGATAAATGCAAATTCTGGACCTTAATCTATCTCCTTATTTATTCACCAGATATGAATACTTTGAGTTTTTACAATTTTATTGTGAACTATAGCATATGTAATAACTGTGATATAAAACTCATTTGCTATTAACTACACCTTTAAATATGTTGGGTCTTTAAGAATATGTTTCAGAGATTATTCATGCAAATTGTTGAGTTTCTATCTTGAAAAATACAGATTTTGTATCCCTTGGAAGTGAAAAATAGCTCTAAATTAGGGTTTTGACAATTACAAGTTTTTATTTCAATAGGTAAAATGCTTTTTTCTTAGGTCAAACTTATTTTATTATAACAACTGATGATATAAGGGAAATACATGCAAAAAAATTGGGAACCAGTGCATTGCCTAATAATTTTCATATGGCACACCACTGATGTTTCGGACGTTACACACTGTTAACATTATAACTTTATTCAAGTTAATTACTTTTCTTTAGGTATTATTGACCTCAGTTACATTAATTGTTTGTAGAAAAATACTTCTGTAACATTTATCGAAAACAATTATGTAGTTTTAATTAGTTTAGCACATACATGTATACCAAGTTTGTCCTTATCGACCACTCAATTTATGTAAGGTATATTATTCATTTCAAGAACGTGTACCGGTAGTTAAAAATGCTTATGTGATCTAACAGAGTGAAATATAAAGCTAATAGCAATTGTAGTCATCAAAACTCCTTAGAAAATTCACTTAGAAACATACTCTTTATTGCATGTTATGAACAACAGTGTGAAATGTATACTATGGTTTGTTTCGGATGTTACACAATGTTAACATTTCAATGAGATCATAAATTTCTACAAACTCTACAATATAGATGTTTAATCAGCTTGCTAATGTTCTTTGCCTTCAACTATATAGTGTGTCATTCAATAATATCACTAACACATACATGTATGTAAGCACTGAAACATTGACAAATCTTTAAAAAAAATAAAACTATAAAAAAGTACCCCCAGTCATGTAAGTACGGTAATAAGAAATAAGTGAATCCTAATGTATGAAAATCTCGAGAATGAGACATTTTTGATGTATTTTAAAATTGTGTATGTTTTAGGTTATAATACTACTGTTACAATCATCCTTTACCACTATTTGTATTAGGAGGCTGTTTCAAACGACAATATGTTTTAATGCTCTTAAATAAGTATTTATTTATTTATTTATTTAATTGATGACCGATTGATGACTGGATGGATGGATTGATTGGTTGGTCGGTTGGTTGTTTGATAGATCTTAACTCTTGCTGTGCCGATATCACAGGTGACAAACAATATACAGTGTAGGTTAAACATGTACCGTATTTGCCGGCGATAAGGCAGCAGCGCCGCACTCCCAACTTTGACATTTCGTAGAGGAAAAAAAAAAAAAAACGGACAGCTCATTTATATTTTACACTAGTGTAGGGTTGCGGTTGTAACATATAATTCCTAGCACTCTTAACACGGAGGCAGCCCAGCAGACATGTTGTAGGCTTGATAACTACTGGCTAACTGACCAGGTTTTTAATGTGTAAAAGCATTACAGCATTCTATGTAGCATTCCACATACATTCCATGCAAAGTAGAATAATTCAATAAATATTCATATAGTCCCATACAAGTATAAATCAACATCACAAAGTATGCTTGAATATTCAAACATAAACAAAGGGTATATATTGAATATTCATAGTATATGTAAATTATACTATATAAGCTTGACTGCATCAGGTGAACATTGAAACCAATGAGAGAGAGAGATAGACAGATGAAAAGATGGTGGATGAAAAGGGTGAATGTGAATGAGGGATGACCTATTAAATATGAAAGGGATGAATCATGGATATGAAGGGGAGTTTCAGAAGTTCAAAATAAATCCCTACACTAGCTTATACATTTTGTATGTATGCATACATTTGAGGAAAATACTACATGTATATGTTTAGGATCATTAAATAAGGTATTACTAGTAATGCCCTTTTCTTTTATACATGTATGTACTTTCTACACAGATTAGTTACGTGTACTGAGTGCCCTTTTTAAAAGGTATTTTCAAATGAAAATCCATATTTCCCATAAATTTTTAGAAAAACATTTTAATTTGCTTGAGTTTATCAACTTTATATACCTGTATCATACCCGTGTCATGTACATGTACACTGGGTATTGCTTAAGTGGGTGATTTTGAGCTTTTGTAACCTACCAATTAGTTTAGATTGACCATACAATCTTTGGTTATATGACATAATTTGGAACAACCTCTGTAAAAGTGAAAACGTGATGATTTGCAAACACACAGCAATGTAAATAGCAAGAGAAGAGGTTGAAAAATTGAAATGTGCTATTCTCACATCTATCTTTGCCCCTCATTTGAACTAGTTAAAGTATGAAAATGTCTGTTAACAGTTTAATGTAACATCCGAAACGTGCTAACAGCATAACAGAAAGTGCTGTTAAAATGGCTGAATAATTTTTATGAGTCACTTTTATTGAGATTTTTTCTGATAAATTACAATTAAGGATATACTAAAGCAGCCAGGAATGCCTTGCACCGCAAAGTGTGGCTTCAATATTTATGTTTTATAAGTCAATTTTGCAGAAAATTTAGATATTTTACGGAAAATTTGAGTTTTTGCATCATATTTCTTCATATTTTTATATTTAGATCTAAATGAAATTATCAAAATAGTGGTTTTAACAGGAGTGTGCATTGTGAAATCGTAACTTGCACATATGATCGAAAATTAGTTGAAATTTGCAAACTATGTGTTAACAATCAAATAGTGTAACGTCCGAAACACCCTTCTTGAGTTTACACAAAATTATTGGATTTGAAAGACCTGATTTGTGTTTTGACTTGTGTTAAGACTTATAATAACTTATTTCATAATGAATTATTCACTCCAGATACCTTAAAATATGGATTATTATCATTTTATTGGTATTTTTTGTTATTTTTTACAACTGTTAACGGAAAATTGGTTTTAACTATAAAATAGTATTGTAGTAATGTATTGCAGATTTCTTTGTTTTGGTGGGTAGCTGCCATGAGAAATTAACAAAATGTTATGATAGATATATCCTGCTGTTCATATATTTTCTGCTACTTCAACCTTAAAATTGTTTCGGACGTTACAAAACTGTTTACGGAAAATGAGACGACTTTTTCAAATTTTGAGTATATTTCTAACATAAGCGCTACTATAATTAAATTATATTTTCTTTTAATATAATCACTTGGAGCAACTAATAAACTTACTCAAACCATATACAATCTCATTAATTTGTTGTTCTAGTGGGTTAAATGAGGGTCTACATTGTTTACGGAAAATGTAACGTCCGAAACGCCATTTTCAATTGCACTTTTCCATTAAAATAGGGGAGTTGATTCAGATTACTGTTAAGTTTCTTTAAGATCCACTCATGCTCATTAATCATCAATAGAAAAAAAACATATTGTTTGTGGCTATATATTTTGTTCAGCTCCGACCAAAATGGCATGTCAATTTTGTTACAAAATTCCGTAAACAATTTGCTGTTCAGGGATACCTCATGCGCATAAAGCAACGATGAAAATTTTTCGTTAAGCTATGGGAGGTTAACCTAGGTCCATGCTACTAGAAAAAGTTGTTACTGATTTCTAGTTCTTTATCTTTGGAAAGTTTCAGGCTCTCAAAGGGCCATTTAGGTATTTGGTCATAGTTAAAAAAACCAGTGCCATAAGTCTTTACAGTATTGAGGATAGAATAGACATATATTATACATATAGATATACACATCAAATATTTTCATTCCAAAAGGTTAAATAAGAGCTTTAAATAACTAGATGAGGCACTCACAATTACCCTCTTATATCAATATCTATGATGCAAACTGTCTAGATGCCCATTGATACCACTGACCAACTATTCAGATAAAACCTATATCCTAATATATCACTTGTCGTTTCTAGGCAAATAAAGAATTTCCCAGTGAAAGTCCAAACATGAAGACAAAAAAAACTGGGATATATTTGCACTCTATCGATCAAACAAACTAATCTAGGTCTTCAAATATTGGAAAATTACTGCAAAACTCAAGCATAGTGTTTGCGGATGATTCTGTTGCTAGGTATCATAAGCAGAACTAGCGTAATCACAATCAGTAACGTCACTACTTTTTTAGAATGATTATTATTCCTTTCCGCGGGGCAAAAGTTCATGTTTAAACAGGTCCAATACTGATGTGACTACAAATGTAGCAGAACAACCCCCATCCTCCCCCCCCCCCCCCATAAAAAAAATTTGAAGAAAAAACACTAGGAGGAGAGGGAAAAGACACACAGAGAGAAAGAAAAAGGGAGATAAAAAACCCTGTACATCCCACTGAAGATAATAAGTACAGGCAATATGTACATTACAAAATACTATATCACTACAGGGTATACAAAGATATCACCTCTGTGTAATTGAGGAGCTCTAAGATAGGGGGCATACTTTACCATCATGAAACAGTCATAGCAATTACTACAGGGTATATCTAAATCTCAGCTAGATATTTATCTGATACCACTTAAAAGACAAAATGCAGTCTAATACTTCAGGGTATATCAAGAAGCCAACAAGATGGCTTACCTCAGTGCCACTGAAGCTGTAAGAGTAGAGGGGTAGGCTGTATCATACTGCATTATATTAATACAGTACAAGGTACATCAAGAAGTGAACAAAATGGCTTACCTCTGTGCCATTGAAGCTGTATGAGTAGAGGATAGGCTGTATCATGACAAGGCTCTGGGTCAGGTCTTCCCTTATAAGCATGTGACGGTAGAAGGACGTCTCATCTGGACTGTTGTTGAAGACCTGAAGGAACTGGGATCTTCGCAGGTGGAACATGAACTGTGGGGATGCAAGTGAGTAGATTAATAACATCAGGAATGAAGAAACATGGAAAGCGAAAGATACAGAGAGAGAGATGGGAGGTGTGTGAAAGAGAGACTTAAGACAGAAAAATAATTGATAACCATTTTCCACAATTATCAGGATTTTTTTCTTCTCTATGACAGTGTCTATCATTTACTATCTTTCATCTATTTTCATATCTTGATATTCTTTCTATTCTCTAGACCTACTTTCAAATGAAAAGAAAAAATCAATTGTCCTTTCTTACACAAAGGACTAAATTACAGTCTTTATTCTCTCATAAATGTCAACACAGATCATAAATGTAACCTGAACAAAAAGCTCAAGGAAATAAGAGGTGAATTAAAAATTGTTTTTATTATCTGAAGTTCTGAACAGGATAAGGACAAAGGATACTAATTTGTTCTAAAAAAATTGCCACATAATTATACTACACATCTACCCTTCTTTCTTAGCTGATGTGTAAAATCAAGAAAAATGTATGGTGATCATCGGTTTGTTTGTTTATATTACCCATTATTTCTAATACTAAAATCAATCCTTGAAATGTTTCCATGATTATATTTTTTCATATAATAACACTGTATGATTTGTCCAAGATAATTTAGTTTTGTCCTTGGCTATTATGTCTCTGATGTTGTGCCAGTTTGATTAATGGACTGCTAGGAGACAGGAGACAAGAGAAAAGACCGTTTAGAATTGCCATTAGCGTCAATTAACTTCAAATTGTGCTTGGCAGTTACACGATCCTTTAAGTTTTAATGATTTGTTGTGAAAGCCTCAGACCATTAAAATCACATCTCTTCCTTAATGTCTTGACATATTAAGGCAAAGTCAGTAGCCTTGAATTAGCATCTGGCAAGCGTCCAAGTCATGTGTCCAAGAATCACTGATGATGAACTATCTGATTCACTTGTTATGTGTAAAACGATGTCTAAAGAGGGAATCAACCTTGCCTACAATAATTGTTGTAATGTCTCGTGTGTAATAAAGATTTGGCTTGTCAAGATTAACTTTTGCTAAAAAAGGAATAATTACAACATTTTTAATACAGTACTAAACTGGCCTTGTATCTAAAAGAATATAAATATAAGCATTTTCTAACAAGAAAATGTACAGCCTCATTATATATGATGAAGGAAATTAACATTTTGAAGAAGAAAAACAAAAGAGGGGAAAGATAAAATGACATACATGTATGAAGCATAGTTTCCCTGGAATTCATGATCTTTTAACACACAGAAATATGAGTTCCAAATTCCCTGAGGCAATTTACCGCATCGTACCACGGTGTCTTTACTGACCTGCGGATAGAGCGAGAACTCCTGGGGCAGGCGGAAGGACTCGGGGTTGTCCTTGTGATACTCGCCAAACTTCTGGCACAGTCTGATGAGCATGCGGTCAAGCCAGCGCAGGACGTCTCCTCCTTCTTCGTTGGTTGCTCTGTTGACCGCTAGTCTTGCCATGAGAACGGCTGCAGCCTCCTGGTCAAACCCTGCTGCTATGTGAGTGATCTGCGTGGCAGCATCAGCCCAACTGGATTATAAGAAAGGGTTTGAAATATTTGTGACTGATTATGTTGAAAGATGACCCAATAATTTGCCATAACATATAGGCAAATAAAAATGTATATTTATTTCAAGTCAAAAGAAGTCTGCAGTGAGACTAGCTTTCATAATGATAGATTTTGTGGTAAAAATTGGATACTGAAAATAGTGAGAGCCTCCATTAAACCAGTGTGACTCAACTGATATCCCTTGTTTTAGGAACTGTTACAATAAATATTCAGAATCATACTACATGCATGCAGATAAATGAGACTAATACATAGCTGGAAGAAATGGTGCACAGAATATCAAATGACCATGGCAACAAGAATCATGTAACACAAAGATCAATGTTTTCTGACTAACTGAACTCATCAATAAGGTGATAAATACAGTTTCTAAGAAAACAACATTCTTCTTTTGTTATCCAAAGAATTTCTCTTTTTAATGGCAACTAATGTCTCCATTCTTGGCCGCCTTTTGTTTCCTTCTCAAATGTAGGCTGCAGCAATAAAACGATATTCTAGACATCCCTTTCTGTGAAACCATATTCAATGCATTGCATTTACACTAACATTGAAATGTATATTGGTTGGATATTGATCATGCTATGATAAACTATCTTCACTTATCATGGTTTATCAGATTGGATTCAGGGACCAGCATTACTTGAAACATGTCTCCAGTAATCAATCTACTAGAAAAATACAAGCATGTCGTTTGTATAATTCACTTGTTGCTGTATTCTTTTGTTGGTTGATGTGCATGATCAAATGTATATTTTCCTAAACACAGAATACAGCAACATTATTTAATGGAGCAAAGATAGACACTTATCATATATTTTGTAACAGGACATTATGAACACTCACCGTGTTCCATGATATTAAACTACACAATTATTGAACCATACTATCAAATTGCAATAAAAGTGGACAAGTCTTTTCCTAATCCATGGATGTTAAAAACCAAATTTGGGAAGGTACAAAATTTTAACCAAATTTCTAAAAATACTCTCTAATAAAATTTCAATCTCTGTGATTTAAGTAACATGTCACAGCACCCTGTTTTGAATAGTTTTAACCAAACAGATGCACTACATAATAAAGTTTGTCCTAAAAATGCATTATTCTTTTGTATAATACAAACATGTCTCTTGTGTTGCTGACTTACTTTCTGGCTAAAGTGGTCACTCTCACACGCCTTTGGCCGCTGGAATGCTGATACTGAGTAACAAACTGGACACACCCTCTACCACCTTGTGGTATTGGAGCATTGTGCTATAAAAGGAGAGAGAAAGAGAGAGGGGGAAAATAAAAAATTATGATAAAATGATCCACAAAATAAAGAGTAATACCGTTAAAAGTAGAACTAATGAAAGAATTTGTGTCTTAAAACAACGATAAACATGGATGCCAGACAGAATTTATGACAGGGTCTAAAATAATCAAACATGAGCTATTTGTTTGATAGGAGATGCTAGAAATATAGCATAAAAACACTTGCAAGGGCCTGAATATGCTTTTGCCTGAAAACTGGAATCCCTGAATAAATACCTTAAATACCTAAGTACCTTTTTTTTTAAATTGACAAGGGGGATATTAGTTTCAAAGTTCTCTGTTAGGAGCTCATGCATATAGCAGATGTCTCCACACCTTATAAAGTATACAGGTGTAGGTAATATGGTACTATTGTATTAGTATCTTAAGACGGACATTAATATTTATAAGCATTAGATCATAATCTCATGGTAGAGATGGCAGCATGGAAGTAGATTTGAGAGTTATAAGGTGTGAGCATTAAATATTCATAGAACTCTCTCTCCACATGGAAAGGATATTTCAAAGTATATATAGACATTCTCCATGACTGAAGCTACAAAGGACAGAAAATGTACATTATTATTTTTCAAGGTAATGTAGTTCTGGAGAAACAGATCAATATTCAAAATATTATTCATACAAATTACAGTGACTGAATTGGCCTATCAAAAATTTACCAGCATGAATTAGCTAACTACACAAAAAAAAGAGAAGATAATTTAAGTCAATAATAAGATGATCTGGTGAAAAAAGAGCCATTCGTCCCTGGAGAGCTCAAACAAACTCTGACATATTATTAAATGAAAAGCTCTTAAAAAAAGTCATCTCAAAATGAAACTATATCACCCTATTTCCATACAATTTTTCTGAGAAAAATTTGATTGTCTCACTGGTTACTATGAGGAGATATATTTCAGTTTAATTCAAACAATTCAAATATGCAAGTAAGCGTGCCAGCATTGAAAAGTATAATATATAAAAGAGGGTTTCATTCTCAACACCTCCAATAGTTGAAAAGTTGTAAATATTTAGAGTGACATCTTTCATTTGATTGGGTTGACCTTGCAATGCTCACAAAAGTGTTCACCACTACCACAGACTTCTATTAAAATGTGTATAGTTAACAGACTACTGTAAATAAACAAACTGTGATTTGGATATTAATAAGCTCATATCTACCAAAGATCACACATATTCATTCATTTTCTATGCCCAAGTAGCATGCCTGATTAAAAATTCCTACATTAGGTATATTTATCCAAACATTCTTGGGTATTATCCTTAGTGGGCTCTATTTGTTTGAGCTCAGACGGGAAATACCACACTTAAAGAGAAGGTTGAGTTCTGGGAAGAGGTGAAAAATAATTTGTGAGCATTATTATTGTTATTATTCAAGTATGGAAGAACATCAGATTAAAAATGTTCCCTAAAAAAGCATGGCTCTTCAAATGCCCTAAGATTCTAAATGTTGCATGTAACAGCATAACAATCGGGACAGATTTTTATGCCACATGTTCGTGAAGTCCCATATACATCTTGCTGTGTACAGTGCTTGTAACTTTACCAAGACTGGGCAAAATTTCTTATAATTTTGATGAGTCCAGAACCTTGCAGTACACACCAATACTTATATGCTACATTGTAGATGATCAACCTGTTTTAATCAACTTCACACTGTTTCTTTCACAATGCAATCGCATGACCAGAACTCAACTTTGTCTTTAAGAGGTTTCCAATTTCCATTTAACAAAAGAGTATACGTCAGAATAATGTAGACATGCTAGAGTGTGATTTGATTGTTAGCATAAGTATGTGGAATAATGCCAAAAATGAACTTTGCAGAATAAACTCATTTGCCCGGGGGATATCAAAATATGACTAGTAAGGATGCACATCAAGTATTATGATGGTTTTATTTTTTGATTGATTTCAACTGGCCTTGACTGAATACTGAACTGCAATAAAGGAAAGGAAAAAGATAACCGTATGGATAGCATAGCATGTACATGTAGCATGAGTAGGTGACATTATTCCTTTAGAAGGTTGTGTGGTAATATGTTACTGTGTTTACCAAAGAGGTGGTTCCCTGAAAAAGATTATAAATTCAATGAATTTCAACTGACACTATACTACATGTTAATATTAATGACTAATCCAAAGTATGTGCAGGTCATGAAGACATATAAATGTATTTTAAATGACTAAATGGCTCAAATCAACATGCTTACTATCTTATTATTGTACAGTAGCAGTGCATTTAGGCACATGTACTTTTCTAAACTGACATCTAATTATCAAATTAATATCCCGTCCCAATCAAGCCAATTAAGTAGGTAAGCATTGAAGAAACAGAGAGATATGGATACAAAGAAATTGGAAAATTAAGTGAAATGATCGAGACAGACAGGTAAAAGAGAGAAAGAGAGAGATAGAGAGAGATAGAGGGAGGGGAAGAGGGAGGGGAAGAGGGAGGGGAAGGGGGAGGGGGAAGGGTTTTAAATATAGACAACATGTAAGAGAAATTGAGAATATGAGACACAGGAAGAGGTAGGAAGTGAGGAAAGAGTACCAAATAAAGTGAGACTAAAGACACTGACAATAGAACAGACAAAAGTAAAGTTAGAGAATAGTGAGAAAAACATGAAGAAAAATTACATTAAAGTTGTATAGAGAAAGAAAATTAAAATACAAAACTTTCATTGATCTGAAATAAAAAAAAAATTTAAAGAAAAAGACAAGCTTAACAGGGAAAGAAGTACATGTTAATGTGAATGAGACTTTCTATCAAAATCATTTGTGTAATTATCAATGCCTCATCAAACTCCATTTGGATAATTTTCTCTGTGTGGTACTTCGATGCTCTCATGCATAATTTCAATCTAATTACGAGACACAATTAGGTAGGATCATGTGCTTCAAACCACAGCCTTTGCATCTAATGATTTAGTTGATCTAGTTTACAGATGTACCCATCTCAAAGCAAGTCATGTATAATCATAAAGTATTTGTCAAAATTCAATAAACCACAATTTTGTTCCAAGATCTTATGTTATACAAAACACCTCTTACACTTGGGAAAACATGTATCCATGTCAAAAACAATTGCAAACAATCAATTTGTGAGTCATGAAACTTGAAGAAATATACCTCAATGTTAAATGTTTGCTTTGAATGCATGATGGAGAGAAAAGGCAATCAATCTATACGTTTGATCAAATGCATTATTGCATAGAAAGATAACCACTAATTCGCTATGGTAATACCTGTATTAAATGTGTCTCTTGGAAAAGTGATGACTTCCATTTCTACACATGGCCAACCACTGAATAGATGAACAAGCATCTTCACATAAAAGTCATATCAGGACAATCGACCCCCCCCCCCCCCCTGGAAAATTACCCCTGGGAAAACTTGCCCTCAAGGACAATTACCTGCCTCCCGAAAATCAACCCCCCTCCCCTGTTCGTTAAAGGGGAATTCCAGCCTGATAATAGGTTGGTTTTAAAAAGAGCAGATTTTTTTTTTTTTTTTTTGGGGGGGGGGGGGGGCAATTATCATTGGAGGGGGGTAATTGACCTAGGGGTTATTTTCTGGGAGTAATGGTATTCAGGGGGTGATTGTATTTTTTTGGGGTAATTGTCATTGTGGGATAAATTTTCCTTTGGGGAATTTTCAAGGGGGGATTTTTTTTGGGTAATTGTCCTTGGGGGGTCATTTTCCGGGGGGGGGGGGGGTGATTGCCTAGGGGCTAATTGTCCTAGAACCCATAAAAGTATGTAGGATTCAGTTTTTCGCATGCAAGGAAGATGGGTGTATTGTTTTGTAATGTTTGAGTCACCTCGAGATACAGTGCATCAGAGGTCATAAAAGTGTCTCCCCATAGGCACAGCCAGAGGAAAAGGAAAACACCTGTAGAATCTGGTATAACAAAATTATTATAAAGAAAACAATTCAAAGGTGATCTTCCCTTGGGTATTGGATTGTAAAGTTGCGATTGAACTTTGAAATTATTTCCAAAATATCACCTTCCCCCAAAATAACAAATAATAATGGAAAGAAGAGAAGACAGCAATCAAGTGAATAAAAACATCTCCAGGGAAATTGTCCACTAATGGACATTGCATTCCTTGTCGGAAAGCATCATGTTTCCTACCAATCCAGGGTTCAGCATTCCGTTATTCCGTTATATTCATTCCAAATCTGTTTCAACGGGTAATCTAGTCTCACTGAGCTGCATGACCGCGTCCTCACTCAGTTTGAACTTCTCGTGTTTCTTCAATCTTCAATATTGAAGAAGGTATAAGATGAACATTAAAGCCTTGTGGTGGTTATTTTATGAAGTGTAACATGCTTCATATCCCATAATAACACGAAGCTCAGCTAAGTGAATATGTACCGGTATAGGAACTGCGTTGTACACTTGTGCAATTAATGTACACGTAAAAAAAACATGGAGTTTTGTTTTGTTTTGCAGCGGTTTACCACGGTATATCTAAACAAGTCTTTACGGACTATCCATTCTCAATACCCATCTCTTTATAAAGGGGAATCCAACCCTTGTCATAAGTTCATTTGTATATAAGCATGAAAAAATAAGAGAAACAGAATGCCAAAAGCTTGGAAAATAATCGGATCAATAATACGTAACTTATGAACGTTTGAAATCACCAAATCTATACCAATCTCATATTAGCAATTTGGTCAAAGGATTGTGATGCAGTCATGGATAACTCTTCCATTTGTTTGTGTACAAAAATATAATGAATTTATATTTTTCTTGTAAGTGCTTTCTCCCTTGGGGCACTACTAAAAAATAAAATAAAAATTACCTATTGCCAAGCAATGGCTAAAATGATTTGGAAAAAGAAGATGTATGAATCTGTTTCTGGTTTTCAGCAAATCACTATATACATATATATATATATATATATATTTACTGGGGATTTTTTTCTATGTAAGAAGAATCAGTTTCATATCTATGAACATTCATTAAATGAGCAAAACAATTAAGAGAATGAAAGTTAAAGAAAAAGAGAGTGACAAAAAGAGAGATATCAACTTACAGTATGGTAATGAATTCATTTTATTGCATTCTCTATAACCAGCTACTTGAGTTGTGAGACTTAATTCTCTCATCAATTCTGTTCTAAGAAAGCCAATTCTTATTCATCTTTTTGAAATCCTCATTAAAAAAAAAGTATCCTTATCTGTCATGCAATTACAATTCCTGGTGGCTCATATTATGAAATTCAATTCAAGTAAAGGATTAACAAAGTCGCAAAAAAGACTGTAAAATCGTTTTAAAATGCGACTTGGATATCAATATGAACATAGAAAGACCTATGAAAGCAAATGAAACCCACAATTTCCAAGCTACTTGAGTTAATGAGTAGATGATATCTTCATCGCATTGTGCTATCTTTATGCATCCTTTGCACACTGCACTTCAATATCAATGAGGGTGAGCTTGTGCGTGTGTTCGTATGTATACACTTTACATGTAGAGCCAGCTACATGATGGTGGGGGAGGAGTGCAAACATAGCAATCGTCCCAGTCAGTCTCTGTCCATACCGATGATTGTGGATGCCCCATTCCCAGGCTAGCAGATGCATTCACTGGGACCTCTTTCAAACTTGCTCTGTGACTTGCTAGGTGACTCATTTCTTTATTGGGTTCTTCCCCTTTTATTTCAGTGTTACTTCTTGGTCAATGTACTTCATACAGGAAGGGACACAATAATCAACAGGCAAGTGCTTATAATATTGAATTTATCTTCTTATTTTGTGTTTGATAGCAAACTTTGTTTAAGTCATTTATCAATGCTTCGTTTAAAATGTCTTGAATAAAAAATAAAAAACTGAAGTTGAGTGTAAAATGTGTTTTTGGTACTATGTGAATGTAAGAGAAAAAATTCAAACAGAACTCATAGACCTAGTTCACCAAATTGAGCTGGAAGAAAAGGGTAACGTCTGCTTCTAAAACAGTGGGTCATTAAGGTATAACATATTACAACAGTTCATTCCAGACAGCTGGAGAAAAAAAATCTATGCAGTGCAGTTTAGGGAATAAATAGATAATGATAAATCATAACCATGGAGCAAAGAGACAATAAATTTACTCTGATATCCCCTTTGGTAATAAATATTCATTATTTCCACTGTTTTCAGCTGAGCAGTCATATCTGGGTCAAGATTTTTGGTTAGATTTTGAAATAAATCTGTTGTGCAATCATGAATTAAAGTTCCTCCTGGAATTTCCACAAAAAATCAAAAAGAAAAAAGTAGAACTTTACCATTGGGAAAAATTGAATATGGCATAACAAAATTTATCTGAGTAATGAATAATAAACGCTACAAAAGTTAATCTCTGCTTGATAGCTATTCTAAGGCCTATTATTTTACTCCCATAATCTATTCTGCTCATTCCCTTTTCAAATCAAATCTCCTTTCTGATCAGTATTTATATTCAGGAGTAAAATACAATGTTATATATACAATTATACAACAGCCTGACAATTTTGTGCAGTATTTGTTGTCATAGCCACATAACCCTAAAATTAAAAATGATAGGATTCATAATAGATGCCTTTGTTTTGTAAAACACCTCAGAGAAGTCAGAGTTTATACAGAGAAAGGCTTAGAACTGTGCAACATGTTTGCCAAGAGTTATCTAGGCCAGACAAGCACTGCAAATCCCACATTTGCTACATATAAATCGCAGCATGTTATCAATTTTAAATTTAAATGCAAAGATAAGTATTGGCGATGTGATTGCACTGCAAAAGAAAATGCCTGAAAGTTACTGGGAGAAGTTTATTATGCAGTACACAGAATAACTGTGGATTGTGAGTTTGAAATCATCAAAATGATTTCAAAATAAACTCAATTTTGCTCAAATCTCATACAGTAAATAGCACACAGCACTGCACACTATATGGGTACATGGGATACATGGGATTACATACATGTAGCATCAAAATCTGGTCCAGGGGGATGTTTCACAAAGATCCTAAGTTGAACTTAACTCTAAGTTGGACTTAAAAATTATGGAGAGCCATTTGTAGCTTTAAAATAAAATATATTCAAAAGCAAAAATTCAAGTATTTTAGACTTTTGATAAATTCCACATCAAGAACATGAAATCTCCTTGATAATAGAAAATATAAGTGATTTGAAACAACATTTTATGCCTAATATATTTTCATAGACACTAATGGCTTTCCATAGTTGTTAAGTCCAACTTAGAGATAAGTTCAACTTAGGATCTTTGTGAAACACCCCCCCCCCCCAGATATTTCAACAATTTTTCATCACATCTGGAATATCAGGGCATTCCAAAAGCATTGTTTTCATGTGTTATTAGTACCATGATATCATTTTTCATTAAGGAATAACATATGAAAAATCTCACAAATTGTTTTTCACCTGTGAAGTATTCAACTTCTCATATTTTTGTTGACCTAGATGGGATTCCCCTGAGGAGGATTTTTTTTTTCTCTCTAATAATCAATCATCGCTTCCATCTCTTTTCCCCTGGAATTTTGGTGTGTGAATACTGATAGACTTCATTTGCAGCTATCTCACAAGAAAAATACAGACAACAGAACTATATCTGGAAAAACATTGGGTTAATGTTTGATAAATCTTTACTGTAAAATTACACTTGCAATTCAGCAAATGATGAATGCTTTCAGTTTGATATACTGGTAATAGGGATAGTGGTATCATCCATACAAAGCCATTTCAATCGACTCAAAGATGCATCACTGCTCGTCGTCATTCCATCAAACTCCATTTTGAGAAATGAAATATGAGGTAAACATGACATTTAGACAAATGGCAACAGGGGAAAAGGATGCATTCTGAGTAAGATTATTCCTACAGAGTTGTTACCATGCTTAAGCTGCTTAACCATTTCTTAAATGTAAAATAAAAATGAAGGTAGAGGGATAAATAGAGAGAGTTAAAGGAGGAGAGGAGCAGAGAGAGTTGGAGACAGGAAAGAGAGAAAAGGGAGAAAGAGGTATACAAAGGAGAGAATGGGAGTGAGGAAGAGGGAGAGGGAGGGGCAAGGTGAGAGAGAGAGAGAATAATAACGGGATACAGAAGAAAGTGAGCAACTCCCAAATAGTCAATTTCGTTGGTGTCGAGACAAGCCATTAATACGGATAGAGGCTTGCTTCCAATTTACTAAAAATAGAGTGGTTTTATCGAAGGATTGCTTGGTTACTTTGAACTTGTAAATGCAGCTTGTGTGAAAATGCACTGTGAGATTCACTTATTTCTCAGCATGAACCTTTCACAATCTGGATTTTGTGAAAGTTTCATGAATACAAAAGTTTCTGGAAAACGATGATGAATTTGGATCGTATTTTAATTTTCTCTTGTTTTGGATGATCTATCTTCCAAAGGTAAGAATCATGTAATGTTTTCCAATTGTGATGGTGAGCAATAAAAATAAAAAATATGTCTACATTTGGTATTTGTGGTTAAGACCAAAAGCTTGTGGTCCGTTTAGTATCCTTTCCCTAAAATGGCCTTCCATTACACATAATACACAATTACTAAGTATTATGCAACAAAAATCCCTCATCTCTATTGCTAGAATAAAAATACACTTTTAAAGGGGAAATTGAACTTAAATAATCACCTATAGACGGTAAAGGCATAGTGGGTACTATTTTTTTTCTTTATTAAACAAATTGAAAGGAAGTATTTAATGTAGTCTACTAGGGACATTCTCCATGTATGAGGAAATGAGATGCTTTCACCACATCATCAATCTATGGCAGGATGTACTGCATGTAAGAGAAAGGCAAACCAAACAGACCAAGGAAGTGTAATGTCACATCTTTTGTTGGATAACACACAATGATTGTCTGAAATGATTGTCTGGGAGATACATTGTGTCCTTCGCAATTCTCATGATTCCCGTCCGTCGCTCGAGACAGGAAGAAAAAAGATTGAACATGTAAAAGAAAGATACACCAAAGAGATCAAGGGAGTGTAATATCAATCTTTTGTGGAATTACAAGCAATGATTGTCTGTTGGGAGACACCATTTTCTTTGCAATTTCATGATTCCACAACAAGGATTGTGATTCCTTCTCCAGTTGACTACATGTACTCAACAAGTTTTTTAAAACTGTTTAGGCTTTGTTTCAAATTCCAATTTTGTCAAGTTATCATATTCATTCAATTATATTTACATTACAATAAAATGCTTTCAACAGCTTTAATACCTACAGTTACACTTCTGTATCAGGAATATATGCATATAAACAATTTATTTTCTATCTTCTTTAAATTTTTTTCTTTAGTTTCAGTGCATGTATCAATTTAATATGCTTTATGGATACGAGCAGTCAAGCAACATTTATTATCATCCTTGCTACTAATTTTCTTTCTCCTTCTGAATTTTTCATAATTTTTACATTAAAAAAATCACCATGGCTGACTCCTATCAACATGATATATTTCTCTCCATCTGTTGAAAAGACACTGCTACAAATTATACTGTTTATTCGTTGACTTCCGGACGGAGCAGAAAAGAAAATGCCACTGATTCGAGGAGGGTCGAAATGCTGAACCCATCCCAGCGAAACGAGCCAACGTCAGTACCAGAATTGATGATGATTTATGTGTGATTCTTGCACCTGAGACTGAAATAGGATAGTTAATGTGTGGGAAGCGTGAATAAGAAAGCTATCAAAGTCATTACAAATGTTGCCAACGGGAGAAAACAGAGATGATCTGTATTTATCTGTAACAGCGATGGGCCGACCTCCTCAATGAAACCTCTTTATTTATCAGTATCTATATATATCTGTTTTTAATTGTCCAAAGGAACACTACCCCTTCTTTCACAATTAAGGTTAAATATTTAAATCTCTGGATTTACAACTTCTGAAGAAATAAATGTCAAAGTGTATCTAAGCTTTGTAGGTGTCTTGAGCATTCACTAGAATAGTATTTTATTACAATCAATCTTTCATTATTCATTGTTTGAATTTCATCACACAAACAACCTGTGGACTGGGCTTGTTATAAAGTACATATACTACAAGAATGGATAAACAGGAGAATATAATAATTAATAATGGCATTTTGCTTTTGTCACCTCAGTCATTCACAGTGAGAAGAAAGAATTGAAGAGATACAGTGAAATCTGTCAATAAAGACCAAGGCTAACAAGAAAAGTGGTCTGTATGGGTTTCAGTTTATGTTTCAGTACTACATGTATGTATCAAAGGCAAAGTCTGTTCAAGGGAAACAAAAATATAGTCTTTGTATACAGGTGGTTGCTATATAGAGACAATAGAGACCTGAGGGTACCTTCAAATACTGAAGAACATATCATGTTACAACATGATAATTATCACTTTATTTGTATCAATACCAACATAAGCACATTGTAATTCTCAACCTCCATCTTACTATCATATAAATGTTTACCATCTCTAATTCATGGAAGGCCCTAAGGTAACTTAAAAGCTACATATACATTAACAAATATTGAAACCACAATATGAACTTGTTCTTGGTAATTGGAAACAGTTCATTTGTCTTTGCACTATTTATGGGTGCAATTTCCTACATCTACTGCATTTTCCCTAGAAAATTCATAAAGAAAAAGAGACTATATTATATTCATTGTCTGCGATTTCAATACCTACTTTTTCGTACGAGTCTGATTTAGGATTAGATTTCTTGTTGCCATGGAAATAATCATTTAATAGGAGAAAACTCCCTTTTATCATCCACCTCGCATCAGGCAATAGCATTGTAAAGTACACTGTGTATCAAAAGCTTCAAATTCAACTGCAAATTAATGAAACATGAAGTATCACTTACATGTACATGGCACTCCCTTTTTCCCTCACATCCTGCCTTTTCTTCGCTGAACACATTACATAATTCATAAATCATTGACCCCAACCCTTTACTCTCTCTGGTGTATCTCCATTTTTGTTCCATGCCTTGCCCCCTCCCCCCCCCCCCCCATCACTCTCTCCCCGTTTTTTGTCTCTATCCTGTATTTTTCTTTCCTGTCTCAGTTCTGCCTCTTTTCTTTCTGTAGTCTGTACCCATTCTTTTTTTTTTTTTATATATGCCAATTTTTAAAGTTTTTATTTCTATATATATTCCAGTTTATTGAATATCTCATCAATTTTTAACTGTGTGTGGGTGTATGTGTGTGGGTTTTTTATGTGGGTGTGTCTGTAAATATTGTGTTTATGTGTTCATTTGTGTAATTTACTTTCTCTTATCAATTTATTAATTTTCCTCTATATTCATTTGGTATTCAATTTATTTTCTCACTTTCAGGGACATTCCTTGCAATCATTTGCATTTCTACCAGTCCTTTTCATATTCCAAACTGTATTTTGTATTACTATATTTATTGCATGTTTTTAAGGTTATGGTTGAATAAAATATCTTGAATCTTGAGTCTTGAATCCTATTTCCGTATCATATCTTCCTCAATACCATTTGCTGGTTTTCCTTTCTTTCACCTTGGTTTACCCTAATTCTCTGTACCAAATCTCTTTTGTCTCTTTCCTTCCTCTCCACCATTGCTTCTCCCCCCACCCCCCCCCCACCCCCCCCCCCCCCCCTGACTGTAACCCTGTACCCTCTGCCTTTTCTGTCCTACTACTGCCTGGTTGTTTCCCTTTTCACCCCACTCTTTGTTAACCTCCTGAATTGTATTTCCTCCGTCTCTGATTCCCTCTCTAATCACCATCTCTGACAAGTATACAGACATACAGTTTTCGTTTGCCAGCCGTCCCCTTCATGAGTCTAATTTCCGATGCATGGTCATCTCTAATGTTACCTTCCCCTTGATCATCATCGCTAAATGGTACTCCATAAAATTAGTCAATATCATGAAGCTTTGTGTTGGTTACTTAATCCTATTACTCTCCTACTGTTGCAGATCAGAGATGATGATAATCTAATAAAAGATCATTTCTCTTCATGCGTAACAGTTTCCACAAGTAGTATGATTACATTATGAATCATTTTCTTCTTTAATTAATGCACAAATTGTTTAGATGAAGATGTATGTATATTATTTGTGAATCCAATGCTTATTGGATTCATACAAAATTCTTGATTTGAAACAAACAAGACTTAAAGCTTCACTTTAGCCTCAGAAAAGAAAATATTTAGAATATTTTATAATGAAATACAATACTTTTCAAGATATGAAGCACAGGCAGACTCAAAGCCTGATGAATATAAACTATTTTACAATTACACTTCAATGCTACAAACTGTCCAAGATCACGACTTGCAGTTTTAGATATGAAATATGAATTTCTTATATTGCCCACTGATGAGTTCTATAAAAGCTGTTTGTGTATTTTCCACATTCCACAAGATTGACAATGACCCATCTGCATGGATGCCCGAAGTTCTGTTCATCCAAGTCTTTAGCAAATAAAATATTCTACTATTTGACCTTTTCAAATGGATACATGTAGGTTCACCTGAAAGATTAATCGCCGTTATCATTTTGGGTAGAGGCAAGGCAAGTTTGCATTAATACTGAAAGATTAAACTCAGGTTGTCATCCTCCTTATGATTTCTTTGAATCAATAATAACCTTTTATGAGACTCAATCGTGCAAATGGAATTGCTTAAAGCACTTGGCCATGTGCATACATGTATAGGGATGTAACATTATTCTCAGAGATAAGCAGGGCATGTATTATACATGAAGAAGTATCGTAGTCGAGTGGTTTAAGGCTTTAAGCACTTGACTTTAAATTTGAAGGTCGTGGTTCGATCCCCGAAACGGCACTAATGTCCTTTCTACATTTGCCACACTCTACCCAGGTGAGGTAAATCGGTACCTGGCAGGAATAAATTACTTGAAATGCTAGAGCGCTGTAATGTAAATAGATATAAATATGTTCCTTGTTGCAGTGACAAACTCAATGGAGAATGTGCACCCATGGTTATTTTTTCTTTACTGCTACAGTACTTGAACAATAAATATCATTGCTATCTGGTAATTTTACCTCATCACCTCCACAAGTTCCAGAAAGCTTCTCAGGTAAAGAAAGAAAGAAAAACACCTGTCATTTCACTGTTACCAAGAATATCTTCTCATATCGTTACCCAAGTAACACCTTATCATAAAGGGGGTATGGATAGCATACGTGCTGGAGTGCTCACTAAAATATAAAGAAAATGTGTTGTTTGTGTAATCTGACCTGCCTGTTCTGTAACTGCCCAATCCTTGATTAAAAATTTCATGCACAGCAGTAAATTATCCTTGGAAAATGCAGGGCTAGGTATTTGTACTATACACATTGGCATAATATTCTTGGGACTTTGTATTAAGTAGATGCTCAATGACTGAGCTAACTATCCCTGAAATCTACACCATTGGCGGATAGGCCCATTAAAAACAAATTTCCAAGTGACACTGATCACTTTGACGTGGGAGTAGCTATAATTTAGAGGAAATATTAAATATCGCCGTAGCTCAAGGCAATATCATTTTTCTCCTTTATATTTTTTATTTTCATGGTATTCATTCTCATCACTCCAGAAATGGAGGGCAACATGTTTCATTTTGCATGGTGGAAACACTAATCATCCTAATTTTAAGTCAAAATATGAAAACTTGTTAAAATCAGTGTATTTATTTTTTTATATATTTTTTTAAGTCATCCAGCTTTATGGGCAGCCATACTGATTGGTTTCTAGACTACGTTGGAGGATACAATGTATTAATCTGCGCATAAGACAGCAATTCAAAAGACACGGCTCAGTTTTCATGGCGTCAAGTTCCCAATTACTGTTTGCCCATTCTACGCCTTCTACCAACAGACTTGGAGGTCTTCTTTTCTTTTCCAGATCGACAGAAGTAGCAAACCATTTTCCCCTTCCCTCTCAAGGGGGTGGCTACTACTGTTTACATATGATTTCAGGCTGAGCAATATCAAAAGCACATAGCTTCAAAGATGATAACTAATTAAATATGATGAGGCTCAAGTTACATGGAGAAGAAGTGGAAATGGAGCCGAAATGAGCATCTTTTTTAATATTGAGCATGAAACTGTCTAGTTTGTTATTTCATATAATGTATCATTAATAAAATTTGATAAATCCAAAATCACCATCCATACTGTGCATGAGCCCACATCCTAATGACGTACATCATGATCTTTCTGTTTGTTTTTTTCTTCAAAGTGTCCCTTTTGAGGAAAAAGAATTATACAGTAGAACTCTTGAACAGATAATGGGGACAATGGTGTTTTTACTTTCCTTTATTGCTAACAGCGCAATTGTATACAGAAACCATGGGGCCAAATGCTTCAGGAAGTTCATGCTGAGAGACTGGGTTATTTAGTGCCTTACATTGGGGCACAAATGCATAACTGGGTATTGAACCAGGCATTTCTGGTTACGAGACCAACACTCTACTACTGAGCCTTCAGGCCTCCACATTCTCTATGTAAATGAGCATAATAGATTGCACCAGCCCTCTTCCAAACATAGGCAATCTCCCCACTTTCATTCACCTTCTCTGCTACTGAAAGATCATGTCAGCTAATATTTTCCTTTCATTAGCAAGGATGTTCCTCAATATACTCTAGTCTTGCTTCTAGGCTACCAGTATTGCTTTCTTTTCCATTGTTACACATACATAAAAGAGTTTGGTTTCATTTACATGCATGTGTAGATTACATATTTACAGTAGTTCATGAATTCCTTTGAACATAATTCATGGAAAGCATAAATGTGCATTGTTTCAATAACAAGAAGTGATTTTCAATTCACATTTGGGTTTTTTTTATTTTTGTTTTCTTCATCAAATAGCTATGAAATGTGGCTTCATAGTTCCAATCAACAAAAACAATGAAAGAAAACACATGCTAATATTATATATATAAACATTTTAAAAGGAAGTGCTCACAGAGGAGACACTTGCAGTTTAACAACCTCTTCTTATGACTTAAAATTATGCTTAATCTTATTCATGCCCTTGTTGCAAAACCAGGGGGGGAATGGAGGTTTCACTTAAAACCTAAACTAAAACCTCATGGCTATATCAATTATGAGGTGCTTCCATCATCTAAAGAATGCTGGACTGCTCCCCTCCCTCTCCCCCTCCAGCACAGAGTACATTAGGGACACATGAGCGTTATCATGTAAGACCTACTTTACAGAGGGGCAAATTGGATGACCCATTTGTTCAGAGGGAGGGAAGGAGGAGAGAGAAAACCCTGGACGGTCGGTCTTCCAGCGATGAGAGGAGGTGAAAACACGATCATGACCGGGGGGTGATGAGGGATCATTTCATCCGCTTCTCTGGAAGGCATTACATGACATGTGTAACTCAAGAATCCAATTTCTACCTGTAGAGATCTTGGCTTCAAAATGAATTTTTTTCATCACTATAAATGTTGATTTAGGATTAAATTTTCATCACCGTTACTGCTTGTAGTATAGAGAATATCGTTTCTCAAACCCTTGTATAGTCAAGGGATAGTAGAGCCTGTGCATTGCTCACAACAAAGCAGTTTGTAATTCTGGGCAGGTGTAACTATGTTTAACTCATATCCTGCCATGAGACTGCTAGCGCGCTATTGTTATAGTGCTCTGTGCATGCGAGCGCGCTACCGTTTGTCTGCTTTGTGCACGCTAGCAAGCATATGTAATAACAGTCATTGTTCATGCCCATTGCACCGTGCTGAGTGCTTTTACAGCGCTATTGAAAGTACCATCGCGTGCATCAGATTATCGGCTTTGGATTACGCGTCTTTGTATACAACAGTCAGATTGGATTTTCTCGAGTAATTCAGCGATTTGTTTTTTGTAAAGATTTAAATAACACGCACTTGAACCAACCTTAAAATTAACTTGGCACACAGGAGATCAGCACTGTGGCACTGGGTGCATTGTATGGGTGGCAGCTTAGAGTTAAGGTACTAGTACTTGCCAACTGAACATTTTGGAGCCATGAGAAAAACTAAGTCTACAGTACATATATTCATTAAATGAATTCAAGGGAACTGAATTAAATAACCAACATCAAATGAGGTATAATCAGGAAAAAATAATTCACAAGGCAACTTCCCCTTTTGGCACACTAAACAATTCTTTTAGCCATTTTGAGAGGGATTTTTTGTTCATTTAATTTGCTATCATTTTCCCTTGGAAAGGAATAGTACCTGCCATGTGTTTAAAAATGTGACATCTACTTTAGATATAGACTTATCATGCAGGTTTGTCAGGAATATTTTGAATACCGACTTCTGATTCATGTGAAATAGATTTTAACCCTGCTATAGCATTTTAATCTACTATGCTGCTCAACATACAGTTGCAGATATGGAAAGCCTGAAACATTATGCCAAGTGACACATATGTCAGATTTGAACCACTATTCAAATGTTTTTTATCTCTCTTATGTGTTAATGTTATGATTATATCACACTCTTGCAACACAATTGGCCTACATGTAAATGAGATAACATAACAATATCTTGACAGTCTTAGTGATATAAAAAACAAAAATGTTTGTGATGAGCTTCTTACACTGATGCCTCATTACGTGTACATACATGCAAGGAGCTCATGGGCAATGGTTTACGAAATATGCCTTTGAGACATACATGTAGGTAAATTTCAATTCAATCAAAAGATGTTTATAATTCTTCTGAATTGATAGACTGAATTACTGAGAAAGATGAAGAAAAAACGAAATACAAACAGATGATTGAATACAAGTTTCAGTGCACTAATGTCCTTGGGCAAGGCATTAATCTTCATTTGCCACACTCGACCCAGGTGTGGTAAATGGGTACCTGGCAGGAATTAATTCCTTGAAATGCCGGAGCACTGCGCTGTGTAAGGGCAGCTAGGCTAAAGCCGAGGTAATAATAAGTGCGCCTCGGAATAGAATTTCTAGAAAGACGGCGCTATAGAAATGCCTATTAATATTGTTATGAATATGTAATGTAATAACTCTAAATGTCAACATGCTCAAATGCAATTTGTTCTTGGTGTGGTTGAATGTATCCATTAGTGAGCATGTCTTTGTCCAATTGTAAATGCATAACACAGCAATGTTCTCTGAGAGAAGCTTTGCAGTTTGGCTTTGCGTCTATAGTTTGTATACTCGATGTCAGCAAAGTTGGTCTCATGGTCATTAAATTCACATCATCATGCTATCATTTAAAAGGATGATTGCACATCCAACCATGCTGAAGTAAACTAAAGAAACTGCTCTAACATACCAAGTAGTGTTGAAATTCAATGATATCAAAGGATGGCATGCAGAGTCTCAAAAAGAGCGGAAAATACAATTTAAAGCGGAAGAGCAATTCTAAGGATGAGAAGCTAATTGACAGTTGACTAATCACTGTAAAGAGAGATTATAAGGACTCAATAGAGATTCAAAGTGCCCATGAAATTGAACTGCAGAGTCCTTTTCGACACATACTGTAAGTCTGTCAAAAAGATCTAAATTGACAATTCCAAGTGCAAGAAAATTACTATGAGGAGAATGCTTATAATGGATACTACACAATAACATTAATGTCCCTCAATCAATTCTACAGAATATACTAACCAAAGTGACTGGTGATAAATGTGTATTTTCTCCATCCATTTCCATAGAGAGCTTTAACAAATATTGTAGGTATTCCAAGTCAAGTGCCTTTCAAATTAAAATGCAAAGTATGGTCTATAGTAAAGAGTGGAATTCTAAATGCTAAGCTTACCAAAAAATGAGAGAATGTCTCATATAAATGGAAAAGTATGATCCTTTTCAGGACAGCTCAATATGGATGACTTGATCATTCTCAAGACAGCTCAAAAAGTATGCATAGACATTCAAAGTGCATTTTTATTTAAAAAAAAATCAATTTCATGTTTTACATACAAGTCTCTTTGAGGGAGTAAAAGCCTTATTTCATAATGTAAGAAAATGGTGAACATTGACATTTACATTCTACTATTTATCATGATATACCAAAACATCTACAAATCTAGTTACTTCACTCTTACTCTAAATAATGATATACAAATGTAGCATACTCTCACTCTTCATACAAATTCTTTTGTGTCAAAAGTTGTGTTAAAAGTGAACAAATTTGCAGACTCAGTTTCACTCTACATGTATACTTAATGTTAGTGAAGTGAAGTAGGAAAATATAATTTACCTGGATATACTGTTGAATTTCACTTGGCTGGAGATAAGTAATAACTAATAAGTATCTATTTATCCTAACATAAAACTTAATGGGACACAGCTACTGATGTTTGTTTGAAAATAACATTGAAGAGATAATAATTGATGTTCTTGACAACTCTAATTGAAATTTGGAGTACAAAATCAGGCACTATCAGTTTCTGTCAGCCCTCATTTGGCTCTCGTGCTTCAATTTCACTTGAGCAAATCGAATCACAAGGGGGCTTTTAAGTGGATGATTGGCTGACAGGTAGATTTACCCATAAATCATGCACTACTTTACATGCACATACGCAAACACAAATGTTACCCAAAACCTGTCACATGAAAAAAGAAATTTCACTTTCCTTTGTATTCATGTTCAAAATCTCAAATATTTGGAACAGCGGATTTGAAGAAGAAAGAATATATATGAAAACTTGACATATTCTATTACAAAGCTGACCGCAAAAATAGAGTAATATGATTAAAAACAATATGATGACTGACATAAGAAAAATGTATCGTGATAGAAAGTAAGGTTTGTTTGCATGGCAGTGAGACAACCAGCACAAGAGCAGACTTTGCAAGTTTTGCCTGACTGGCTGGATAGCAAGCTTGCATTGAACTAGATTCTTCAGCAAGGTAAACAACTGTTCGATTGCCTGGCTCGACTTCTCTTGACAACTTAATCAATGCCAAACACTCAACTCTTTTTGTTCCTTTCCTCTCTTACAAACAACTATCAAGTAGACTCAAAATGGACCTCTTGAAGAAGAAAAAAACATGATACAATTACAGCTTTACCTTGATAGCAAATCTGCCATTCAGATTGAAATTATTATTTAAATTGAAATCAATATAAGATGCAATGGCTAAAAGAAAGTGTACAAAGGATTTGTAACATAGGGAAAAGCTATACAAATTAGCAAGTAAAATACATATACCTTTCCACAAAAAATGGTAATCATTGTTGCAGTTTTGTAATAGGATTATGGACAACCATGAAAAATGGGATAGTAAAATCTCAGATTTTCTTCATGGCGGCAACATCAAATGCTTCTGAAAAGTAAATCATTGTAAAATCTCATTTACACTGAGGATGTCAATGTACAGTACATGTATAAAGGGTGTATTATGATTTTGTGAAACTTATCACATTTTAATGCCTTGGGGAAATTAATTCTTTCCCTCCAAACAAAAATAGACATAAAATATTTGTTCTGCAATGATATGCAGGTCTATGTACCAACAATACTGATAATTACATGGCAAAGAAACATTACAGTCGACTGAGAAATCAAAATGTTTCATGAGCCATGACAAGAAAACTCAAGTGTAATCGACCCCATTAACCTTTCTGTCAACTAGCAAAATCAAATTACAATGGAAGACTGAAATAATTACTTCTCCAAATGAAAGAGAATTATGAACCAAATTAAATATTGGATTGCTTCTTAATGCTAAACATCATTTGAACTTCAGAGAGCAACATCTACATGGAGGTATCATAGAACTTTAGAAGTGTAAACAAAGTCTGTTGTTTTGCCCCTTCACTCATCGTCTTTGAAGTGCTTACTCTGAGGAAGATCGTGCAACAAAATTCTGCATCATGTATTGTATCTTTTGATGTAACATAACCTGGTTTCAAGGTCTGTGTCAACATCTATTTTTACTCAGGCAAAGAGAGAAAGAGAAAGTGTGAGAGTGAGAAAGTGTGAGAGTGAGAAAGAGAGAAAGAAAGAAAGAGAGAGAGAGAGAGAGAGAAAGAGAGAGAGAGAGAGCAACTAAACAAAATATACAGGGGTTTCAAAGGGTAGTGCCCCTAATCAAGGTTGTAGGCGCTTTGTTAATAGATGATTAAATCTTCTATATTTGCAAAAAAAAATTGCAACATTGTTTTCATGAAAGAGATAATACGCTCAGCCATAATAAATACTAATCAAGGTTGTAGGCGCTTTGTTAATACATGTAGATGATTAAATCTTCTATATTTGCAAAAAAAAATTGCAACATTGTTTTCATGAAAGAGATAATACGCTCAGCCATAACAAATACTTGAGGCCAAATAGCATAAAATATGAAGCAATATATCAGTATCAACAGCATCTACATTTTTGTGAAGACCTTAATTTGCCATATCAAAAATATGTATTCCATTGAATATTTTGAGGTCTTTTCCCTAAGGCTACCATCTAAAAGGGGCATTGTGGTGATAAATGTGAAAGTGATGAACACAAAAATTAACTAGGAGCTAACAATGTGGAGGTGACTTTGGACTACCCGACACCTGCATCGGAGGTATGTCAGTAGCTTGCTTGCAAACACATGTTTCAGAACTTAAACCAGAGCTGATTGGCATAATAATACCTCTGAAACCCCAGGCATAACAGGCACTGGCGACTCGACACTTCTTGTGTAAATGGTTTCATAATTACCAATTACAGATATAAATACCAGGTCCGTTGATGGAGAGGGAAGTGTTTGGAAAGTGAGATCACCCCAACTGTTTTCCTATTCCGTAGAGGAATGAACTTTTTTTCTCCAACCATCTTCTTTCACAAATCGAATAGGCAATTTTACCAGGGTGAGGGTCTGTTAGAACAGGGATGTTGATGCTAAATACAATCTGTGATTGGAAAAACTGAACGTCTCTCCCATGATTTTTTTTACTTCAACTATTCTATTGTGGTGGATCATGGTTGTAGGTTACAAAGTATGGAAGTACATGGAGACTAATCATGTGATGTATTCCTACACTCTATTAAAAGTATAATGTTAATTCTCAATTTTAAAAGGGCCGAGGAGTGACCACTCTTTCAAGATGTCACATTGATACTTTAAACATGCCGGATTCAACCTTTATAGTGTTGGATTCATCATGTTCAAGGTGCTAATCTACCATTTTGAAAGAGTGGTCACTCCTCGGCCCCTATTTACAGTTGTAAATGGTGATTTAACATTTCAGTTTTTAGAGTGTAGGAAGAATCCTTAGAAGTGTCTAATGCATTTACATACAGAAGAGAATGTCTCTCAATTTTATATATTCTTCAAGAAACTTCTATTTTTTGTTAAAGGTATTACAAAGTTTTGGTATGGGGTCATGAATTCGGTTCAAATTAAAATATTGGAAGCATATGCGTTCCTACAATATTCATTGATCGTTGTCGCGGTTGAAATCGAGTCTGAAGTTATGAAATTATAAATAATAAACTCTTTATGTTGTATAGCTCCCTCTCAAGGTCGAGATATTAATTTAGCTATGAAACTATGTTTCTTGACTAAAATCGACCGATTAGCTATTCCCGTTTGGAAATTATATATCACAACTACATATTCTGAGATTTTCATGGTCGTAGCTACCATTGTACGGCCATAGGCGCTATTTGAAATTTATCGAAATTTACCGGGAGCACCGGTAAATTTTTATATTCAATTTTTCTCGAAAACAGAAGTGTTTTAGGGGCTAATTTTTTTAGTGCTTATAATACACCCACAGGGGCATCCAAATATATCAAAATTGTAAAGATTCTCAATCCACCAAATTTTCAAAATTTCCCAAAACTTTGTATTACCTTTAATACTAATACAGAGGTGTTTTATAAATTCCAAACTATATAGGTCATGTTTAGCCAACTCAAAACATTACTCTAAAATTGTGTATATAAAGATGCACTCATCACTGAGCTTCTTCCCATTCCTTCAACCCCCCCCCCCCCCACCCCCCAATCAAATTGTTCTTAACTTTTTCAATTATGTTTGAATTTGATTAATAAATAAAACAATTAGAATTCAAACAAATTACCAAGTGTGGATGACAAGTCTTCAGCTTCAGAAAAACTGATGCCATCATATAATTTACAAAATAATGAAAGAATTGTATGCTAATTTGAGATAACGTAAAGATGATGCCACACGATGCCACAAATGATATCATTGTACAGAAGCCCTTTACTTCAAAAGAAGAGACAATTTAGAAATCATGTGAACAACATTATTAAAGTGCACAGAAACAATATAAAACACATCTGAAGCCCTTACATACATCAAAGTTCCACCCCCCCCCCCCCCACAAACACACACACATACAAAAAACAGGAGGGAAGAAAGACTATAACAGAAATATGTATTATCAACAACAACGAAAAAACACGCCATAAACAACAACAAAAGAATATACAACAATCAATATCTATACTTTATATGGTAGGGCTTTTGTTAATGTGAAGATTATTCAAATAAGTCATTGATAAAAGGTAGGTTGTGAAGAATATGAGATAAATTATAAGTATACTAGGCAAAAGGGAGCACTAAAATGAAACTTGAAAGGGGCATAAAAGTACAAACTGCATTTTCTCAGTTATTCCATATCTACCATAGATTACGTCCACCCATATAATTTCACAGTCCCCAGTAATACATCGTCACTGGAAAGCCAGAAAGGCATTAACTCTATGTTGAATGATATAAGTTACTGCCTTCTGTCTCTCAGCTGATAATATCATTGTTCACCAGTAAATACCATTTATGAGTGTTTCTACATCTACCATAGATAGAAAATAGTAATAAAAGATATTCAATTTGCTGACGAAACTTCATAGCTTATTAATGATTTTGCCACAATGTGCCCTGTTCTGACATGAAGCAATATACATATAGACATTCTCCTGGAAAAGGCAGAGGCAAAACAAGAGGCATACATGTAACACTGTCCAAGTCACAACATACAGAATAACCGTAGGGGCATTTGTTTTACATGTAAAAGGATTTTATTTTTTTTGGCTGTATTTTCAAAATGGATTACTATGTCATGCCTACATGGGGCTTGACAGATCTGTTAAATTTCTTTAATCAATACATTTTTCCCTCATTTGTTGTACTCGCAAGGAGAACACAACCCTGCAAAAGAACTTGCAAATCCAATCAATTTTTTTTCTTCATCTTGCAATTACTTCATACAAAAATTGATCTCGAAAAGCCACAAAAGTCCTACTTTCTTTTGTTATTTCCCTGGGTAATTTCTGGTTGCAGGTAAACGCAACATGATTCATACCTGTAATCTTTTCACTTCTACAACTCTCTAAGGTATTGTACTACATTCAGACAAAAACAAATCTGTAATTGTCTTGCCAACAACAGATCAATTACAGTATTAGTATCATGAGCAAAAAACAATCCAATAAAAATTGATCTATTCCCTCGGATAACAGATGAATTTAAATTGACTGTAGTACTAACTTCTACTAAAAAAAAGAAGAAAATTACAAGAAATCATGACTATGGAACTATTTGGAGAAGATATTACATTGCATCTAGCTTTACAGCCATCACTAACAAAACACTTTGTAGTTGATTTACTCCTCCTTTCTGAATTTATAGTAGCTGTACTAACAGAATTACAAATGAAGCAAAAGCTGTGAACCCTCACTGAATATAAGAATTACCTATATTAAATCTACATGTTTGTTTTTCTTTCTATGTACATCCCAATGCATTATAAGAACTAAGTAGTGATTATTTCCAACAACCAAAATTTGCGGCGGAAAATCATGGACAAAATGGGCCAATAAACGCAAAATTGCCCTAGAACCCCTTTCCTCCTTACACGACCTATAAGGCTGTTGATGAACTTTATAGAGTAATTTTCTATGGCCATTGCCTCACTCCAGAGAGTTAAGGTTGGAATTTATGAGTAGCTGGTCAGTGATTAAAGAGACCACTTCAACGTGTCATTAGTTGCTAGGGTACATCATCTATTGAGAGCCAGGAGGGCACTACCCCTATGTAGAGGTAGATGGGTTGAAGACCTTTTGACTCTCATTGTAGTCCATCTAATGAATGTCACCAGGGGACACATTGGCTATTGCATGGTGGCTGAGGATACTTCAGATGGTTCACATTTCATAGGCAAGCTCCCAAATCAATTTTTTTTAATGGCATGTGCTTCTCGTTATAATGAAATTGCATGGCACAATGGATGGCTCCTGAAAAACTTGGTACAGAATGATGTTCAAGGTTCTTCTTTATTTGCTTGAAAACGCATTTGAAGCATTCACTTATCTAACATGAAAGAAACAAATGGTGCAAGAGCATTTGAAACAAAGTTTTGTTGATCTTTTGCATTAAACAACTTCACAACATAACAAACACAATTTGGGCACAAATTCATCTTATAACATCACTTTCAAATCTTCTTTGTGGATTTTTTTGATTGTTTAAATCTATTAATCCCTTCAGACACATGTTAAGACAAACATGGCACCTACATATGTATACAAAACCTGTTTTCAGGACAGTAAAGTTTAGTGTTGCTGAAATGATCAATGGGTTTGTCTGGGGTTCACACTGAACAAGCACATACACAGGAACGGAATATTCACAGTTCAATCAAGATGCCTAATACCCACAAGGATTTCTACCAATTTAGCAATGAGGACATGAACTAAAATTAGTCTTAACTTGCAGAACTGCCTTGTCCTGACATTAGAACAGGGGAACAACCTTTGCAGTGTTTCACATAACACCTCGTTATGACAGTTTAGATTTCTGAGCAGTTCTACTTGGCATCTCAGCTGCCTCCTGACTGCAATGAATGTCGTCTTGTCGCCCTGGGAATCGATACCGAGGCGCTAAGCATCAATTTGACCTTCTAATCTTACCAAGAAGCTGGGCAGATCTATATGTCTACAGTAATTATGCTTTTGAAGGGAATAGGCCAAAAATCAATTACACTTGGGATGCCCCACAAGTGCCTGTAGATCTACATCAATCGCTCTTCTTTTCAAGTTTTCATTTTTCTGAGCAATGAAGAGGGATGCCTCACAAGTGCATGTACAATGTAGATCTACATCAATAGCTCATTTTGTTCAAGTTTTCATTTTGCTGAGTAGTTAAGTTGAAGTTATTGTGTATCAATACCGAAAGACGTATATTACACCAGACGATAGTTCTAAACGTTGCTTCAAGGCTTTCACACTAAATTTCAATTGCATGAGACCGATATATTATGCCCTGAAGTAAAATACTACCGTAGACACAATTACACAAATGGGAAAGTGAAATTTCCAATTTCCTGATTCAAAAGAATGCCTCTCATTTTCTCGCTATCAAGTGTTTGGAACGGCCCATATACCCCCCCCCCCCCCCTCCATCCTCTTTTTGTGTAACTGACACCTCTGATCTAAATTCTTAAGCTGCGAGTGTAACTGAGCACACAAGCGCTAGATGAGATCAGTCAATACCTGTTCATTCAAATGGATTTGATGTTTCAACCATCATCTACCTCAGCTTCACAGCTCGCTATCTTTTAATTGATTAATTGAGAGCAAACAATGAGCAGCATAGTGATTAGTTAATGTAAAATGTTCATAACCCAGTGTAAGCCAAGATAAAAACTTCAGCGCAAATGTACCCAAGCGACAACTATTGGTTGATGACAATCAGATCAGTTCTTTTTTTTTTAATGTAAGAAAGTGAAAACCAGGTAAAACATACCAAATAATGTAAAAGCTGCTTCCCTTTCGCTTCCATTTCATTGCATACAGGACAAACTTGTTGCCTGGTGAAACTTTTAATTCTTTCTCTTGTCAGTCAACTTATGATCTTCTCTCACGCTATTTCTATTCACTATGTTTATCTTTCTCAAGCCGAGAGAGGTTGAGGTAGACAGTCATTCCTCCTCTGTTCTTGACTCTTAAATGAATTATCTATCAAATATCAGTTGACAAGACGCTCCAGGGTTTCCTATATGACTGTAATACAAGGCTCTAATGTATCTATTACAGAAATGATTTTCACTATGGACGCATCCATCCATCCCTAGAGTTACAGGCCTGCTTGACGGTGATAGTTTAAGAAGTGGGCTTTGTAAAACCCTCCAGTGCATGTTTACACAAAATCTTCATAGGTTTGGGTTGACAGATAATTTCTAAAGAATTCATAAGATTTAAAAAAAAAACTTTCCTTGAAACAGGAATTGTAAGCAATGGGGGGGGGGGGGGGGGAGGGGGTGAGAAATAATGTATTGTGTAACCATGACAGAGGAAATTGTATTGACATAATCATGTTTAACTTGACCAAACTCACATCAACTCATTTTCAAGAAGCTGGTGATGTAGTCAAAATACAGCAATATATACAACACAATACTTATAAAGCAGACTTATTCGGACGACATAATAACAACTATTGATATCTAGGGAATATAAAGGTTTATTGTAAAATGGCTGTTTGTTTGCCCTCCAGATACATCCAGGCTTGCACAGAGAAAGCAGACCCATTAGTGACAAACAAAAGATAGCTAACTTAAGATAACAACAGTGTGTTACAAATAAATAATCCAGGACAACATATCTTTTTCATATTATTTTGATTTTTTTTCCCCCAAACAAATCACCTACTTGCCCTATAAAGGAATACAGACTTGACAAGAAATTTCTATTTAAGTTTTCCAATGACACTGTCACTTTGACTCTGTGATTCTGCATATAACCTTCATTTTTATTTGGGGTAGCTTTTCATTTTTTTAAAGATAAAACTATATCCTACAAAAATACAAAATTTTGCCATTGCTACACACAACTGCAATGATTTACCACTTCATATCTGAACGAACTTTAAATCAACTCATGGGCTAAATGTTGCACCAAACCCTTATGATTTTCCAATGCAGAGAATTATTTAAGTATTTATAAAGCGAAACTCTTTTATACAAAAATTGCAATGTTCAAATTTCAAAATAGTATTTGGTTTGTTAAATAACCCCCTTATTCATGGTGAATAGCGAAATTGTCAATAACCACTGTAGCTTTTAAGCCTGGCCAAGACCAAGTACATGTAGCTTTAAAGAATGTCATTTGATTAGTTGGTGACAGTAGTTCCATGTTGCAAAAACATTTCAATATGATTTAAATATATACAAGCTTGTCAAGTTAAAATATCAAAAAGATTCCAATTTTGGTCTTTTAACCCCATTCGAATTCAAAATGTTATACAAGCATGAATTTGATCAAATGCAATAACATCAAATGCAGGAAATGCAAATTAAGTGTAAAGAAATAAAAATCCACGGAGATCAATAATGATAATATGATGCATGATGACACTTTTCTCTTCTTATCTTACAGATTTGGGGCCCTACTGTCAGAATTTCTCACTCAAGCTACGTGAAAAATTCTGTCAACACCAAAATGAGATTCATATTTCAAGAATGACTGACAGAGGATCTTCTCAGGCGTAGAAAATATGGAAAATCAGACGCTTTATTGAATAAATGAAGTATGCGGGAGAGCACAACTCTGAAGAAACACCACGCAAGTTAAATGGAGTTTATACCATTAGTTGTAATCTGACCTCTCAAATTTGTTGGAGGGTAAATTGCTGTTAATGGGATCACATCGCATCGGAAGGCATCAGACCGAACAAGCCCTCTCTCTCTCTCTCGTTACGGCAGCGGGGCGATGCAACCTATATCAACATGACTTCATAAGAAATGATCAGAGATACTGAGACGAGACTGGGATTGTTCCGACAATAAATCAAATTCACATTGCCGGATGTTGCTGAGTCTCTCATTTAGATTTTGGTCAGACAGGGGAACATAGCTTGAGCTTTGTGTCTCCCCCCTCTTAAATAGAGCAATCTTGTGACTGATTTACATGGAGCCTTGCAACAAATTCATTTAGTTAAACTTTGTTAATGCAATCATTAAAGGATGGTGGAACTCCACAGCTTGGCAGTGCTGTGTTATGACATGCTTGGAAATGCCATCTTACTGGGTAATTCGAAACCTGCATTTCAAGTGAATTTCTCGCAAGGGAATGAGCATATCTGTGTTCATGGCACGATTCAGTCAGTATGGAAATATGCTTGGCCATGATTAAATATCTTTGACTTCTACAAGAGCATGAACATTAGACGAGGCTAAGTGACAGTGTTATCCAGACCTCATGCCAAGACAAGCTGACTGATATTCAAGTGTGCCTTGACCGGAATCAAGTTCCAAATGATGTGCAAATGAGCGTACAGAGACTGCATTTTGGAGCCATTTGGGGGTAATCCCACACCCTTCGTGAAATGAAAGCTGACATGCTCATGCAAAAATAATTTTCTCATCCAACTACACCGAGAATTACCCAATTATCATGTCTACCTGGGTAATTCCTGTAGACCTCTGTACTGCTTGATCAAAATACTGATAATAGACCATAAAAACAACTCATATCCAGAAGGTAATTGGAATAGTAATGAAAAGTTTGCATGCGTGGACTGACTCACATGGCTTCAGAAAAAAGGCAAGTGACAGGTTGATTACTTAGGGATACTCCCAATGAAAGGAAGCATCAGAGCTCACTAGCTAAGAAGTTGTGGGAGCAATCTGGAGTTTAAAGGGCTCTTTGAAATGATAGTTGAGAAAAGACAAAGGGTACATTCGCATACTATTCTGATGAAAGTCACTGTTTTGTGCTCATAGAGAAACCAACATTGAAAATAGGAGCAAGATCAAACTTGCAATGGATGACCTGCTAAACTCATCAAGTCAGCCTGACCCAGAGACAATGGAATCCTTAGGTCCTGCTCTAAGCTTCACCTTAGGAACCTTGATGATTCTCACAGCCATTGTGACTATCTTAGGAAACCTGCTTGTCATCATCATCATCCTGCGATCACCTAAGATCCAGACCATCACATCAGGATTCCTGCTCAACCTAGCCATCTCTGATCTCAGTACAGGAATCATCCTGCTTCCTTTCGCAGCAGCTGTCCAATTTCATCAAGGATGGATCTACTCCTCTGAATGGTGCGGTACACTTGGATTCGTATACCTTGTGGTCGGAATCGTCTCCACATGGACTCTGGCAAGCCTGAGCATGGAGCGATTCATCGCCGTCAACCAACCTCTGAAATACCACCAGATGCTCACCAAGTCAAGAGTGTGGATTACCATATTCCTGAACTGGGGATTTGCAGTATTCATGGCATCATTACCTTACATGTCTGGTAGCAACTACGCATATCTTCCTACTTATGGATTTTGTCTTCCAGACTTCTTTGAAAATGGGGTAGTCTCCATAGTTATACTGACAGCAGGGATATGCCTTCCGTTTGTAATTATGTGTTTGGCTTATATTTCCATTGGACGTGTGGCATGTACTCAGGCTAGGAGGAAAGTCATAGAGTGCAATGAGGATCACTGTGTCTATGTCTCGCCAAAAAACAAGGATTATCGAGCAGCAAAGATACTTGCAGCTTTGGCAGGTAAGATCTAACTTTCAGATTCACTCTGTATCAATAATCTGTAGATTAATCAATCACACAATTTATTTTTCAGACTCCCTCTGTTTCAATGAATTGTTGGGTTTTTTTTCAAAGCAAAAGGATATAAAGATTAATACTCATTCATACAATGAAAATTAATATAAGTAGGAATTCATTTGGACAATATATATTACGGGCAAACAGTAAACTAGATTAAGTCTTCCACAAATTACTATTCACCAAAGAATACCTATCATAGACATGTACAAAACCCCAAGAAAAATAGGATGGCAAAAATAACAAGAAAGACAGAAGAAAGAATTTGAAAAACAGAGAAAGAGAAAGGATGAGAAATAGAGAGAAAGGGAGAAAGGGAGAGGAAGGGAGAAAAATAGAGAGAAAGGGAGAGAAATAGAAAGAAAGGGAGAGAAAGAGAAAGGGAGAGAGAAAGAGAGAGATTAAGAGAGAGGGGGGAAGAGAGAGTGAGAGAAAGAGAGAAAGAAAGAGAAAGAGAGAGATAGTCATGGATTAGAAAATAAGATACCAAACCATCAGATTATGACGTTATGTCAAAATTCATGTAATTCCCTGTGACCATATAAAGAGATTTTCCATTCAGCTCAAATTTGTGAAGCGGAGAGTGTGCAGATTTTTATAGCTGGTATAATAAATACCATTAGAAGGTATTCAACCATCATAAGTTAATTAATTCATTAGCCCCCAAAGCTAACGCAAAGCCACTTACACAAGAGTGCGTGATTGAATCCAAAATGAGCAAAAGACCAGTCACTATGAATGAAGGTATAGGGTACAGGTGACCTTCTGCTTTTGTTTCATCTCAAGGTTGTTTTCTTCTTGCAAACAATAAAGCTCGGATCTCGACAACTAGGGTAATGCGTGGCAAATTACTCATTACGCAAATTATTTACCTTCCGGGTGTTGTCAATATTTATTAAACAAAGTCCTAAATTTGGTGGAATTTATCAAGCCACTTTTTGCCACTTTTCTGTGGCTTTGCAAAATTGTCAATATGTATAAAAGGATTTTAACCTTGAATTTAGACCTTGGATAACAGTTTATTATTCATTTCCAATATGAGGTAGGTATTCTTTATTAATCTAGATACAATAAGACAGAGATAGAAAATTGTTTTAAATAGATTAACACATAATCACAGTGTTATACATGTATTTGCAACAAGTGAATTATTATACTCTTGTTAGTAGTTACTCAAAAAACATTATAAAACTGAATATTCTGTCATGATAAAACAACAACCTCCAGCTGTGAGAACTACATATCAGGTAGGAAGGTTATTTCAGCCACATTCTGAGAAAAAAGAGATCAAATTTTGATCTCTCCCAAATCACTTGAAATGTCCTATAAATCTAGCAAACAAATCTTGTGATCTGGAAAAAAGTGACCAGTTAGGAATTTCCAGTTCACCCTTCATCCTTTGACTGCATGAAACCCTATCTGTCTTTCTATCACATGATCATAAAAGTGAACGGCTACCACTCAACGGTCCTCGGAGACCACTGTTTTTCGAGCGTCTTACGCTGCAAAAGATGCGGGGCAACACCAAATTAAATTCATCAGCTCCCAGGGATAGAGGGAGCATGAGCGCACGGTCCCTTTGAGCTTTCCCTGCGCTTCGGTGAGCGATACCAGCGTTTCACTCTAATGGCTAACAAATCAGTTGCATTAGAATGTAATGTGCTGTTGTGCGTGTGTCATCAAAAACAGCCCATCAACAGCAGTGAGGGGGAAAGAAAAGAAAAGGAACGTGGACATTAAAGTTTAATTGAATTACGGTAGAGTTGTATGGAACAGTTGAATAGCTCTCCTATTCAACTTGACACAGGAATAGTTATATAAGCCAGACATTACATTAATTAGACAGAGGCAAGAAAATCCTTTAGTGGGAACAAGGGTACCCTAATTTCATGACTATTAATCAACCGGTAAACATAGAATAAAACATAAAGAGAGGCCTACATGTATGTGCAATTTATGAAAATTTGTTTAAAGCTTGAATATATGATATGCATTTTCTACACGCAGAAGAAAAGAGTACTGATTCATTGAGCCTTCATTTTGCTTTTCCATTTTTCTTCTCTATTTCTTTTTTGTTCAATATCGAAGTGAAACTTGCCATACTTTCTTATTTAATTAACACTATTCTTGCTGAAAAAGGCTTATTACATTTTCGGCACACTTAACTTTTATAATACCAAAACTAATGTAAAATATACAAGAATAGAATTATTTCTTGTTCAAATGTAAGTAAAATCTTTAAGGTCACAGGCATAAGGCTCTGCATTACATATATTTTTGTGAACCAAGGCTCTTTTCGAAAAATAATTTGATGAGTGTATTGTTGCTCTCCGAAACAAGTTGTTGTAAATGTTTAGCTACCGTACTACAGGTTAATAATGAAGACAACCTCAAACTTGACAAGAAATGACTAAAATTGTGAGTCTCTCTTCATGCTTCTCCAAGGATTTTGGGAAGCTCATCAAATTTTCATTCTCACTATTATCTGTTCTCTAAATAAAAGGAGAGGCCTTCAATACTTCAATAAAAATGTATCACTCTGTACAAAAAAATTGTGGTTTTAGGGGAACTATTGCTGTGTATTGTTTCTCATTGATCTGAATTCTATTTCTATTTTCTGTTTTTATCCTAGGTGTATTTGCTATCTGCTGGCTTCCCTTCACCTTCCTGTGCAGCTGGGATACCTCTGGCCAGCGCAGGGTACCACCCCTCCTCACCTCGGTGGCATTCTGGTTCACTCTGCTCAGCTCAGCCATCAACCCTTGGCTCTACTCTATCCTAAACCGCACCTTCCGAGCGGCCATGCGCCAGCTAGTCACACAGGCTGTCCACAAGCTTCCACTCCTGCGTAACCACTTCCGCGTGGGCCCGGAGGCAGCAGCAGCAGCATCAGCCGCCCAAGGAGGTGGCAACGCCAGTCTTGAGATGACGGAATGCCGTGATACACAGGGCAAGTGGAACAGGAGAAGCGCAAGTCAGAAGGAGAAGGAAAAGGAAGATAGGCAAACCGACGAAAGGACTACTCATTCTTCAATTATGTCAAAGAAACAGTTGCATGATAAGGAGGATCAGGACAAGAGACAGCCTTCACAGCATATTACCGCAGTACAAGCAACAATAGAAGCTTGTGAAAAGGCAGAAGTTTAGCTATTTCCAATCTCCTTTTTAATAGTATTACTATCTGCTTAAAGCTGCTAGCTATTAGATACAGAGGTGCTTTCTGTTTCATGGATTTTACCTTCCACTGGAACAAAATCACACAAGTATGGTCACAGATAATTTATAAATCAATGTAAAATCGTCACCTCTTCCTACATTCCTAATGATTCAGAGATCCATGCCCAATTCTGTTATTTAAAAAATAAAAGTTTTATGAAAGTTTTTGTTTTTAAAAAGCACATGGTTTATCAATGCTCAGCAATGTGCTTGATTTTCCAACAAATACTTTGCAAATGTGAGAATGTTAACCAACTTATAACGCTAATTTCTCAAAGATTTTAATCAAATATTGTTCTGTAAACGTGAGAAGCTATACAAATGTGTTCACCACTTCACAGTACATGTATGCAGATGTACAGCTCCCTGACTTCAAGGGAAATTCAACCTTAATAACAAACTATTCTAAATTACAATGAATTTCAATTTTCTCATTAACTTTTTCCTCGGGGCTGTACTCAAGATATATCACAGAGAATGTGCCCTTCAATAAATCAAGATCCTGCTCAGCCACACAATTTAGAAATAATTTATTGCAGTCATTTCATATTTGCGAACACGTGGGAGAGTTGTCTGATACTACATAATTTTTAGCAGCATTTTCCAATTTCCTCCAAATTGAAATCCCTTATAGTAATCACCATATTTTTTAAATTCCTCACTTTCTTGCTCTTTATCCAATTTAAATCAAGCTTTGACCAAGACATTTCAGTTTCTTCTGCTTTTCCTCTGATAAACTTACTATTGAGGATGGCTTTTCCTTTAACATATGTGCAAAGAAAATGAAGACATGAACTGTCTACAAGAAAAAATAAAATTTTAAAACCAGTTGTCTTAAAGCCCCTCTTAAAGTGTTGGGAGCCCAAAATTTGCCAAATTCAATATAGGAATACAAAATTTAGGTTTTTTGTGTACAACAGAAAAACCCAAACTATGTATTCTTTCATCAATATTTGTCTTCAAACACATTTGTTTTGAAAATCCTTGCAGAAATGTGTCTTTAAAATGACATCCTCTTACACTTAATGATACAATTTAAGAGAAATTTTGCCATCGAAGTCTTGGGGTTCCCAACACTTTAGAGGGGCTTTAAACTTCATCAACGCTTGGCTTGATAAATTTGCTCTACATGTAATAGAGTCTGATTGCACTCAACTACAGGTCTATATTTTGTACTTGCTACAAAATCGATTATGTGTCCAAAGTATCCAATTACCACTTGACTGTACTTGATGGTCACTGTTCCTCTACACACAATGTAATGACAGACAAGAACAAACACTTGATGGATTTAATTGCCTTTTTTTCACTAGGCCCATCTGGAAAATGCCCCTTTTAGTTGGTAATTGTAAAAAACAGCTTAAACGTGTTTGTGTAATGGAATAAAACATTTGCAGACAAATGTGGACTCATTTCTTTGTTTATACCTGTACAAGTGTGTATACATGTGTACGTTCACTATATTTAAGACTTTTGAGCTGCAAAGTTATTTGTAAAAAATTAAATTAAGACTTCACAACTTGCCAACCATTTTAAACTATCCAATCTTATTCTTTTATGAGGTCTTAAATTTGCCCACGCTATTGTGAAAGAGGAGTGACTAAAACAAATTTCTCCATTTTGAAAACAAAAATAAAGTGCTTTTTAAAAGTCAACTTAGCGGTACATCGACAAATATGCCCGACTGGCAGTATAAATGAATGGGCTGAACTATCTTGTTTCCTAAAGACACACATTTTCCTGCATATTGTAAATGAATAGGAAGGATAACACTATCATGTTCTCTTTTTATGCATGTACTGTGCATTAGAAATTTTAACAAAAATACACTAAGCCAAGGGTAATGTGCCAGAAGACTCTGTAAAATTAAATAGCCCCTATAACAACCAATTAATGTCACTTGATTGTCACATGAAACTGCAGACTTACCGGTCATCTGCATATTGTAATTTGTAATATTTCTGGTTGTATATACATGCTTGTAAGTTATTCAGAGGTCAGACATTTTGTATAAGTATTGAAAAGTTATAACTCATTCAAATCTGTATCATGTAAAATAAATGAGCAATTTTGTAATGTTACAGAGATTCATGCCATAGTTTCTATTCTCGGTTTGGTACAATAATTAATATCTTTAAAGATCAGAGTGATAAAAACAGAAGGAGGAAGTGAACAGGAAGATAATCAAAATGATAAAGAGGGACAGATGAACGACAAGACAGAGAGAAAAAGAGAGAGAGAAGGAGGGGGAGGGGAGAGGAAAAAGAGAGGAGCAGTGAGAGGCACTGAGAGTGACAAGTGAGAGGTTCACATAGAGAGAGAGAAAGAGAGAGCAAGAGAGAGAGGGGGGACAGAGAGAGAGGGACAGAGAGAGAGGGGGGACAGAGAGAGAGAGAGAGAGAGAGAGGGGGAAAGAGAGACAAAGACAGAGAGTCAGAGACAGAGACAGAGAACGGAGACAAAGATAGAGACAGACAGAAAATTAGTGGAAGGAAGAATTGGGATGTCTGTCATAACTTGTGGTAGATATCTCAAAATTGTTATTGTAAGAATCATAAACTTCTGCATTTATCTTTTTTCATATAAAAATGTTCAAGGTGCACAGCCAGTCACCCAAGAGCACACACAAAATAAATGTATGAACAATACATTTACACCCGTAAGTTTACTAAAAAAAAATAAAGGAAAAAAACAACTTTATGTTGTATCCTCATCATCACATGTCTTGCAGTTCTTATAGAAAGCTCGCAAAACCAAGTCATATTTTAAGATTACACCCATTTCATGCAAAAAGTCATGCAGTAATGTGATATCTTATGTATTCTGCAAACTTGATTTTTTTTTTTTTTTTTTTTTTTTTTTTTATCTATAATTTATTTTTAAATTTTGTATAGAGACTCATTTCACATTAAGATATGGAGCAAAAATTCTATATTTTAAAGCATATTAACATCCTATTCATAAGTAAAGAGCACTTAAGTACATAAAACACATGTTTTCTCAGATCTTAACACTTTGGTTGCTATATTCACCTCCCCGCAAAGTCACTTGTTTGCCAAACGTGTAATTTTACGCAAAACAAGGGGCGCTCATTGACAGAAGAATTGGTTTGTAAACATACCCATTTTGGGGCTTGATAGGTTCCATGACAACCCTTTTAACACTGATATAAGTTATTCTTGCAGTGGAAACAGTTAAATAGTTTTGAAGCCTTTGGTATATATGTATATCTATCCCTTGATAAATATGAAGCGGCACAGGGAGATTACTTGTGTGGCAAATAAAGAGTTAAAGCTTGAAACCTCATGAATCTTTTGGTACTTTCCGTTGCCATGATCAGTAAATACACAAGGATGAGAGGCGGAGTATCATTAATTGTTTGCCTCTCTCTCTCTCTCTCTCTCTCTCTCTCTCTCCCTCTATAATTCACACACTTCAGTTACAATCTTTGTCTACCAACCAACAGCTGTCAAATATCCCACATGATAATTGGCTACATGTATAATTAGATTATCATGAGCGCTACTTTAATAATGCTGTATGAAAGATACAGAATTTCTCTCACAATCTCTCTCCATGTGTTGAGAATCAGGACACTTCAACCCTATGCAAATTTCGCTCAAGATTGTTAACATTCTACATTATCTGCACATGTATGGGAGGGAGTTCCACCTCTGGAGTTTTTCTGTGATAATTTAGCAGAATTTTCTTCTAACCCTGTGTTTTCATTCTTTTTTAAGCCCCGAGCCTTGCCCATCTTTTGACACAACATTCATGAAATTCAGACAATGGTTTTTAACACATCGCAAACAATAACTCTGTGCTGCACGAGTCAAGATTGCAATCTCCCTTTACAAATAATCCTGAAACCTGAACAGAATAATTAACCAGGTGATTATTAATAAACACTTCTAGTCATGAATTCAAAATTTCATTCCTGTGCCAAATGTTAAGATATTTTGTTCCTCCACTACAGAGATTAGAGGGGGGGGGGGGGGGGGGGGGGGTCAACACACATTACATGTTTTTTCCAATAATTCTATGCAGTATCTAATGATTAGTGTTTAAATTGTCAATAATCAATAATTATGATCAGATGATACTCTTGATTTGGTGTTCAAAAAAAAAAAAGACTTGTACTCAAAGAATAAAAATACTGCTGTATTCTGTCCTACTTTCAACACAGAATTGTTAACACATCAGCTAATAAGGAATTTTCCTCTCTTCCTGCAATAGATTAATTTATCACACAAGATATTTCATTTTAGAGAGGTTTCATGCACTCTGAAAAATGTCCAATATACGACAACAAAAACACAACAACACACACATACACAATTTCCAAGATAAGTCTCATTTCATGAAGTGTTTCTTACCTGGTTGACGACCTCGAAGAAGAGTCCTACGGTGGTATTGGGGTAGAGTCCACAGAACTTCCACTGGCATGTCCCTCCTGTTCCAATCTCTGTATCAGACACAGAGGGACCCTTCACCCCCATGGAGAAGCACGGTCCAATGGCACCAGATACCTTGATCTCACGAGATGTCTGGTGAGAGGAAGAGAGTGGAAGGATGGAGAGACAGAGAGGGATAGGAAGAGAGAGTAGGAGACAGAGAGAGAGAGAGATGGACATGGATAGAGAGAGTAAGAGGTAACAAGTAAAGAGATAGATAGGGGAGAGGGAGTAATGGATAGAGATAGGGAGTAGGTAGGGAGAGAAAGACACAGGAGAGAAAGGGAGGGAAGAAGGGAAGGGAAAGGAGAGGCAGAGGAAAGAGATACAAGAAAAGAGAAGAGATTTTTTTTTTTTTTTTAAGAGAAAAGAAAAGAGAGAGAGAGAGAGAGAGAGAGAGAAAAAGAAATAAGAGAAAGAAATGAGAGAAATGAGAGAAAGAAAAAAGAGAAATAAGAATGACAGATATTAATATCCGATTCATATTGTATATTGTTGCTAATACAATAAAAGTTATTCATTAGTGTTCAGGCATGCAAAACAATTCTGGGAAACATCATCTAATTTAGGGGAAAGCATTATGAGAAATGGACAAGATTGAGGGTATTTCCAGTGACAAACTGTTTGTCATTCAAAAAGAAAGGAATTGAATCATATAATCAAAACTATATACAAGAAAGTGTAATACCTAACATTTCACCACATTCCCAAAGAAATGTAGATTACTTGCACTAAAATCATTTAATTGAACATAGAAAAGTAAAATCCATCTAAAAATAATTTGGTTACAATGATAAAGCATACTTGTCAGTCTACGTGCATGTTGTGCATCCAACAGGTAGCTGACAGCAATATGGTAAAGAAAAGTAGTTCAAATAAAATAATGTAACAAGTTGCCTCATATTAGACTAGCAGCCAATTTCAACTTAGTGTTTTCATAGAAAATAGAGGAACTATAATCAAAATTAAAGAAATATGTTTTCTGTGATTTTCTAAGTTTGGAGATATTGTGCGCATTCTGTACATTTTTGAACAAACAAGTGGAATTAACAAATTTTAAAACATGAATGCATATTAATTTTTAGAACTAATATGAGGGAGTGCAAGCAAAGAACCACCCACTTCTCTTGCAAATTTGATCTCTTAAAACAATATTTCTACAGTATTCTGTATAATTGCAATATCTATTTTTCCTACAAACTCCCATCACTGCTGAACATAATAATCATCCACTTCCTTCACGATATTCATTCCATCAAAAATGATTTCTGTATCTAGCTGACAATAAGAAACCTAACTAGCATACCCCAGAGCATCAATTTTCAAAACACGTAAACCACTTGAGTAGATCATTGTCTATTTGTCATCCTCTTGAAAAGTTAATGGCAAATATTTCAAGCACATACACTGAACCTCTCCTCTTGCAAGCATGGAAACGTAATGAGGATTAGAAACAAGCGAGGGCAGTATACCCGTTACATACCCAAGGTAACATATACCCACTGAAACAAAAATGAGCTATTGTATTTCATTTATTAGTCAAACTGTTATTTCTTACTAACGTATTTATATACATTAATTGATTCAGGTTTTATGAATAAATTCATTATCTTTTTGGATGGTATCAAAGTTGTTTTCATACAGTTCCAAAACAGTTGGATCATTTAGCACAAACTTTCATCTCGGGTTTAAGGGCTATTATCATTAGTCTTTAATACCTTGACTTCCAGTACCCCTCCAAATGCCATCTTGAATTCTTCCTTGACATCTTTGGAGAAGACTCTCTGGAAGGTTTGCTTGAACAGTGATGTATTGAAGGAATCTCCCATCACCATGTGACCACTGTGGCATCAAAGACATACAAATTCCTTTGTCAACTCAACATACTAATTCACGATGAATTAAAAAAAAATCAATTAAAAAAAAAAAAAGAAGCAAATTCAATAACACTATTAAACAAGGAGAAATTGAATTGGTGAAAACAAGTACAATAGACTCAGAATCAATGATGACTGAGACCAAGAGGGTAATAAAAAGTTATACAGTGTACATTACTGAGAGGCATTGGTTAGCATTAATGATGAAATGAACTGCTTATTGTAGAAAATGATTATGTACACATACAGGACACATGAATATATTTTTTTGGGGGTGGGAGGGGGTGGAGTAGTGGTGGCAGTGAAAAACAAAGGTGCCCACATACAAATTCTCAATTTCTTCTAATGTAACTTAGCGATTGGAATATTTTTTCAAAAATGCATCAGAAATTTCAATTAATGGAACTTACCCAGTGATGTTACAGCAGTTCTTCATTTCATGTAGACCAGTCTGATCCAGATTGCAGGCATAGATGTCAATGGTGTGGCCATTAGTAGCTGCACGGTTGGATAGGGCATCATAGTGCTGTAATGGCATGAGAAGAAGGGAAAAAACACATCTAAATCCTAATTAATCTCTATAATTAAAACATCAACATTTTAGTCTTGTGTGTGGTACTTTCTTGCTCTGTCTTCAGTGGGTCATAGATCTATTTCCACTTCCGTTTCTGAACGCACTCAATCGGTACCACGAAGCGTGATTCCTTTCTTGCAGCCTCAATTTTAGAGCGATAAAAACACCTACCGGCAACTGAAACAATATCCATTTATTTCTGAAGCATATTTATTTGATTATATTGAAATATAAGTTTGTGAATTGCATATTTTTAGTTCTATATTTCAAAATATCAGTGTGAATTTTATTTTTGAAAAACCCGAAACTCAAACATTCCAACTCGGGTTTCGGCGTGACGGTCGGGGAACCGTTTTGACTCAGGCCTAGTCTATAGCATTATGAATTGTAAGATATCACTTTTAAGAAATCTTTATCTACAGTATCTAATATTGTTCACTCTACATTACATTTCTTTCCCCCTAAATACAAAAATAATTGCAGATGTTTCCAAATAAGGATAGAGGAGCAATTGGTTTTCTAAAGGGTTTAGGATTAGTTATGCTTTTTTGGTCCAGGGTTGAAGTCTAGCAAATTCATTGAGTGTAGAACACTGACCATGGAATATGTGTTGCCAGAGCATGTGTCACATAACCCTTGCCCCCTCCCCTTTTTCAAATTCCTTCACCAAATACTAATACTAATATCTTATACCTTGATTGCTTTCCTCATGAACTTGACACTGTCCTTCTCGATGTCATGATGTGATCTGATGGTTGTCTTAAGCTCCTCACCGACCACCATGCCGGGTCCCTGGGTGGGAGGACCACCCATGAAGAGCATGATACGAGCACCACTGTTGGGGAACGTACACTGTAAGGAGGAGATGTACGTAAGGAGGAGAAATAGAAGTACATCACTACATCTTGTTTTAACTGCTGACCAGTTTGATTTTTAATTTATGCATCTCTCGTTCATTTTCATTTCTTTATTGTAAACCATTGTCAGATTATGTTCCTGAAAAACACTAAGATTAGCCAAACATATCACAAAATCATGAGAAAAAACTTCAAACAAATATGATAGTTCAAAAGGCAATTGAAATAGGTTCCCTAACTAGCAGAGTAACCAATATATAGAATTCATATCAGACATTTTATCAATCAAAAGTCGTAAACTGAATTAGGTTTACACATCCACACCTTTCCCTCTATTGAATATATTAAGACTCCCCCTTCACACTTACCTCAAGCAAGCCAACAGCAATGGAGAGTGCTACTCCAGTGGAACGAAGGGGGCGCTTTCCGGCATTGACAGGCCAAGGATCTCGCTGCAGCTCTCCAAGCAAGTCCGTCAGGTTCATGTCACATTTGTGAACAGGCTGGAGAAATCTATAAAAGGAAAACAATAACCCTTATGATAATAACATTATTACTGATATTTATAATAATCATAATGATACCAACAACTCTTATACTAATAACAACAGTCATTATCATTCATTATAAAAATCAAATCACTATCATCATCACTGCCATCATTATCATCACAGTCATCGTTATAATATTCTCTATCATCTGCTGTAAAAATGAGGTTTATACACTTCACACAGCTCCCAAAAGACTATATTTTGATATTTTGATATTTGGCCTATTCATTACAATCAATATGTAGCCTAATAAGATATGACTTTTAAACTACTTGTGCTTACTTGTTCATAGGTGGTTGTTGTGGCTGCTGTGGCTGTTGGTTACCCCTCTGTGCCTGTGCTGGCACACGTCCTATGCCAAGCATGTCCTGTACGAATACAAGTAGATTTGCATTTAAATTGGGTGCTCTTACAAACCCACAATGAAACCAAAAAATGTAGTATTTAAGAAATTGTTATTTTTAGCCAATTGTACCTTGGTTAAGATTCTTCTGTGAGAAAGATAAACTGCAATTGAGAAACAGATTTGGGGTGTTGAGATATATTCCATCATGAATGCAAAATAAATACACTTTGTGAATGTAAACAAGGTCCAACCTTTTCAGACTAAAATCCGCTTGGATCTAAATTGTAAAGAGCAATAACTTTCATGGAACATTTCTTATATGATGTATTCTTCTACACGATAATGACAGCAATGCAAAGTCTGACAAATTATTTTTATCTTCTCCAGAACTTAACCTCTGTCTTTACAAGAAGGAAAGGTCAGAATACAAAGAATTATCGGTTCACTGTACCTGGATCTGTTTGGCAGTAAGGTCTTTAGTACCCCTGAAGACGTAGCTCTTAGAGCATCCATCACAGCCCAGCTCATGGACCTGAACCATGCGGCCGTACGTAATGAGACCAATCAAGGCGTTAGGGGGCAGCAGACTCAATGACATCTGAAGGGATTCTGCTCATCAAGAAACAAATAGAGATACATTTTTAATATAGTTCTTGAAATGACATTCAGAGGGTTCATCCTACCAACAAGCATATTGTGTATTGTGCTATGATCAATATTATAGGAGCAGAAACATAATGAGTAATGCAAGAAAATATCTCACTAAAACAATCTCTACTCAATATGTTAATGAAACAAAATATGTATGACTTTCATTAGAGTAAAAGAGTATGCATCATTTTCAACATACTGCAATCATAAACTAAAAATAGGTAATAGAAGATGCTACTTTTATCATGGGGGGGGGGGTTATTTTTCCACCATTAGGAATTATTCTCTACAGAAATAAGATCACTCCTTTTACATGCTTTGTTTCAATACAGCAAACTTCTGAGCTGAAATGGTGCAACAGTCAAAGCAAACATGAACAGTAATATATTGGGTGGCATATTCATCTACCAAATACTTCTAAGACCAACTTTCTGGATTATCATTCTTGAAAATTTTGCCTAACTAAAAATCAATCTTTGTGACATACAAATTATAAAAAAAGGATAAATCTACATTTTCCTTCATTTCAACAGTTTATGAACTTTCTGATAACTTCAGATCATACATATTCCTCCTTTCTGGTGAATTATAAAAACAACAAATATGTATTACCTTTGAGAGCTTGCAAGTCCTCTTCTTCCATGCATGTATCCAAAACCAAGAGATAAATAAGAGGGGCAGCAGGAGCTCGCTATCACACAAATATGAAACATTTCAATAAATCTAAATGCTTGATGATCTGTTATTAAAGAATTATCATTTCTATAATACTTCTATCAATTGTGGTGTTTGAGTATGTGTAACTTGCATTAGACCCCAGATGGAATACCGGTACCTATTTGTATAAACCTAAATAATCATAACACACATTTACAGAAATTCTGAAGAGTGAGAAAGACCAAGAGATTTCATCTGGGAAAGCCAAGGAAAAATGTTTATTTAAAAAAAAATGCATTCTAATTATTCTTCATTGTCGCTCGATATGTAAATGTAGAAGAAGTTGTTTTTATTTTTCAAATCAGAAATTACGGTTCTATAAATTGAGTAAGGATTTACTAAAACTGTAATTCAGATTCTAGAAATGATGAAGGATTCACCACATATACTGACACAAAACTCATAGAAGGTGTCACTTAATAAATAAACTGTCACATATAATGAAGTCACCCTATTTGTTCCAAGGACTAAAATATCAATTGATTTTATAACATGCTTTATATTCTTGGAGCAAAATTAAATTGAGAATTCAAGTGATATAAATTATAACCCCTCTCGATATATTGGGGAGTACCTATAAACTCAAGCACTTACAGTCAGTGTGTATTCAATTGTTGTAAACTGAGGAATCAACTCTGCTGGCTGGTGCTGTTCAGATATTCCTCTGTACTGGTTGGGGAACTATTGTGAAAGAGAGAAAGAAGGTAAATGGAAATTTAAACATTCCTAGAATAAATAGAGATTTGATATCTGATTTCATTTCATAATCGCTATTTCAATTTTCAAGATTGGTATAAGTAAGGTACATGCACATGTACCACTCACAGATAGTAACCAGGTTGATCCACAAAACATGTACATTGTACATGTCAAATACATCCATTACTCCAGCAATATGTTATTAATATCTTTACCATGTTCCTTATAATGTTAATACACCAATTCATTTGGATTGAATATCCCTTATTGACATGGGAGCAAAAAGTATGGCAAAAGCATATCTTTTTGCTAATTTGGCATACAGTATGATTGTTTGTAAATTATTCATAATGCAAACATATGACCTGAAAAGTATTTCCATTTATAGAGACTTGTAAATGTACAATTACCTGATTTCTTTGAAAGCAGAAGTTGCAGTTCCATAACTTAGCCCTGTAATCCACTTGGCTGGAAAGAAAAAATTAATATAGACATCCATCATATTAAAACCAATACATAAAGTGATCTTTTTTAAATGAATACAGTTCAATTGCACCAAGATTACACATCCACAACAAAAACATGACCAATGCTAGAAATTCTGCTGAAACAAAGTTCCATGCCTAATTGAGACTCAATTCACCATACTCTGAAACTATGTTACCTACAAACAAGAGCAGAAGGACTGCCCCTTCTTGTATAGTGGGACCTCGCTTCTTTATAGTAGATAATAAATAGATGACAAACCATGGATATTTTTCATCTAACAAACTCTTAGAATTTATATTTCAATGTATGAGTTTCAATCAGAGATTTGAAAATCATTTTAGCCCCTATAAAAGTATTACACTGCTTTTCTGCTAATAACTAGTAAGCCATTCAATTTCAAAATGTTTTTTGGCTTTTCAGATATATGCGCGTGACCATTATTAGCTTGCTAATTCTGACATGTAATCACCCCCCCCCCCCCCTCTTTTTTTGTTTCCTCCAGGAAGCAAGTAGCTGTATCTATCCACAACTGGGCCTGACTTACCAAAATGGATTGAGGACAGCTCTGCATGTTGATCTGCTACAGAGGACTGGATCATACTGAATGGGTGGTAAATCAGGTCTCTCCTTCAGAGGGGTGTAGAGAGCTGAAAGAGGGACCACCATTCGGGTGGCCTCCAGACGGCTTGATGGCCACACATTCCAGCTGAAACGAACGCCATCCCTCTCTTCGTTCTGTCGTATGAACTCGTAGTTCGCCATCAAGACTTTCTATTTCTGGCTAGTTCTGTGTGGATAGAAGGACAAATTATTTTAGATTCAAAAGACAAAGGGCAAAACTACTCACCTTTGTTTATCAGCTGGCAAAGTAGATCTAATGATCTAATCCTATTCTAATGTAAAATAAAGAAAAAGCAAATTAAATCAAACAATCATCCCATGACTGTAGAGTCTAATGATTTATTTGCATGGCATTTAATGCAGCCAGAATAAGTCTTAAAGGCAGCGTTGTGGGATCGATCAGAAAAGGTTGATCATCTAGCATAAAAGTATTGGTGTGTACTGCAAAATTTGGCCCAGTCTTGGTAAAGTCATAAGCACTGTACACAGAAAGATATGGGACTACGCGATATCTATCCATTCCGGATAGATATAATAATTTACCAAATATATCAATTAATAGGTGGTTTCCCGGCAAATTTGTATCATCACATATTAGTCAAAATATATTCTTTCACACGATTGGTAATAAGAGCTTCCATTTTATTTTTTGAGAGGGGGGCATTTCCAAAACTTGTCTATACCTTTAACAATGTTAAATCTGAGATGCATGGCCCTACGTGTTATCAGTGTATGTCATATGGTGTAATATTGAAGCCCTAAAAAAGAGTGTCTTGAAAAAGTAAAAATCTTTGAGTGACCGGTTGTACCATCCCGGTACTCATTTTTCCAGTAGACTGTAGTGTTATAAAAACCGTTATAACTCGTAAACTCAGCGTGTTTGCGAGATGATTTACGACAGCTGTCTTGGCATCGCTCTAGATATCGCACTGTTGCTACTTTCGTATGTGGCTTTCTTGGATTAACTATTTTGACAATCGCAAACAATGACTGAATGCACCTATTCCGAGTACGACTTTGATTTAAATGACGAGTTATCTTTGTTATCTGAAATCGGTGAATTGAAACTTGTTCCTGATGATTCGAAAATCGGAATTCATAATGATTATTACGATTAAGAATACCGGGTAGATCTATATAAAAGGAAGCAATAACGTTTGAGTAATGACTTCGTCTTCGGTCCTGTACATTGCATTCCGTGTCGGTTTTGCAATGTTTTGAGGAAATAGCCTTGCGCGATTATGACAGGCTTTTCACATTTCTTTTCAATGGTTATCATATCATTAAGTTACATATATACATTGCCTGATTAAACTTAAACAGAATGAAGTGGTTAACAAAAGTACAGCCATTATTAATTATTTCCTTAATACTACCACCCCCCCCCCCCCTCCATCAAAATCAACTCGGGTCTAGACCTTACTCCTTAGCCTTGCCCTTGGCCTTAGGTCGTAGCCTAGGACCTACAAATGTATGTGTATAGACCCCTCTAGAGTCTATTAGGAACTAAATATAATCTACATGAGGAGCAACTCTTTGTTCACCACACAATTAGGGATGAACTGTAAAAGATGCAGTGAAAAAATGACACTCGGACTGTCCTGAAAACAACAAAGTAAAAAAAAACATATGATGGCTGAAAATGAAGTTTGAACCATCATGAATGATGTAATGCATGTGAGTAACTTTTAATCTAGATTTTAAATTAAGACAATGATCAAGGATTATTTTCAAAAACTTCTAAGTATTATTATATTAGCGAGTTTAGCAAAATTAGACTTGATTTATCATTGTCAAGATCCAAAGTCCAAATACTATATAACTACTGTAACTAGACCTCTAGACCCTACTAAACTAGTAGACTAGACTAAATTTAAATTCAATTGTTCATAAAAAGATTAACTTTTATTTACATGGACGTTAGACCCTGTAAAATTATGGAGATCGAGATCTAGATCGATTCGTTAGATTGCAATCAGAAAAAAATAAACAAGCCGAATAGAAAATCAGAATCACTAGGTGCACAGAACATGAATCTTTTGAACGCGTATCTTTCCCCAGCAGACGACGCAAACCAAGCTGACCAAATGCATAGGCATCTTCACGTGCAAATCTTAACGCATGGGCACCCCTGGGCACTCTTCCGATAGGGTGGGTTTCAAAGACAAAAACATTCTCTTTCGAATGAAATACAATCTAAATTCCGCAAATGATCGGAACATATTTATAACGAATTATGAAATTGATACTAAAATTTAATATGGAGTCATAAAAATCATAACTAGCCCATTTCTGGGTGAATTTTGACGAAAAATACATCGTTGGAATCAGAAAAACAAATGGAATTCAATAACAACAACTGCGCATGCTCACGACTAGTAAGTCGGTACTGCGCACGTCCAGTTGCTTTGTTCTTAAAGGAGGGGGTTTTGGGCCACTTTAGACAAAATCCTATTTTTGGACTCTTTACTTCCCATTTATTATCATTTCTTGTTCAAATCATGAAGAAAATACTATTATTATTTAAACAAAAAAAGAATCCCAGAAAAAAAACATGAATTGCCATGACAATATTCATTTTCGTGTTCACGGTTTCGGAGGTAGTTTTTGGCCGCATGTACAAAGTCAATAGGAAGCACGCGCCGTGCGTTCCCCCGCTGTTCTATAGCACTTGCGCCCGGAGCAGGTATCCCACGCCGGAGCTCCCCGAGCCGAAAACTACCTCTGCGGTGATCAGAAATTGGAATCTGAATTAGACAGAGATATCGTGTGTGCGCTGCGGTGTCCGGCTGCATTGATTTAATACATGCGATGAGATACTTTTGAGCTTGCGACTCACACGAAAACTGCTGACGGCCGTTTACCCTCTCCTAAATATTGAAAATTAAGGGGAAATCGCTAATATTTTTAATTGAATTTTGAGTACAAAGAGGTACAGAAATTGGCCAATCTATCCTCCGGTGCGAGTCGTCTGGGATACCGTCTGTGTATGGGGAATGTCAACAAATGTCAGTTTTATTAAAGAAATGACCCATATCAGACGGTTATTTTTGTCTATAACTCTCTAGACCTATGCTTTGCTGCACTCCAGCAAAGCTTAGAGAGTCAATGCTAATGTGTATTGACCTTTAGCACTGCACTACGTGTTAATAGCCAGCACTTGAATACATGAATAGTCAATACACTCACAACACATAAATATACACAATCTTGCCGATGCGGCTGATCGGCAAGTTTGACAGTAGGGGATCTACATCTAAACTCACGATTTGAATTTTTAAATTATTCTTTCTAAAGTTGAAAAAATTATATTTTACTGCTATTTAGGTGTCATCAATTGTCACTAAAGTACAGATTTTGAGTGAAATCAGTTGAATTTTGTACAGTAGTGTTTGAAATTTTGAGAATCAATAGCACAGCTATTAATACACAGCCAATATAGTAATGCAGCTACGTCATACATGAATGTGTGGCTTTGCTGGAGTGACAAGAGCTGAGATCACTCACTGTTTTAGTAGGGAGGCCAATGCCCGGGCGTAAGGCTTCTACGCCTACGATTTGTGCGCTCGTCGTCCAAAAACATAGTCAGAAAATTACCAGAAGAAAAAACACAAAATAAAAATATCTATTGAATAACATATATAACAAAAATACAATTTTACACTCCACAACATACCTATAAACACGGATCTGTAACGGTCCCTCACCATTTGTTGACGATCTTGCAGATTTTGACGTATTTTAATCCAATAATTGTGGTAGCAGACGAACATAATGCGCACACAAAAGAAACTAGAGGGGTCCTAGAGGGCGCAGAGGTTAGCTCACTAAAATCCTTCTCATTTGCTGAAGGTAGAGCCTAAAAATATGGAATCAGTTTTAAGTCAAAGAACTTTTGATAGAGATTAACATATCAGATGTGCACAAATGTCACTTTTAACAACTAGAAAATATAAAGAAAAAAGATTATATCTTTTTAAATACAGATTTTTAAAAACTGCACATTGGAAGGTAGATAGAGTACGATGTTCATGTCAATCTTGCATTGGTTTGAGGCCGATAGCTACAGCCATCTCAAAATGAGAAGAAAAACTGTGAACAGTGATGTCATTTTTGGAGCCCAAAATAGAGATTATTGCGAAATAATATGTATGAGCTTAGGTCACATCGCGCGCAAAACAAACTTGATGTAGTCTCACACATAGTACCTTATTTTCAGCACTAGACACCAGTGTCGTGCAGTAATGTATGAGAAGTGTTAAAAAAGACATTTCAGTAAAAAAGAAAAAAGTCTACATGAGCAGTCTATACTCCAATTGAGAAGTGGAATGAATGCCATGATTTGAAGGTGTGTGTTTTAGTGTATGATATAGTGAGAGAGAGAGAGAGAGGGAGAGAAATATCTCCGTCAGTACACGTCTACGTACGTTGCATCCATGCAGTCCTATTGTACTGTTGATTCCGCATTGTGTTCGCTGCAAGTTGGATTTATCGATCGTTGATAATGCAGTGTCAGATTGATCTTTACTCATGAGAAAATAGTAATTGGAATACATCTCAAAACTAAGGTAGGCCTATTTATTTATTTTAATCACTTTATGAATTTACAATGTGTGGCTTTCGAGCTTTCTCTCTATGTTTTGACCCTCCATGCCATGGCTAGCATGGCTTGATTTCAGGATTGCGGCTTGCATGCAATTTCCGTACCTGCCCTATAGTACTGTGTCAGTGTGTACGTGTGCCGATTCAAGGCTAGCCGCTGATGATGAATGTACTTTCGCGCGAAGTTTTGAACTTGTTGTCCGGGCAATGACAAGCCTATTCCCTCGGGCCTGTCTAATTCTCAACGTAATTTCGGGGACATGAAATTGATTGTTTCAAGGCTCTTACCTACGGCCAGGCGTAGAAGGAAGGGCCTACTTAAGAGCTGGATATCTCCTATTTTATGGAACTTCTAGAGTCAGCAGATGGGTGAGTTGTCTTAGTGAAAGAAAATGCTTTCTTTTAATCTTTGTTTTATTATAAACAAATTAGTAGGGTAGCGCGCCCAGTATTCGGTCCATTCCCAGTATTCGGTCAGACAGCCATTTCAACAGCTGTAACAATTTTAAAAATGATTTATGAGCCACAAAACTTGCACAAATCAGTCAGCTGAACAACTTTTCTTAACTCTCAAAATTAAATCAGATTTAGGACCCCGGAAAGATCCCCAACTTAGCTTGAAATTGGTCAGTGCCGCACAACTTTCTGCACTTCCGCGTTCTGTAAGCACATGCGCTAACATGCATAGCCATATGTAGAAGTCTATTGCGAAACAACTACGTGTGCTGTTGCAATGAATTTAGTATGTGTGTGAAGAGAATCACTTTCGTGTTCACTCCGTAGCAGCGAATTTGCAAATGACGCACTTGCCGATGTGCAAGAGGTATTTATACGATACCCTTGCCATGCGGTACCACTCATTCAGTATTGACATTCAGTGCTTTATCGCGCAATTGTGTGAAAATAGTGCGCAAATACGCTTCGCTCCTTGGCAACGGAGATACCACGCACAAATCGCGTGACCGAATTCTATTCGGCGTGACCGAATTCTATTCGGCGCGACCGAATTCTGGGCAGAAAAATGCTCCGTCTTCTTTCGGAAGTATTTTGCTTATCAGTATTCTATATTTTAAGCGACTATAAAATCCTGTTAGAGGAATAAATTTCTCTTTGTTTGATGGGTAGATTTCCAAATAAAAGGGGTAAGAATTCAAAATATTAGCGATTTCCCCTGAAGTGACCGAATACTGGGCACTCTACCTAGTACCTGTCTACCATGTGTCTACCCTAGACTAGACCGAAAACTTCAGTCTCTCTACTCGTCGGTTGTTCCACTGAGACTACGTCTGGCTCCACTAGACCTCCGATTATAGAGACTGAAGTATGGCTGTACGGGACTGTACGGAACAAATGGTTTGGTTCGACCGGACAGCGATGAATGAGATATGCAACGAGATTTTCACTCTTTACATCCTCATAACTGCTGCAATTATAATAAAAATTAAAAATAACAAATATAGCTTATTTGACTTACGATAGCTTGCTCATTTAGATCCTAAATTAATGATTAATCCGAGAAAGTCTCGTCGTCAACATTATCCGTCTTGGTTTTAGTTGATGAATATTCATTTTTTCTTTTCGAACGTCCAATAGCTACCGTAGCTACGTACGAGTCAGCCCAGCTTGACCAACGAACTCCCACGAAACGAGTGCTCTGATTTGCCATTTGGCTATGTTTTGGTAGGTTGACCCGGAAATATTTTGGCCGCCGGGTCATATAGCCCTATGTTCGAGTGCATGAACGTACTGTTCCACAGTTCGGAGATACAAATTGGATAATTCATATAAGTAAGTCCGTAAATTATACATTTAATATTAAGTTATCAAATTTTGATAACTGTAATTAGGACAAATGACATACCGACCTAGAGTAAAGGAGCCAGTTTTCGGCCACTTAAGACAAAATCCTATTTGTTGGACTCTTTACTTCCTATTTATTATCATTTCTTGTTCAAATCATGAAGCAAATATTGTTATTATTTAAACAAAAAAAGAATCCCAGAAAAAAAACATGAACTCGATTTTTCAGATTTGGGTAGCGGGACCGCCGATTATATCGCTAAAATGTGATATTTTATGATATATTTTTCATTGCAAATGTGGTTCTTCAGTGACACTGGCATGGTATGGTATGTGTGGGACATGTGTTGTGCTATTATGCCATGTATTTTAATGTGATTTTACCATCCATCCAACCAATCGGCCGAAAACTGGAGCTGTCCGATTACCCCCTTCTTTACTCTAATTTAGAGTAAAGGACCCGGTTTTCGGCCACTTAAGACAAAATCCTATTTTTTGGACTCTTTACTTCCTATTTATTATCATTTCTTGTTCAAATCATGAAGTAAATATTATTATTATTTAAACAAAAAAAGAATCCCAGAAAAAAATCACGAATTGCCATGACAATATTCGTTTCAATTTTCACTGTTTTGGAGCCGGTTATCGGCATAGCGAACCAGTTTTCGGACGCATGTACAAAGTCAATAGGAAGCGCTCGCGCGCGCCGTGCATTTCCGCGCTGATGTATAGCACAAGCGGGCGGAGCAGGTATCCAACGCCGGAGCTCCCGGGTGCTCGCGTGGCCGAAGACAGGCACAGCGGTGATCGGCAATTGGAATCTGAATTAGACGGACATATCGTGTGTGCGTCGCGGTGTGCGGCTGCATTGATTTAATACATGTGATGAGATACTTTTGAGCTTGCGACTGGCACAAAATCGGGCTCTAAATCTGAAAAATACTTGAAATAAAGCTCATTTTATGGTACCCATATTTCTTACAGACACGCGTAAGATACTTGATTTTTCAGATTCGGGTAGCGGGACCGCCGATTACATCGCTAAAATGTGATATTTTATGATATATTTTTCATTGCAAATGTGGTTCTTCAGTGACACTGGCATGGTATGTGTTTCGTTGAATGAACATAAACTATCCTTTTTTCATGCATTATCATCAGTTACAAGTATCATGTTTATTCTAAGTTCGCTTGATTGAGATGTACTTGTAAGATACCATACTTAATGTTTTCCTTGTATTTTTGAGGACACCACCATTAATGTCTGCGTGTATTTAGTGTGTGTCAGAATAACAACGAACGGGTACAGTTGTCAGTGTAGAAACCCTTGCGTATTTCTATTTGCCACCAGAAATTGGCTTAAGATGCAATGTGCCTGTTACGAGGAATGTTTTCCTGTTAAACCAGAGTTCCTGCAAAAGAAGTGAGTTTGCTCAAAGTATAAATATAAGATGAAATTTAGCCAATTTAATTTACATTAGTCACATGTTTTAATTGGACGGTATAGATTCATGTGAGTTAACACGTATGAGAGTGCGCATGAATGACGTGTCACATTGTAAATATGTTACCGATAGTGGGCGTGTTTAACACATTTGGTTAAAATGACATAGAAAAGAAATGTCATTGTCATGGTATTGGATATGTAATACAGTATTATAAATTTGGGTTAGTTCAATAAGCAAAGTGTGGTTAATCGATGCTTATGAAAGAAAGCAGTTATTTTAATCCTGTTAGAATTGCAGAGAACAAATATAGCATATGTGTTACAAGTAAATTCTTATTTGTTTAATACGAAAGATTATCTTTACGAGGATAAAGTACGTAGAGGTTTAGCTATAGAGATTGATTTTATTAGTCATTTATTATGACAGGTACATTAGTATGTGAAAGGACACATCATGCAAGCACTCAAGTAATTATTCAGTGTAATAGATTATTCAGATAAGTGAGCATAAATTATAGAAATAATTTACAGACTTAGTTATTTTTGCTAGGTATAAATGAAAACACAAGCACAGAAATTTAAGTGCAATACACAAGTATTTATTTACATGTGCTAAATGTCTGTATGTATTCTTGTTATTTATTTTTACAGATTGAATTGTTACGACTTCTCAAGAATAAAGCACACCAGCTTGAAGTCAAATCCAATTTGTGCAGACTGAGTTTCTTCGGGGTAATTGCTGGGTGTTTGAGCCAACCAGTATGGTATGTGTGGGACATGTGTTGTGCTATTATGCCATGTATTTTAATGTGATTTTACCATGCATCCAACCAATCGGCCGAAAACTGGAGCTGTCCGATTACCGGCTCCTTTACTCTACATCTGATTTAGAAATCAGAAAATTAGATCTAGACCTAGACTAAATAAAGAAAATTGGGGGAGAAATGTCGGAAACGAAAAGCTGTTCCGCTGTGGCTCTAAATTACCCACACGGTACGAGATCCCTGGTGTACCATCTGTATTGGGGAATGACAACAAATGTCAGTTTTATTAAAGAAATGACCCAAATCAGATGGTAATTTCTGTCTACCCTAGTCCTAGACCAGAATCTATACTAGTTTTAGCATGTTTAGTAGGTCTAGATCTATTTTTATTTCATGAGCATGTAACTCTGGGAAAGGGAAGCTGCGCGCCGGTGTTGGAGCTTCCCGGAGGCGTTATTTTTTTATGCGGCACAGATTGGGGCATGGCGCGTGTTAAACCTATGGGAAGTACGTTCTTTCCCTTCTGAATAGTGTCTGCACGTACGTGAGACTAGTCATGTTCGCTAGCGCATTAGCGCTGCGAAGAAGTTTGTATATCCATCGCGAACTACGTGTTTAGATAACATTCCTCTTCGACTTCGTTTATTAAGTTTTATTGACTAATTATTGTGATGTTCTCCTTATTGACGTGCTGCCTCCTCTTCAGATTTCCAATTTGATTTTAATTGTTGATGTAACTGATTTTTCATGCGGTAGTGGATTACATGTAACACTATTAAAAACAGACCTCTGCTACTTATACTGTCTAGTACGCACACGACCAGTATTAGTCTGTAAATCAAGACCCCTTTTTTTAAAAAGCCCCAATCTGTGCCGCATAAAAAAATAACGCTTCCCGGAGTTAATGAGCATGATGAGCGATACAATTACAAATAATGACTAGTCTATGAACTGAAGATAGTTGTGCTGCATGACTTCATATGTCGATTCAAGTCACTATTCCTCTCAATTAAAATACTAGTAATATAGTATTCGAAATTTATCAAAATTTAAATCGAAGACATAGCCTAGATCTAGGTCTAGATCCTAGATCTATTTACTTACGCAAAATATGATGAATGGGACTACAGTTTCTAACAACCGGTATCAAGATTCTGCAAACAATGGATTTTATGTCGATTACTAGAAAGTGAAATACGAAATATTTTTACAAACGAAAATTCATGTTAAATAAGTCACACAAATATGTAAATAATATGTATTACCTCTTACCGTGTCTTGTTTTACGTGAAATCTTTGTCTGATTTCCACCCTCATCTGCCCATACACAGAACAGTTCTGCTCAATATGCTTAGTCGACGTGGCTAACTTACAATACATAAAGCTAATAGCGCACGCGCGAGACGTCTTCCGCGCGCTACGCGTACGTCCATGTACGTCACAAAATAATACGTAATTTGTTATTTCAAGGTACTAGATTTAGGCGTCCTTGGTTTTATTTCAAGCAAAATTTATATTTGTCTGTGTAAAAATGTTACCACCCCCAGGCGCGGATCCAGGATTTCTTAGGGGGGGGGGGGGGGGCCAAATTTGAAATTATGCGAGCCAAATATTAGTACGTAATGGTGACCAACAGTGACGTAATGCGGGGGGGGGGGGGGTCGGTGCATGCAGGGAGGGGCGATTTCCCCCCTCCCTCCTCCGCGAAACGCGGAAGCTTTGACGTTTCATTAAATTATTAGAGAAAGAAGACGATTCGTTGTACCATTCTCGAAAATAATTCTCGTCTGAATTTAATTTTTCCCCTCCCGCGCAAAGCGCGGAAAAAATTTACGATTTATTAAACTATTAGAGAAAGAAGACGATTCGTTGTCGAGTTCTCGACTCTTAATCCTCGTCTGATTTCAGTCTTCCCCCTTCCGCGCGAAGCGTGGAAGCTTTTACGATTCATTAAATCATTAGAGAAAGAAGACGATTCGTTGTACCGTTTTCGAAAATAATCCTCATCTAAATTTAGATTCTCTCCCCCCCCCCCCCTCCTCCCGCGCGAAGCGCGGAATGCTTTTAAGTTTCATTAAATCATTAGAGAAACAAGACGATTCGTTGTACAGTTCTCGACTCTTAATCCTTGTCTAAATTCAGTCTCCCCCCCCCCCCTCTCCTGCGCGAAGCACGGAAGCTTTGACGTTTCATTAAACTATTAAAGAAAGAAGACGATTCGTTGTTCAGTTCTCGACTCTTAATCCTCGTCTGGATTCAGGTTCCCCCCTCTCGCGCGAAGCGCGGAAGCTTTTAATTTTCATTAAATCATTAGAGAAGGAAGACGATTCGTTGTACCGTTCTTGAAAATAATCCTCATCGGAATTTAGTTTCCCCTCCATCCCGCGCAAAGCGCGGAAGCTTTTACGTTTCATTAAGCCATTAAAGATTCGTATTACCGTTCTCGCCTCTGAATACACGTCTGAATTCAGGTTCCCCCCTTCCGCGCGAAGCGCGGAAGCTTTGGCGTTTCATAAGATTATGAGAGAAAGAAGATGATTCGTTGTACCGTTCTCGATTCTTAATCCTTGTCTGAATTCAGTCCCCCCCCCCCCCCCTCCCCTCCTGCGCGACGCTTTGACGTTTCATTAAATTATTAGAGAAAGAAGCCGATGCGTTGTACCGTTCTCTATACTCTTAATCCTTGTCTGAATTTCAAAAATGTTCTGCTCCTTTTTCTTCCTACGTCCTCTTCCGATTTGGGGGGACTGCCCCCCCCCCCCCCCCCTGGCTACGCGCCTGCGGTCAGATAAACACATTTTGATACCTTGTCTAACCCCGCAAGCGGTCAGATAAGCATTCAGGGGCCCGTCTTAGGGCCCCTGGTGGGGTCGAGGCGGCGGAGCCGGCACTGGAAGCTCAGGGGATTTAGGCGTTTAATTAAGGTCAGATGAGCATTTTTTTTGTATACCTTATTATTTTGTGACACTGGCAGGTCACTATTTGGCGTGGGGTCCAGGGGGCGGAGCCGCCAAAAATCAGGGGTTTGAGGCATTAAATTACCGTCAGATGATCATCTAAGGGCCCGCCGTAGGGCCCTAGGTGGAATCCAGGGGGCAGAGCCCCCGGAAGCTTAGGGGTTTTAGGCATTAATCACGGTCAGATGAGCATATTTTGATGCCTCATTATTTTTTAACACTGGCAGTTAACTATTCTTTCTTTCTTGCTCTCATTCTATATTATTTCTCCTTAATATACTTTTTCAACAAAGTGGGTGGGGGGGGGGGGAGCTCGGGGCTCCCGATCCCCGCCTTACCTCGGGCTCTGACATGTAGGAATCTCAAGAATCATATTTCTTGCCTAGCTGTAAATTTAGGAATTTGTCATTTTCCAACAAACACATACAAACGTATAATTTACTAAAAAGTGAGGAAAAATCTCGGAAATTATGTCATTTCAGCATTATTTGTAATCCATCGTTGTGGAATTAGAAATAAACCACGTTTGAATTTGATTTCCCCCAAGCCCCCCCCCCCCCATCAGTACACCAGTCCTCTTTTCCTTTTTTCTTTCCCTTTCCTTCCTTCTCTCTTATTTTTTTTGATTGGGGGGGGGGGGGGAGTCAACAGCCTGGGAGGCAAGGCCCTTTCGCCCCCCGATCTCCTTATTCCCCCCCTTTTTTTTCTTCTTCCTCTTCTTTCTTTTCCTTTCTCTCCTCTTTCCCTTTCCCTTCTTTTCCTTGCTTCTCTTTTATTTCTTTTTTTTTTTGTTGTTGCGGGGGGGCAAGGCCCGCTCGCCCCCCCCCCCCCCTGGATCCGCGCCTGACCACCCCCCTTTTTAACACTTTTAAGTCATATCTTGATAAGTTGAGAGTATGGCAGAAGAAGGCAATACGGCTTATTACTAATTCTTATTATAGACATCCAAGTTCTCCATTGTTCCTTCGACTAAGAATGTTACCACTAAGTGGACTTGTGTCGTTCAATTGCATATTGTTTATGTTTAATCTTAAAGGTACTATGTCCCATTTGCAGGCCCCAAAAAATGAATAAGTTAAATTCCAACTGCATTTGAAAGATAATACTAATTTAGAACTTCCCTAAAAAAGGTGGGGCTTGAAAATGTCTTCAAGTGGGAAAATAACGACTATTAGTTGTCAAATCGACGTTAGGGCTATAGAGCCCAAAATTAATAGTCTTGATTTTCAGACAATTGTACCGAATGGTCATACGTTTTATGCTACGCAAAGATTCAATCAGTTTAATCTTGGCCATCACAAGAAGTGGGTTATTGATGTAGACAAATGCTCATGTACCCTTTAAAACTCTTTTCATGTATGTTATTACCAAAGAAGAAAAAAAAGCCAGTCATGTCACTCAATAATGACAATAGTGTCCGACAGTGAAGTCTAGCAAGTAAACGGGTTTCCTTGCATAATTTGAATATAAGGACACTGCTAACGTTTAAATTTCACAGATAGGACATACATGATATATTCATAATTATTCCTGCAAAGTTCTACATAATTTTTGGTTGGCTGCAAAAGGGACACAGTGTCTTTAAGTCTATGCCTCATGAATGTACGTTAAAAGATTTATTCCGTCAGAACTCGCAAATTCATAATTATAATACACGTCAAATGTGTCTTATTCGTCAGCATTTTGCAAGAACTAATGTCACTCTGACCTCTTTCCATATCTCTGGCATTAAAGAATGGAACAGTCTGCCTGATGATATAAAAAATAGTACAACTCTTTCTAGGTTTAGAAGGTTATCTAAAACGTACCTACTTGAAAGACTGCATCTTAGTAATTTCTTATTCTAAAATGCTTTTTGACCACTAAGGACCTACTCGTCAGTGTGTTTGCTGTGTATGGGCGTGTGTGTGTGCGTGTGTGTATGTGTGTGTGTGAGAGAGAGTATTTGTATGTTCTATATTCTGTAGCTTAGTATTTTCATCCATTGTATAATCATACGTAACATTCTTTTTACTGTAAATGTATGTATTTTGTTGACTATAGGGCCCCGCTCACAAGCTTAGCTTCTAAAGGGGTCCTAAAACCATTCAGTTTATGATGTAATCAAGTTAGAATATGTTGATTGATGTACTATTACCAGTCTCTTTTTTATGTAACAGATTATATCATGCTTTGTGTGGTTTTGAATAAAATGAACTGAACTGAACTGAACTGAACTGAACTTTTTGTATTGATCTTATATTATGATATCCAAAGCTCTTTGGATGGCTTTTCCGTAGTAGCCCGTAAATCCCAGGTGAAGATGATAGATCAGGTCTAAAATTCCTATGATATCCGAAATGGCAACACGAACACTAGTAACACTAACAGTTGTCTCCTTTCTCTTTAATCTCTCCCCTATCGCTATTGGCGGCGCAAAAAAAAAAAGGAAAAAAAAGTAGATGAAAAAAGAAAGGAGAAGAGAAAAACGAAAGGAGAAAGAAAGGAAAGGGGAAGAAAATAGAAAAGAGAAGAGAAGAAAGAAGAGAAAAGGAAGAGAGAGAGAGAGAGAGAGAGAGAGAGAAAGAGAAAAGAAAAAGAAGAGAGAAGCCGGGTGAGAAAGCGAGAAATACAAGGAAATGGTATTATAAGATTGGTAGAAGAATCCCTGCAATCTGATTGGTCAATTACCATGTAATTGTTTTTAATGGATGCACGCGATATCGGCGATCGATACCACCGATATTTTTTTTTTTTTAATAATTTTTTTTTATATAATTTTTTTTTTAATGACTTTTTTACTTATTTTATTTATTTATTTTTTTTTTTTTTAAGTTTACTGTTTAATGTGCACTGACATTTTTTTTTTATTTTTTTATTTTTTTAATTTCATGATAAGTTAAAAATCATGCCTCCGGTAAAAAAATCATGCGTCCGGTAAAAAAAATTACCGGACGCATGATTTTGCCATGCATCCGGTAAATCTGTAAAGTAACACAATTTTGTATTTTTGACAATTTTTGCATTTATTAGCATGTAATCAGGTCAAACCCTCGTTAACTATTCAATGCAGATATTCAGATCACAAGAAAGAATGATTTACATTGAATTGAATGTTACGCCTTGTTATAAAGCTTTGTAACGCCTGGAAAATATGCAAGCAGACGAGGCAAAAGCGTTTAAAAATTTGTATTGGAGACCATGACTAATTTTTACGTGACTCTGGGAAAATATGCAAAAGGATGAGGCAAAAGCATGCCAACATTTTGAGACACTTTTATTGGATTAGAACAATTTAAACATCCAGTGCAATTGATTTAAATTCAGATTACAAGTAAGCTTGAAATACAAATTATGAAAACAAATACCAGCTTTTGTTTCTGATGTTTGTGCCATATACCGTATAGTGGGCCCACACCTACGCTCTGCACGTATGCTCCGACCTTCAGACACTGATCGACTGGAGAAAGAAACAGAGCACCTATATGTAAGGGTACATTGTCCTTCTCCCCCCCCCCCCCCCCACTCAGTGTTATTTAGGGTACGCATTTATATGCTTGTTCCCTCTTTTTGAAAGCACCCCCTATCTGAGGACTTCCAAAATTGCTGGACCCCCCTTTCGCGGGCTTTTCTTGCCTTGGAGACCCCCCTCTAAATCCGGAACACTGGTCAATGAACCCCCGTTTCTCAGGACATGCACCCCCCCCCCCCCCCTTATCACAGATAAGCTGTCATTACTGGTTGGCTCACTCACCCAGGGAATACCCCCAAAGAACTCAGCCTGCATTACGTACAGACATTTAGCACATGAAATACATACACAATTTCTGTGCTCGTGTTTTCATTTATACCTTGTAAGAATAAACAAAGTCTGCAAATTAGTTCTATGCTCACTTATCTGCATAATATATCACCACCGAATAATTACTTTAGTGCCTGATATTGAGACTTATCTAGAAATAAACCTTCCATTACTGACACCACGATGTGTCATTTCGCATACTAAATGTACCTGTCATAATAAATTACCTTATCCTCGTAAAGATACTCTTTAGATTTAACGAATCAGTAAGTTGAACAAATTGTATTTTATACTGCTATTTAATTTTAGGTGTCATCAATATTGTCACTAAACTAAAGTACCGATTTTGAGTGAAATCAGTTGAGTCTTTTACAGTGGTGTTTGAGATGTTGAGAATTAATAGAATAGGTTCAATACACAGGACACAGCCAGGATAGTAATGCAGCTGTGTGTGAATTAGGGTAGACTACAGTCCAAAACTAGTCTACATCAGTCCCGGGATTTGATCAATTTTTCTATGTTCAAGATATTTTATAATCCCCTTTTTTAATTTCTCTCTCGCTCTTTCCCTTTCTCTCCCATATAACTATTTCATCTCTCTCTCTTTATCTCTCTCTCTTTCTTCTCTCTCTCTCTCTCTCCCTTGCCTTTTTCTTTCCTTCTTTCATTTCAACTCCTCCCTTGTCTGATTGAATTTATATTTTACCTTCTTCAGTAAGATACCATTTTTGAAGTTCACACAATACATGTTCAAAGTCTGGTTTTTAAATAGTATGTTTAAATGTGATACTTTGATAGTTAACGCATTACTCACAATTTCCGCATGCGCATTCCCATTTTCTTAAAAGTATAACTTCATTTATTGTACTGTTTTAATCTGTATGATGTATGAATGACATTAAACGTGGCACTATGAACTGTATGCGACACCCCCACCTGTCAGGATATTGTCGGTAAAATTGCGCTGCCGTCGGGAAAAAAGAGAAAAGGGGGAGGTGAAAAAGGGAGGGAAAGGGAAAAAAAGAAAAAAGAACAGGAAAAGAAAAGAAAGAAAGAAAAAGAAAGGAAAAGAAAGGAAAGGAAAGAGAAGAAAGAAAGAGAAAAAAGAGGGAAGAGAGGAAAGAAAGGAAAAGAAAGAAAAGAAAGAAAAGAAGAAAAAAGAGAAAAGGGAAACAAAAGAAACGGGGGATGAAAGAGAGGAGAGAGAGGGGAGCTAAGAGCCTGAGATAAAAGGAGTGGGAGTAAAAGAAAAAGGGGGGTAGTTGGGTGGAGTCGTCTCGTCGAGGGAGCAAGAAAGACACGGGTAAATATATTGTTGTGTCGGGTCAGCTGTGTCGGTATCCTTGCTCGATCCTCGTGTACTATATCAATGCAGAAGTTTGAAGTCGGTGAGATGTATAACGTCGGTCGGCCGACAAGTTTTTTCCCCTATGAACTGTGACTTTTTATCCGCTGTGACGACTTCGTATTTTCTCGAAGTTTCACTTTCCTATAATATCAGCTAAAGAAATCAGAGGTTTAACATTTTCGGGGAAACTAAATTCAAACAAGGATTAAGAGTCAACAACGGTACGACAAATCGTCTTCCTTTCTCTATATGTTGATGAAACGCCAAAAATTCCGCGCTTCGCGCGTGAGGGGAAAACTTCATTTACAAGAGTCGCGAACGGTACAACGAATCGTCTGCTTTTTTTAATAATTTAACGTAACAACAAAGCTTCTGCGCTTCGCGCGAAATAGGGAAACTGAATTCAGATAAATGGGGCTTAATATTAAGAGTCGAAAACGGTACAACGAATCGTCTGCTTTCTCTAATAATTTAAAGAAACTTCAAAGCTTCCGCGCTTCGCGCGAGAGAGGGGGAAACTGAATTCAGATAAATAGGGCTTAATAAGAGTCGAAAACGGTGCAACCCATCGTCTTCTTTCTATAATAAATAAATCAAACGTCTAAGCTTTTCGCGCGGGAAGGGGGAAACTGAATTCAGACAAGGATTAAGAGTCGAGAACAGTACACCCATTCGTCTGCTTTCTCTAATAATTTAAGGAAACGTCAAGGCTTCCGCGCTTCGCGCGAGAGGGGGAAACTGAATTCAGATAGGGCTTATTAAGAGTCGAAAACGGTACATCGAATCGTCAGCTTTCTCTAATAATTAATATAAATCAAACGTCTAAGCTTTTCGCGATTCGCGCGGGAAGGGGGAAACTGAATTCAGACAAGGATTAGGAGTCGAGAACAGTACACCCAATTGTCTGCTTTCTCTAATAATTAAGGGAAACGTCAAGGCTTCCACGCTTCGCGCGAGAGGGGGGAACTGAATTCAGATAGGGCTTATTAAGAGTCGAAAACGGTACAACGAATCGTCTGCTTTCTCTAATAATTTAAGGAAACGTCAAAACTTCCGCGCTTCGCGCGAGAGGAGGAAACTGAATTCAGATAAAATAATAGGGCTTAATAAGAGTCGAAAGCGGTGCAACGAATCGTCTTCCTTCTATAATAAATCAATCAAACGTCTAAGCTTTTCGCGCTTCGAGCGGAAAGGGGGGAACCGAATTCAGACAAGGATTAGGAGTTGAGAGCAGTACACCCAATCGTCTGCTTTCTCTAATATTTTAGGGAAACGTCAAGGCTTCCACGCTTCGCGCGAGAGGGGGGAACTGAATTCAGATAGGGCTTATTAAGAGTCGAAAACGGTACAACGAATCGTCTGCTTTCTCTAATAAGTTTAAAGAAACTTCAAAGCCCATGCACCCACACCCTCCTAATGAGCGCGCTTCGCGCGCTCTTTAAGTGATTCGCTTGCTCACTACCGCCCCTCCCTAAAATAAGATCTTCGCTCCGCGCCTGCGTTAAAATATATAGCTATGATGCTGATTAAGTTGAAAAAATAATTCGTATATTTATGTCGTCGAAGAAAATGACCATTTGCGCATACGCAAGTACTAGATAGTCCGTAGGAATATAGGGTTAAATTTGTAAATATTGGGACATTTAATTTTGTCGGTAATTGGAGGCTAGTTTTGTCGGTAATCGTTGGCCTCTACACCCGCCCACTGAAAAGGGTTTAGCGACGCCCCTGTCTGCAGTTGGGTGTGATGGTCTGTATTAGAAGGGGAAGGGGAACTGCTTAAAAAGGAAAATTTCACTTTTAAAACGCAAACAGAGGCACCTTTTGCCCCCCCCCCCTGAGCACAAAGCTTTTACGTACATGTCTTTATTTCCCAATCTGTTTTCTTTTTTGCTTTTGCTTTCTTTTCCTTTTGATGTCTTTCTGCGTTTCCTTCTCTATGTGTTCAGCAAAATGTTCCCTTTAGTTCAGTTTCCCGTTTTTTCTCTAGTCTCTTTCTTGACATTATATTTGTATCTCCTCTATCTTTCTCTCTCACTCTCTATCTTTCTCTCTCACTCTCTCTCTTTCTCTCTTTCTTTCATGTGTACTAATTGGCACCCCTTCGTTAAAAAAAAGTTGGTCTAATAGTGGAAGCAGACAAATCCAGGGGGGAGATTATAGAAATCGAACAAAGAAGAAAGTCATGAAAATTGACACTCGAGATCGATAACTTTCTCCCTGTCAAGTTGGTCCTGGTGTGTAAAACGCGTAGGTCATGGGTTCTCAAACTTTTTCTTTGACGGCCCAGAAGTGATTTCTATGAAAGCTGTAAGGTCCGAAATGACACTTGTATACTGAAGATAATGAGGCTTGTTTTTATTCTTTATCTGATCTAAAGAGAATTGTTACAGTTTTTAAAAAACATAGCCGCCAGCGTTCCACTCGTTTAAATAGAGTTTCCTGAAGAAAAAAAATACCCAATTTCCTGGAATTTGAAGGAATTTTCTTAAAACTTTCAAAATGCCTCTTACGTGGATTTTTTATTTGGATGAATCGCTATGACGTTTGAATATATATTAATTATTGAGTGAGCTTATTTTGCTTTCTAATGGAGCCGTACAACATGGCGGAGCTTGAGGGGCCTGGCAGAGCCTTTTCCAGAGAGTAATTGTCATTAGGAGAGGGAAAGAGGGTATTTCTAAAATGAAATGAAAGGGCTCTCAAATAGCCCTTTCATTTCATTTTAGAAATACCTCTCTTTCTCTCTTATAGACAATTTTATGAGATCATCTTTGTTTGATCAAAATCGGTTTAGAGACGGCTGAAATATAACGATTTCTAATACTTGTGTACAGGCGCGCCGGAAGCAGTTTGGGATTGGGGGGCAAACATTCCAGGGGGCTCACCTTCCAGGGGCAGTGACGTAACGAGCAAAAACGTTTGGAAGGGGAGGGGGCAGAAGAAAAATCTGCATAACCACCACCACCAATTGGCGTTTTCTGAGTTAAAACCTAATTATTCTCAAGTTGAATTAATAGAGTTCGTGTATCTTCAGGAGCTTACATGGGTAAAAAAAGTGGGGAACTATGGGTTCGATTAATGAGGAATTTTGAGCTGTTCCCCAGGCGAGTATTCCGTAGTTAAAATAAGGTAAGATTAGTGTAGAGTTCAAGGTAAACAAGACATGGATAGGCAATGTGATTTAAAGTTAGCCGATGGCACCTGTATTTCTCGATATAAGCTAGTATGCTAATTGCATAAATGAAAAGGTGGGTACATGGTACGGATGGATAGGTCTGCCTAGTTGTGCAATTACAGCGCAATTGTTCTACCGAAGGGTCTAAAATAATATGAGAACATGTGGCAAATAAAGGTAAATCTTGGGCGGGCAAAAATACTGAATTTAAACATTTTTCATTACACATCTAGCATTACATGAAATGATATATTCTTTTGGTATCGTACCCCAACCCCTTCCCCCGGCCCCCTCCCTCCCCCACCGAGAAGAAAGTTTTAAAATATATATGAGTCAATTTTCGCTAAAAGTGACCATTATGACAGCAACACAAATTGCGATGGCCCTTAGACGGTATTCGTAGACTAGACACATATAAAACGAAATCCTAAATTATGATGATGATGTGAATATAATGCTCCGTGATAAAAACAATAAATAACATATAAATAAATATAAAAACATAAATGAAAACTTGGGTGAATTCTAAATGGAAACAAACCTACACCATTAAACTTCAAGCTCACTCACACATGATATAGTGTGACACTTTCAGGGCTATACTTATTATTTCAAGTCCATATACAAACGGCAACAGCTTCATTATTAAATGTAAGTTCTTCTCACGTAAATCATTGGTCTGGAAACAATTATTTGCCCATTGTTGTATATTGTATTACGTTTTCACTAACGATGAATTTACATTGTAATGCAATTTTCAGGTTTCCCAGGTTTATTTAGGACAATAGAAGATTGATATTGTTTAGTTGTTCGATAACATCACTCAGTTTGATTTGATTGGAGATATATCTCTTTAATGAAACAGTGTAAAGGCTATATAGTCTCAAACATACATACACCATTAAACTTCAAGCTCACTCACACATGATGAATTGCGACACTTTCAGGGCTACTTATTATTGTAAGTCCAAACGGCAACAGCTTCATTATTAAATATAAGTTCTTCTCACTGAAATCATTGGTCTGGAAACAATTATTTGCCCATTGTTGTATACCATACAACATTTTTTTTAACGATGAATATACATTTTCACGAAAACCATACTTGTCATTTGTTACATTTGTTATATGATACTAAAGAAAATCGTTAGCTTATCGATAGGATAATGTGAAGTACTTGTCACATTAAAAAACATCATTACGTGCTATTATTAATCGGACTAGACATTTAAAATGTACGAAAGACGTACTATACACTTTTGCCAACAAGCAAGTTTTTTAACAAAGAAACCAGAAATTGAACAACATTGCATAGTTTAGTCAGGACAGAGTAAAAGATGCTTTCAAGCAGGCGCGCCGGAAGCAGTTTGGGATTGGAGGGTGGGGGGGGGGGGGGGGGGGGCAAATATTCCAGGGGCTCACCTTCCAGGGGCAGTGACGTAACGAGCAAAAACGTTTGGAGGGGGGGGGGCAGAAGAAAAATCTGCATCACCACCACCACCAATTGGCGGAGAAACCAGGGAGCAGAGCCCCCGGAAGCTCTGGCGTTTTGGGCATTTTATTACGGTCAGATGAGCATCCAGGGCACCGCCTTATGGCCCTTGGTGGGGTCCAGGGGGCAGAGCCCCCAGAAGCTTGTTTTTTTAGGTATTTAATAACGGTCAGATGAGCATATAGGGGACCGCCTAGAGGGCCCTTGGTGGGGTCCGGAGGCGGAGCCCCCGGAAGCTCGGGAGTTTTAGGCATTTAATTACGGTCAGATGAGCATATTTTGATACCTCATTATTTTGTGACATAGACAGGTCACTTATTTTTTCTCTCTCTCTTTAACAATTGTTTTCAAAAAGTGAGGGGGGCTCGAGCCCTCGAGCCCGGCCGTTCTGCAGACCCTGACATACAGGCTTATAAATAAGCATATTTTTCGCCCGACTGTAAATTTGGGAATTTCTAATTTCCAACAAACGCTATAAAGGTATGACTTACAAAAAAATTGAGAAAAAATACGGGAAAATCATGTCATTTCAGCAACATTTGTAAATCACTGGTATCGAATAAAAATTAACCCCCCCTATCAGAACGCCAGCGTTCAGGGGCTCATGAGCTTCTCACCCCTATAACAAAACACAGACACGCTTTCCCATTCTCTCACAATATGTCCACGATATGCGCGCGCTATTATAAAAACCTCCATTGATAAATATAGGTAGCATGCGCAATGTTTAGAAAATTTAATTCCTGTTAACTTTCCTTTTCTTTGAATATAATTTTATGAGTCATTTAATTCAAGTTTTTATTATTGTTATGTTCTTTGGGGTTAAAAATACAAACCATCTTTACTCCTTTACTCCTTTTTTTTTTGAGGGGGGGCGTTTTGGGGGGGCAAAAATGCGTTTTGCCCCCCCCCCCCCACTTTTTTGATTGGGGGGGCAACTGCCCCCCCTGCCCCCCCACTTCCGGCGCCTATGCTTGTGTACCAGGAAAAATATTAGATATTTTGAAAAATTTGAAAAAACCATTGAAAAAAAAACGAAATAACGCCTTTTACGTCGTATTTAAGCCAATGCCGATGTTGGCTTTTTTGTTGGCATTTTCGTGTCGCCTATATTATCCAAAAGTAGCCGGCTCATGTATTGTTTTTTTAAATTAAATCATTAATTAACAGTCACCGTGGTTTTTTTTTAAGTGGAGCTGAATTGGTATGATCGTATTGGCTAAATTTCACACATTTTGGGGTCTAAAATTACCTTCATAGCAATTTTAGGTTCTAAAAGGGCACTATTGATGTCATAGATAAGAATAAGAGCAATAACCATGCACTTTGAAGGCATTTGCGGTCTGAAAACAGAACTCAACTATCCCTTTAAGTTGGAGATAGTTTCTGTTACGTATACCAATGGCAATTGTATGGGCTTGGTGTTTGTTCTTATTGACGACACCAGGGGTCTATTGAAAGGACTGGAGAAAATGCGCGCCTGTTCTCGAGGGGCCTTCGGGCATGCAAACGTGCTTGCCTTGATGTGCCGCGTCCTTGTTTTCTTGCTGGGGTCGTCGGCAGGGGCGTACGCAGGGGGGGGGGGGGGTTTGGGGGTTCAAACACCCCCCCCTTTGGTATTTTTATGTATGTAAACCCCCCTAAAAAAACCTAAACCCCCCCCCTTTGTTTTTTTTTGTTTTTTTTTATAATAAAAAAATAATAAAAAAAAAAAAAAAAAAAATTATACCCACGGCTAACCTAAATACGGTGGCCTTACCCCCCCCCCCCCCCCCAACGAAGAAAAATGTCAAATTTTGAAATTTCGAGACCAAAAAAAAAAAAAATAGTGTCCGCTTACCCCTCCCCCCCCCCCCTCCCCCCTCCCCCCCTCCCCTCCCCCCTCCCCCCCCCCACTGAGCGACTTTTCGGCAGGCTGAGTCGTTGCGATTTTTTTTGGCCTCCAAAAAAAAAAAAAAAGTGTCCGCTTACCCCCCCCCCCCCCCCCCCCCCCCCCCCCCCCCCCCCCCCCCCCCTCCCCCACTGAGCGACTTTTCGGCCGGCGCGATTTTCAAATTTTCGGGAGCAAAATATTTAAAACCCCCCCCCCCCCTTGAAAAAATCCTGCGTACGCCCCTGGTCGTCGGCATGAATCGGCCATTAGGGACTTTTAGATTGAGTGGACGAGAACACGACGAACGCCGACTGATCATGCGTGTCAACGACTCAACTGCCCATGTTGACTACAATTAGAAATCTTAGATTGAACTCGACGATAAACATGCATGCAGGAAGTAACACTATGAACGTGACGGACAAAAGAACTCCCTTCACTGCTATTATGTACAAATGTGTAGAACAGGTGAATATTATGCATGTGACACCTGTTCTACACATGTTTACATAATAGCAGGGAAGGGATCGATGTTCCTTTGTCTACCTGAGGAATTACTGTATATTTAGGAAAATCAAGGTTGACGCATTCTCGATTGCCGACTGAGACGACATGACGCATGTGCAGTGCCTTAAAATGACGTCACACGTTGCAGTCAAAGCTGTCGACGTGCAAATCTAAAAGTCCCCAATAATGTAGGCCGTAGCCCAGACACAATCCTGTTTGCAACATGCATTCAAACCCACGCACGTCTGCTCCAGAGAGCCCCAAGGCACGCAAACGCATTCACCTGCGCCACGCCCCATGCCTCCCCGCAGTATCACCTGCATGAACCGGCTGCGCGTTTCCGTTTTACACCCTGCCCTAGGCTTTTCTCCAATAAAATTGTACAAACCGACTGGTATTCGGAGTCTAGTCGTCCACATCTTGCCTCGGCGCTCTGCACACCACCAGAACTCTGAAAACGTCACGTAGCGCTAGCTAACTCTCTATACTAGTTGATCTTCCTAGTCGTATCATTTATTTTTATCCATTAATACGCAATACTCTAAGAGCGTGAGGATGCGTGATCAGCTCGCAAAATTTAGCCCAGCGATAACAAAACAATAATATATCGGGAAAACCGTCTTGAACAAGAAGACCCTCGCATCCCCAATTGAAATTGTACATAAGCTTTGGCTTCGCTATTCTTGACGTCGATATAAACAAACTTAGACTTCGGATACAGCATGTTTCGTGTAATTTCTTGCCGAAAAGCCTAGGGCAGGGTGTAAAACGGAAACGCGCGAACCGGCTTACAACAGCAGCCATTAGGGACTTTTAGATTTGCACAACGACAATGTGGATTGCTACGGTCGACGTCCTTTTTTATTGCACTGCCTTGAATGGACGTCACGCGTATCAGTCCACGCAAATCTAAAAGTCCCTATTGCCAGGCCGGACGAGCCGCATGGGTTGTCCGACCTAGCAATAGGGACTTTTAGATTTGCACGTTGACAGCTTTGACTGCAACGTGTGACGTCATTTTAAGGCACTGCGCATGCGTTATGTCGTCTCAGTCGGCGATCGAGAATGCGTCAACCTTGATTTTCCAAAATCTCGTACCGGTACTAGTATATGCCGCGTCCGCATAAAATATACAGTTCCTCAGGAAGACAAAGGAACATCCCTTCCCTGCTATTATGTAAATATGTGTAGAACAGGTGTCACATGCATATTCACCTGTTCTACACATTTTTACAAATAGCAGTGAGGGGATGTTCTACCACAGCAATAGGCCATTTTCGTAATGTAACCTAATTTAATGCCTAAGTGTTAATTTGTGAAGTGCCTCAATACAAATTATTTCATTCACCTAATAACAATAATAGTATTTCAATAGACAGAATCAGAACTGCATACATAAGTTGTTGCCAGATTGGACAAACATGATGGCTTGACCTACCTAGCAACACTTAATATATGCAGTTGCATTCTGACTATTGAAATACTATTATTCCTAACAGGTGAATGAAATAATTTGTATTGAGGCACAAACACTGTCTTATGCATTAAATTTGGTTGCATTACGAAAATGGCCTATTGTTGAGGGTAGAATGAGGAACTGTATATTTTGTCCCCTTTCTTTGTCACGTTCATAGTGTTACTAATTGCATGCATGTATATCGTCGAGTGCAATTTAAAAGATTTCTAATTGTAGTCAACATGAGCAGTTGAGTACGTTGACACGCATGATAAGTCGGCGTTCGTCGTGTTCTCGTCCACTCAATCTAAAAGTCCCTATTACCAAAGCTGTCGACGTGCAAATCTAAAAGTCCCTATTATCGTGCACGCATCTCGCCACTCCGCTATTACGCCGTAACCATCCAAATGATTCGCATTTAGGCCTAACAACCTTTTCCTGATATAATTTTGTACCGCAGAAAAATACAATCATTATTGTTTTGCTATGTGCCGCGCCCTGATCAACACGCTCACGTTGGCCTACTCGCATACCTGCCTACTCACACAAACTGCTCCTTTCAAACGCTACAAATCTAGGAGTTTGATAGTATAGTTGAATCATACAGATAACTGTCTAAATTAATCATGCCTTCGTCCATTTCGTGGAGTTTTTGCCTGGGTTTCTTTCGAAGCAATCGAGCTTTTTCGACCGCTCTTGTAATCATTGTGCTCATCGCTAACGAAACTTTCATGACTGCTGTTCGTGAGTACAACTTTTAATCGCTACAGTTTCGTTAGAAACGGAATGTATACATTTTATGCTGATTATATCAGATTTGTTTATTTATTTATTTATTCATGATTTCTTTCAACAGGGTAGTTTCATTCAGCTCCTTTTAAAGCCTGTGGACCTGATTTTTAAGAAAGCCCTGCATAATTCAATAACATTGAAAAACATAATTTTTTTTCTATTTATCCTCTTTCGAGGGACTTTATTTGTTCATATCATAAAATAACAGCTATTTACAGCAGTGTTTAAATACAGAATTCATGCAGTTGTAACATATCATACATAGTACAGAGCATGAAACTAATGTGACATAATCACTAACTAAAATAATGAAAACAATTTTGTAACTTTTGTAACTTCGTTTGTATCGAATTTCTTTTGATTACATTTCATATTGAGATAGGTGCGAATTTCCACCTTTAACTCTTTTATCAAATATACAGCATGTATTCTGTGCTTTTCACTTCCAAAACATTCTCTAATATAGTTTCTATAGATACTGAGCGAAGTTTAAAATAAGATTGACAAGATTCATTTCTCTTTTCTCTTTTCTCTATTTCATAACCTATTAAAAGAATTTCTTCGTTCAAAAAGATTTTAAAATTAAACGAAGTATCAATTAATTTGGATACAATCTTCCAAAAAAGCGAAACCTTCTTGCAAGCCAGGAGAAGGTGGTTAGTTGTATCCACTCCAGCAAAGCATAGAGAGTCAATGCTAATGCGTATTGACCTCTAGCACTGCATACATGCTGTGAGGCAGGGACCTAGAAGTCTATACACAAATATACACACCACACAATATTGCATAGACTGTACACAATCATGTCGATGCAGCTGTAAGCAAAGTTTGACACTAGACTTACAATTTTAATTTTTAAATTATTCTTTTTAACATCAGTAAGTTGAAACAAATGTATTTTACTGCTATTTAGGTGTCATCAATTGTCACTAAAGTACCGATTTTGAGTGAAATCAGTTGAGTTTTGTACAGTGGTGTTTGAAATGTTGAGAATCAAAAGCACAGCTTTTACTACACAGCCAGGATAGTGATGCTCCTATGTGTGGTTGTATCTAGAATCTTACATATTTCACATAGATTATTATTTTTAATCTTCCATTTACATAAATTGTCTTTACTGGGCAATATTCTATGAAGATATTTAAAATTAAACTGCTTAATTCTGTTGTCATTTATAAAGTAAAATTTATAATGGAGCACCGTTTTCCAGTTAAACTCATCAGGTAAATCAAAATAAGCGTTCCAAAAATAAATGCACGGCAGATCCTGTCTATTTTGTTCTAACATCAAATTATAATAGTGTTTGGCTTTCATGACCGCTACATCAATGGAGTCACCTGTTACTATTTCTATTATACTGGATTCCACTGCAAACGGTGGACTATTTACATATTGTAACCTATTACGTAATTTCTGCAACCAAAAATTCGGAAATGCACTTTTTAACTTTGCCAATTTGAAGGCGGAAAGTAATTCATTTTCTTGAAAATTAATACAAATAGAATCAACTTCTTTCCAGATACCGTTTACTAAGACTTGTTTCACTTTAAAAATATTGTTTCTCATCCAGTTTGGAAAATACAATAACTCATTCATATCTTTAATATTGCTATTATACCAAATCATTTCATTTTCAATATCTGTTACTTTAAACATGTCAATGTATTTTAAATCAGCCCAAGAACAAAACATGTCAACATAAAAGTTAGGCAACTGTTTTTTTCTACAAATACGACACATATCGCTCTTTTTGCAATTAAAATGCAAACAAAGTGGCAAATCCCCAATTTTCTTGATCCAATATCTAAACAAAATTTTCCAAGCACTTTGTTCATCTCTTAAATATTTATGAATCCATGAAAGACGGAGTGACCGGCATTTTGACTCTAAGTCGATCATTCCCAACCCCCCTTCTACTTCAGGATTGTGACAGATGTTTCGTTTCACCTTTTCTGTTTTAGAATTCCATAAAAATGTGTAAGTCAGTTTATTTATACGTTTAATTATTTTAGGAGGGATCGGAACTGCCGTGGCAGTATGTACTATCTGAGACATAACTAAATGTTTAATCACAACAACTTTTCCGTACAATGTAAGTTTTCTCATTTTCCATAAATCCAAGGTATTCTTTATTTTCTCTACCTTACTTTCCCAGTTTAAATTTTGAACGTCAAAATAATTTTTACCTACATAAATACCAAGACATTTGATAGGGTCTTCGGTGAAATATAAATCTTCAACTTCATCGTCATTTATATTAAGTTTCATAAGATTTGATTTGGTCCAGTTAATTTTTGGTCCCGCATGTGCTCCAAACAGTTCTACTTCTTTCATTATTTCTTTAACACATTTAACAGATCTAGTAATAATCGTCGTATCGTCTGCGTATTGAACGATACGTATATCTTTAAAATCAGCTTGATCTTCATTGAAGTCTGGGACTTGGATTCCCTCTATTTTGGCGTTTTGTTTAATTCTTTTCCCTAAAACCTCTGCAATTATTATAAATAAAAGTGGAGAAAGTGGACAACCTTGCCTAACGCCTCTTTCTATTGCAAATTTGTCGGATATCCAACCAAAATTTAAGACACGACCATGAGCACCATTATATAACGTTTCAATCCATCTTAAAAACGAATCTTTAAATTTAAGTTCCCGTAACAAGGACAATAAAAAAACATGACCAATGGTATCAAACGCTTTTTTGAAATCCAAGAACATCATAACAACTGGTTTGTTTGCAAAAAGACAATAATCAATAGTATCCTGAATTAGTCTGGTACATTCAGATGCAGAGCGGTTTTTTTAAAAAAAAGCCTGATCCTGTGATACAAGTTTATATATAACTTTCTGCAATCGTATTGAAAGAATGCGAGCTGCAAGTTTATAATCAATGTTTAACAGCGAAATAGGTCGCCAATTATCTAAAACATTTTTGTTACCTTTCTTATATAATAGAGTAAGGATAGCTTGACTTTGTGTGCACGACAATTGTTGTTTGTCGTAACCCTCATTAAGACTGTCAATTACCATATGTTTGATATCTCCCCAAAAGCATCTATAAAATTCAACACTGAGTCCATCGCTTCCAGGTGATTTGTTCATCTTCATTGACTTCAATGCTTCCCAGCATATAAAATAGTTATTTGTTATCATGATGTATAATAAGTTGAAGATTATTTCTATGAACTTTTTAGGTTTGGGAAACTCTCAGAAAATAAAAGATGTACTAAACTATTTAAATGGAAAACATGCTAACATTTGTTGTTTGCAAAATGAAAAAATCTCTATCTAAATTCAAAAGTTCAAAATCCCATAGACACGCGTGTTATAAGTCCATTTTTGTCGAAAATAGACTAGGCCTATGTTAAAAGTACGAAAACAAAATCGTGTACAAACCCTATGGCCGTCCGCCAAGTCACTGCTATAACTACTATTCAAACAAACATTAATAATACTTTATCAATGAGTTACATAAACAATGATCCGTGTGTATTTATTTGGAATGCATTAGAAGAAGAATTGTGGAGATAAAACTAATTTCTTAACCATGCATGAAAACATATTTAAATTTATGTAAAAAATTGATCCGTTATTCGAAATCGGAAAAAAGCCTTTAATCAATTGTTAATAGAAGATTATTAATTAAGATCTTATATCTCTCTCTTTCTCTCTCTATCTCTCTCTCTCTCTCACACACACACACACACACCTCGCCCCATCTCTCTCTATCTCTCTCCCTCCATTCTCTCCCTCTATCCTCCCCCTAATTCTCCCCTTCTATCTATCTTTCTCCTTCAATATTCCTCATTCTCCCTCCTTTTACTCTCTCTGAATGCAGTACCAGTGTCTCCTGAAGTCCTACTCAAATTTTGTTACAGGAATGTGTACCGTTCTTTGTGTCAGGAGCTTGCACAGACGGGACTATTCAACGTGTCGGAATGTTTGACAGAGAAGCCAGAGTCGTATCACAGTACAAAGGATGTCACACCCTCCAATACAACCAGCTACACTCCAGATCCCTTCTTAGCTCCTCTACACGACTGTCATGAGAGGCTTAGTTTCCAAAATGGGTTGCTCCTGGCAACAAAGTTCTTAATGAGGATCTTGCTGACTGTTCCTACAAGCTCGCTCGTTGATAAGTAAAAAAAAACATATTTGGAGCACATACATGTCTTAAAATTCGCTCATAAATTTGAAGTTGAATTAAGTGGTTATACTTCTAACATGCAGGACTATACTCAATTTATCTTAACAAGGGATAACAACAAATAGAAATAGAGTGTACAAAATACAGTTCACAATGATAATTTCGTGCCAATGTCAAAATTACAATAAACAGAATTAACATCACTTTTTGTGCTGTCACGTGCCTCTTCAGGAAAAATACAGATATGATAAGAAATTACATTTCTGCAATTAATGCATGATTAAATAAGTGTTAATTTATTTTTCCTTTTTTCAGAATTGGACCGTTTTTCACGTTTTTCTTCAGTACACTCTTGACTCTGACCGCCTGCTTGAGTAAGATCCTTCTCGATGTTCATATTGTTATTACTGCTACTCTTTTGTATCATCTCTCTCTCTCTCTCTCTCTCTCTCTCTCTTTGTTTTCTCTTCGCCTGTTAATCCGTTACTTAAAGAGACAGTCCAATTAAAGCAGAAAAGGTAAAGAAACAAGTAATTCAAAGTTTGAGGAAAATCCGATGAAGAATGAGAAAATTGTAGATTTGTATAGTGACTTACGTGTACCTGTGATTTCACATTCGACCCCATCTCCATTTGTTAATTGCTTTATAAATCTTAAAATTCCATTTTCTCGCGAAAGAAAAATATTGTACAAGCACTCTTGTAATTATTCAACATATGATTTTACACAACCCCTATACTAAGTTAATCGATTCCTTAATCATCAGTAAAGAAGAGTTTTTTTTTCTCTCTCTCTCCCTATTCCTTGTTATTTTCAGTAGAAAGCAAATGGTAAAACTAATTAAATTCTTTTAATTTTACAGTGATGGGCTTTGCTGACTCGATCCTGGTACTTTTTCTATCGCGAGCACTCCATGGCATCGGTGCGACTGGAGTGGAAATCGCAGGTACATTTGCCACTCTCCACCCTGGTGTAGTAAATGTGTACCTGGTATAAGTTGTAGCTATTATTTTCGTCATTGTTATTATTACAACTTTCATTTTAAGATATCTCGGAATCATCGGTGTAGATTGACCTATTGTCAACAGATTATAAGGTAGTCTTTAATATATTCCGAGATATCTTAAAATGTAAATGAACAATACAGTGTACAAATGTATCATTTAGCTCTCTCCTCTTTCTCTCGTTCTCTACACCCCCACCCCCTCCTTCTCTCTCTCTCTCTCTCTCTCTCTCTCTTTTTCTCTCATTCTCTCTTTCTCTCCTATTTCACTTCCCTCCCCTATATAATATATGCTTAAAACTTCCTACTTGTGCACTTGCATTGCCAAGACGTAGATTTTATTCATGTATCTAAAGTATCAATAATCAATTTTCACGAAGTGACGGATGAGCGCGCAATTAAAAGAAAGTTAGTTTTGAATAAATCGCTTCCAAACTTTCAAACCATAATCTCAACTTTTTTAATGTATCAAGGGCAAATGTTATATCCTGGGATAGAACATATCCAGGCGCGTACACAGGGGGGGGGGGGGGGGGGGGGGTTGGGGGTTAACCCCCCCCCCCCCCCCCCCTTTGGTAATTTTTTGTGTGTAAACCCCCCTAAATTTCTCTAAAACCCCCCCCCCCCCCCTTTTTTTTTTTTTTTTTTTTTTATAATCGCGACTTTTTGGCCGGCGCGATTTTCTAATTTTCCTGAGTCGTTGCGAAATTTTGGACTCGATTTAAAACCCCCCCCCCTTGAAAAAATCCTGCGTACGCCACTGAACATATCTCAATGTTTAGTTCTATGTTTAATTATTTCCATAATTTCTTATACTTTTGGGGGAAATGAGCTGTAAACATAACCTTCACTTCGTGAAAACACAAATTTAAGGACGCGCTGTGATTGTGTTTTCACGAAGTGACGGCTCGTAACCGCAAGCGTAAAACATATATGGGATTTTTCTCTCGTGGATCACGGTAGATGGAATTCCAGAAATGGACACTAAATACGGCAAAACGTTATGTTTAATTGGTGTACAGATAAAATCACTCGAACTGCGAGATACATTTTCCTCTTTCTGTAGCTGCTTTTTTATTCCTCTGTTTGAACTTTTAACACAACCGTCATTTCGTGAAAACACAAATTACATAGAACGCTTTGGTTTTGTTTTCACGAAGTGACGGCTCGTAGCCGCGCGCGTATAATACATATGGGAGTTTTATTGTGTGAAGCAATTTCATGAGATGGAAACCGAAACACGGCAATACGTTCGGACTACGAGATCGAGTACAAAGTAGCGGCTGCTTTTTTTATTTGATAAGAATAAACTTATTTTCTCTGTTTGAACTTTAAACATAACCGTCACTACGTGAAAACACAAATCACATAGAACGATTTGATTTTGTTTTCACGAAGTGACGGCTCGTAGCAGCGCGCGTATAAAACATATGGGATTGTTATTGTGCCAAGCAATTTTATGAGATAGACACCGAAATACGGCAATATCACTTGTTTAATAGATGCAGGCGCTTACGCAAGGGGTGGTGTTTTGGGGGTTAACCCCCCCCCCCTCTATTTTTTTCTTTTTTTTTGCTAAAGGGGGGGGGGGGTGTGCTGAGTAGAAGATAACAAAACAACTGATGATGCTCCTTAACCCCCCCCCCCCCCCCCCCCCCTCCTCACTGAGCTAAATATCGGTCGGCGCGATTTTCAAATTTCGGGGGGGGGGGCAAAAAAGAAAAAGAAATTATTGCTCACATATAGTTCTATGTAGGTTGATATCTCATGGTAATTTTGAGGGAAAAGCAATCCAAGCAACGATTTCTGAATTGTAGCGAAAATCGCTCGCCTTTGCTGCTCTTTAATACTACTATGACAAGCAGTATTAAATATTTTGTCAAGGACTAATGATAAATTCGTTTAACCATGGACCCTACTACAGATGGACTTATAATGAGAGTCTTTCTTTGATCACATCATGACCACCGCCACCTGATAATGTGTTTGTTGATGAGGACATTCATTTGACGCGACAATGTTGATTATGTAATCACGCATCATCACAGACAATATAACCTTTTACATTTCTTCAGATTCTTTTCGCTGGGCCAGGGCCAAGATTGTAGTTTCAGGAAAAGTATCGTGATTTTAAGACCAGTTAGAGGAGCAGTGAACCCCGAATTAGGAAAAATTTGTGTGATATTAGATGATTAATAAAGAAGTGGCCACTGGTGGACATACATTTGGACTTGCCAAACTTTACTGTCATATTGCCTTCTATTTCTTGGAAATGGATAGGATAAGTTTTAAAATATAGTTTAAAATCATTTTGTAACAGCTACATTTACAGGTATCTCTTGTAAACTACTTCTAATTTCCTATTGAAAACTTCATATACGTCAATATTCATTATGTACGCCACAACTGCACATGACATTGTATTTCAATTTCAGTTTCTTTTGCGCAGGCATTTTTTTGATTCTTCAAGGCGGAGTTTGTTTTTTATGGCTGACTGGCGGCGGTTATGATGTTTAGAAGCACGTTTGGAATGTCATTATGATACTTTCGACAGAGTCAGTCATTTGTAGTAGGTCCATTCTTTCGTTCGGATTATTTGGCGGGGAGAGATAGAAGTGAACGGTCTCACGCGGCTTAACGACGTTGTATTATTATTATTATTAATGGTTCATCGTCTCTATACGATGCTCTTTGAATAAAAAAACAGCTTTTATTGTTGGGCTTCCTGAAAGAAATTTCAATTGTTGTTACGACATTTTTGTTACACTCTGTAGATTATGATGATGTGTTTGATCTTGTTTTCAATAACAAGATCAAACACAAGTCATGATGAGAATCTACTGGGTGCATGCCAATAAGTTCTTTACAACAATAAACAAAAATGAGGTAAACGTAAATTTAAAATATCAAATAATTAAAACCAAACATATCATCATCATGTTATCTTCAATACTGTATTGCATTTTGAAATGTACATTTAGGGTTTTATGGAAAAAACTCATCAGGTATACATCCACGGAATACGAAGGTTATTTAAAACATTATACAGTACTTGTAAATATGCTAAAATGTCTTTATCTTTCGCATCATCATCCTCATCATCTGCATAGATAATGTTTACTTGAAGGCAAAAGAGGTATTCAAAACAGTACTGTGTGGTATAGTCTCTTTCTTGCACGTCATGGTTATCGTGTTCTAGCTGAACGTTTATATGTTGATCGTAACAAAACAAGGCAGTTCTTGAAGAAAAAAAAGATGGAGTTTTCAATGGGAAATATGAGTAATATAATCATCAGCGTTACTTTTTTGTTCATCACTGTTTTTCATTAATGTTTTGTGAGTAGAGTATCAGAAGCAAGTCAGTTTACACAATCTCTTTGTAGGCTATTTCAATAAAATGTACTACACAGTCTAAAACGCTACAAAGTTTACCAATGCTAAAAGGATAACTTCACCCAGGCAAACGTGTAATCTTTGACTAAACAATTATCAGCTGAAAAATTTGCATGATAAACATGGAAATATCATTTTGTCTAAAAGATTTCATTACCCATCATACAGATGAATTCAAAACAGCAACATTATATTGTATGATTATAGGATAGTTTGAAGTACCAAATACAATTACGGTGAGAATGACTAGAGAAGTACAAAATAAAAAAATTAAATGTGAACTAGTAACATTGTGTTTTGACAGAAAAAAAAATCGTGGAAATGTAAGTTATATTCATGTTATAATAAAGGCATCAACCCCTGTAAATACAAACATTTAAAAGAACAAGAAAAAGAGGGGACGAGAATTTCACGAAGTGACGGCCGCCTGTAAGCGTGTACTTAGCCGTCACTTCGTGAAAACAGGAAATCCTTTTACTTGGTAGTTTCTTGTTACGTCATCGTCATAGAGACATAATTAGATATTTTTGTGGTTCGAAATTTTGTGAAGTTTAAGATGTTAGTGAATGATGTCAAAAAATTCACCCCCCAAAAACTGATACTATATGCGATTTTCTTCATTACCGTTACTTCGTGAAAAAAGGGACAAATTATGCCTTAAATGTACTGGATTGTATACAAACACAATATAATCTATATATAGCCACACTATAATCAATAGCACTGTATGTGATATTTGGATAAATGACATTGGATAAGTAACAACATGTGGTATCTAAGTAGGTAAGTAAGCAAGTAACTAATATAGATAATGATAATGATGATAATAATAACAATATAATAATCTCATTTTGTTGATAACCTTTCTGATGGAATTGATTGTAAGAATGACGATATAAGTCTGTTATTTTGTATGTATTATAAATGTATTTTGTCTCATTACAATTGTTTATATTATTATACTTGTTGTACCAACAATACAGGTGGAATCGAATTTCCTTATATGGACAATAACTTATATACTTATACTTATAAAAGGCATCATTGTAAGGCATCATTGTAAGGCACGTTTGTGAGATTTGGATTTAGGAGAGAAACATTTTTCTCCTCGAGTGGAGATGCAAATGTTCAATCCGTTAATGAGATGGCTAGGAATCAAGAGAAAAAAATCGAGAGGTTATAGTAAAGCCACAGTGACTATAATATGCTTAATGTCCGTTGTGTATATAGTGGCAAAGGTACATTGTTATATATTTTGAAATGTTCTAACTACAAGCCACAACAATATTTAATCGAAGGTTTTTATCATTTCATTCATCTCAAGGAATTTCTTACTTAGCCGTACGATACCAAGATGATGAGAACAAGAAAGGATTTGTTTTTGGTTTGGTGATCAGTGGATTTGCTTTCGGAACACTTAGTAAGTCTTGAATTATTTCATTTTCACATTCAATGACGTAATAGGTATTAAGCGGAGGGCCAAAGTCAGAAAAGAGGGGTTTGCTTGCCACTATACCACACAAACTGAGCACACCTCATTTATTCGAAAGATTAGATCAAGATACACAATATTCCAGTTCTTTTTTAATGCGATCACCCCTTAATCGGAGGCCTCTGCATTTATCTTGATTATTTTACTTACCTCCATACTTTCAAGCTTTCAATTATATATATATATATATATATATATATATATATATATATATATATATATAGGCCTATATATGCATTTTTATGTGTGTGTATTTAAGTTGTCACTCTTTATGTAAATCAATTATATGTTATATACTATTATTGTTATTTGAATGTTTTATATTTGATTTATCAATAAATGCAGAAACATCTGCTAAAAAAATATATATATCTATCCAGTCCGGATCGATATGATAATTTACCAAATATATCAATTAGTAAGCGGTTTTCCGGCAAAATTTGTATCATCACGTATTTGTCAAAACACATTCTTTTACATGATTGATAATAAGAGCTTCCATTTCATTTTTTGAGAGGGGGGCGTTTCCCAACTTGACTATACCTTTAAGCTAAACCTCTTATAAATATGGGTTGGTGTCGAATGATGGATAATGAACTATACCATTCAGGTTGATATCAATTCCTTGAGTTATGTAGTGTGTAAAATATAAATTTTGAGCCGATAACGTGTTTTGGGGATTATTTCCCCCCTGATTTAAATAAATAGTTTGTTGACAAGATATTGGTATTACCCTGGTTGTCAAGAACGCCAGCAAAATAGGTGGTGTTGCACGAATGAATTCTGTATATCAGTATGATGCACACCATATTATAATTTTAAGAGCAATTTGAAGGATATGTTGAGAACATTTTTGTTTTAATTCAGAAAATCCAATTGCGCATTTGCAATCAGATAATGACCTAAATAAAATGTTGAAGGAAATGGAAAGAAGATCATGATTGTGGGCACAGGTGCGTTGTTTTTTCCAGACGAGTTATGATGCACAATATTCAAAATTGGTGTAACCTTGCGTCATTGCCTTCAAGTTGTGATTCTCGGCTTTAACGATTACGAAGTAAAGGGATTATAACATTAATTTTTTTTCTTACCTTTTTATCTCCCCCTCCCCGTTTATCTCTCTCTCTCTTTTTTTTTCTCTCTCTCTCCCTCTCTTCTCCCCTCTCTGTAGTCGGTCCAACTTTAGGTTCTGTACTGTATGGACTAGTAGGTCAGTCTGCTCCATTCCTGGTCATCTCTGCTGTATTAATTGCTTCTGTGGGTATGTTCTTTTTCTAGGTCAGAAGGTAGCTCGATAAATATTTACCCCCATCCCCCCCCCCCCCCAAAAAAAAAACTTTCAAGAAAAAAAGACTTTCAAGAAATCAACCTAGGGGCAATGTTATACTCTGTTTTATTCCATATCGAAATCATGTACGGACGCTGTAACATGCTATTATACGAAGTCAGAACATTATCAAGGGACAGAGCTATTGCAAGTGCCTTGTTATTTTTTCGAAAGTCTTTGTGATCCTGTTCCGTAGTATACCACATTGTATCTTCTCTTTCAAAATCATGTTGATAGTGAAATTCACCCCATATGTGGAAATAAGTAAATGAGATCCATAAAATATATCAAAGTAAAACGTCTGGAGATTGTTGTTTGATATTTGGCATGGTATACTTTTTTCCAATACATTATTTGTTTTTAAAAATGTGTCTATATGATACTCATCAAAATAACTTTTTTTCATTGACTTGTAATGTGTACGTAATAATATGCTTACGCCAAATATTTTAGAGTGCACGATCATGTCCTTTTTCTACTCGCAGTTTTCATCCCAATCTTCATGCCTATGGACATACGACCTCCTTTAACAGAGGAGGGGTCATCTGCTCTTACCTTAATAATGAATCCTTACACCATACTGGTCTCGGGTATGTAGCAGACGTAATAATGTCATTGAATGTAAGGATAGAATTTATAAAGCCCTTCTGCTAATCGAAGCGTATCATAGTGTATCATTAACCTAGTAATATGATTGAATAAGGGATTAATTACGATTCTGTCTTCACTCCTCTGGGGAGTATTCTAGTCAGTCGCAATTATTCCAAAAACAGTGACATTCTAATCATGCTGGGAACCCACTCAAAACCTGGGTGGACAGAAGAAAGTTAGATAAATGGTGGATCATTGGTGGTTCCAGGAGTCTCTTGTCGGGGGGGGGGGGGGTGGCACAGGTACCCATGTAAATAGTTATGATGGAGCTTAACAGTGCATCCATTTAAAACAAAATTACATAGAAATTACAAGGTCCAAACCTTGAAATTTATCATAGACCTTGTAAGTTATCAAAGAGAAAGCCAAACTCGTATTCTGACTCTATTAATAATTCATTCATATCGTTGATGCCTAGAAACATTATTTCACATGTAAAAGAGGATCCTTTGGGCCTTTAAAAATATTCATTTTGGTATTCTTTCATAGTTGAAAGGAATGTAACTGAATTTGTATCATCACCCAGGGGCGGATGCAGGAATTTCTTCCCGGGGGGGGGGGGGCACACGGGGTGGCGGGGGGGGGGGGGGGGAGGGGGCACACGGGGGGTAAGAGGAGATATATATATATTTTTTTTGGGACCAAAAAAAATCGCAACGACTCAGCCAGCCGCTAAATAAGGGGGGGGGGGGGTGTAAGCGCACATTTTTTTTTTTTTTTTTTTTTTTTTTTTTGGGGGGGGGGGGGGTCCCGAAAATTTGAAAATCGCGCCGGTCGCAAATTCGCTCAGTGCCGGGGGGGGGGGAGGGGGTAGTGCGCACTAATTTATTTTTATTTTATTTTTTTGGCCGGGGAGGCAGTGCCCCCTGGATCCGTCCCTGTCACCATTACATATCTTGTTTTCATATGCAGTTCTCTCTTTGATGACCACGATGGGCATAGCCTACTCTAGTGCAACCCTTCCAATCTGGCTTCGATCAACTTTCCACACACCAGAATGGCAAATAGGTATACAAAATAGTATGCACCACGTAGTTTCAGATACCGCGGGTACGAGGGGCTGTGCCCCCATTTAAACCAAAATCTTCACAACACAAAAGGTCCCTTTCCCCATTGTGTTTTGTGCCCAAGCCTGTGTGACCTCAAATATCATGTTCATTTCAGGTGACGTATTTTTCTATCGCCATGCATTATATTCTTTACCTCTTTATTTTTTAATTTTTTTCAGAGGCCTTAGCTTTTCTATTTTTCACATGTTCAAAATGTAGTCGTAGGCGTATCCAAAATAGGCTCGATGTAATCCCCTCCCCATCCCTGGTAAAAGCCATGAAACACTCATTGGAGCGTGTCTCCGTCATGTGGGAGTGCCGAGATATCCCCCCCCCCCAATTCCCCCTTCTTCAAAAGGATTTAGCCTCCCTGCAGGCGCGCGGGAAGCATATTGGGATTGGGGGGGGGGGGCAAACATTCCAGGGGGCTCACCTTCCAGGGGCAGTGTCGTAATGAGCAAAAAAGTTTGGAAGGGGGGGGGCAGAAGAAAAATCAGCATCACCACCACTAGCTCTGACACGTTACATGCAGGCCCCGTGGAACGTTTTTCAAAGTGGAGAGTGGTAGAGCGTAAATTGGCATGGGGTCCTGGTGGAGTCCAGGGGGCAGCCCCCAGAGCTCAGGGGTTTTAGGTATTTAATTACGGTCAGATGAGCATCCAGAGGCCCGCCTTAGGGCCCTTGGTAGGGTCCAGGGGGGCAGAGCCCCCGGAAGCTCAGGGGTTTTGGGTATTTAATTACGGTCAGATGAGCATCCAGAGGCCCGTCTTAGGGCCCTTGGTGGGGTCCAGGGGGCAGAGCCCCCAGAAGCTCTGGGGTTTTAGGAATTTAATTACGGTCAGATGAGCATATTTTGATACCTCATTTGTGACATTGGCAGGTCACCTATTTTTTCTCTGTAACATACTTTTTCAAAAAGTGATGGGACCTCAAGCTTCTAAATAAGCGTACATTTTGCCCGACTGTAAATTTAGGAATTTCTAATTTTCCAACATACGCATAAAAAGGTATGACTTACAAAAAAAATGAAATAAATGCCGGAAAATCATGTCATTTCAGCAACATTTGTAAATCACTGGTATCGAATAAGAAATAACCCCCCCCCCCATCAGTACGCCAGCGTTCAGGGGCTCATGTCTTCTCATCCCTATAACAAAAGAACAGGCACCCTTTCCCTCTCACAATATTTCCACGATATGCGCGTATCGCTATTATAAAAACCTCCATTGATAAATATAGGTGGCAATGTATAGGAAATTTAATTCCTGTTAGCTTTCCTTTTCTTTGAATGGATTTTTATATGTGATTTAATTCAGGTTTTTTATTATTGTTATGTTCTTTTGGGTTAAAAATACAAACCATCTTGACTCCTTTACTGCTTTTTTTTTTTTTTGGAGGGGGGGGGCGTTTTTTTTTTTTTTTTTGTTAGGTCGGGGGCAACTGCCCCCCTGCCCCCCCCCACTTCCGGCGCCTATGCCTCCCTGTACACTGTCTGTCAATTTCTCGACATGATATCATCACACAGTTTGCAACCATTATTTTTTTAGAACCATGTAGAAATGGTACGAATTACCCACACAAAATTCAGATGAACGGTTTTAAACGTAAAGTCTATTGTTTATTGCTTTTATATGTGAGGAATTGTAGAGGTTGTACAATTGGAGCGGTCTGATGGTGTGTTACAGTGATGACGACGATGATGGTGATGATCGCAGGGATACGGGCATTTTTAATTGCAGTTCTGCTTATTAACAACGAAAGAAAATAAAAACAATTTTAAAATATAATTACATCAATAAAGTGCTCATTTCTTCTCCAGGTCTAATTTTCATTCCAACCAGTATCATGCACGTTATATCAGGACCTCTTATCGGATACTGGAATAAAAAATTGAAAAGGTAGCTGTTTCTTCATTTCTTTCTTCCCCTGTAATGTTCATCAAGGTTGTTTTTTTCTTTTTTTCAAAAGGAATGATATGTTTGAACGAGAGATGTTCAGAAAATATGGACTTTTGTGGTTCTGTTGATACAAATATATCATGCTTAATATTTTTATGTTAAGTGATAATTTCTAAATAAGAAGAGGGGAGGGTATAATTTTTACAATATTAGGAATTCATCATTCGTTTTATTCACATGTTTATTCATAAAATTGATGCTTATTATGTATGTCTATATTCATATTTTTGAATGTCGCATAAAAGTTTTAAAATTTGAAGAAAAATGTTTACTATCTGCAATCACAGATGGAGGTGTATGTTTGTTGGGGTGTTAGCGATGGCCATTGGTATTTCCACGGTAAGTTAAATACGTGCACTAGACAAGTTCATAAATATGTGTATTGCGTGCGCATATATTTTTTTCTAAATTATTAGTTACTTTTGACAACTAAACAGCTTGACAACGGCTCACCCAATACATCAACTACATATTCATGTACGACAGATTTATCCAAATACAATGTTAGCATGTAATATTATCATAGAAAGGGACATTTGTCGATATATCAGGTTGACTTAGAGCTTTAATATATTTACGTCAGTGGTGTGCAAGAAAAAAAGTTCTATACGGTTTATTAAAAGTAGAAAATAAGAATGTCAACGTTTGCTATGCTTTTGATCTATAACATACCAAGCATTTAGTTCGAAAGTATAGTGTAAATTATATATCTTCGGAGGGACTGGAGTAACATGCCAGTCTCTCTTCAAAAAAAAAAATTCTGACAGCTTGGTATATTTGTATATTGACTATCTTAGCAGTGTAATAGTATATATCTATTGTATCATTATGATGTTTCAGGGTTTTGTCTGAAATGCAGACTTCACATTTGAATTAGCATTATTTACTATCATTAAAAAATGAAGTTAAAGTATAAAAGAAGAAATGAATAAGTAGTAGTTACAATTTGATATTATTTACACTGATTAATACTATTCACGTTATATCACATAGCTTCCACTAGCTCACGGGATCTGGCACCTGATTCCCTCTATGTGCATCATTGGATTTGCCTTTGGTGAGTTGAATACGTATCATATTCTACATTATATCATTATGTTCAAGAACTGATAATAGGCCACGCCGGATATAATACCATGATTAAATCACTCTGTCCCTTCTTTTCTAACCTCTCTCTCTCTCTCTCTCTCTCTCTCTCTCTCTCTCTCTCTTTCTCCCTCCCTCCTTCTCAATCTCTTTCTCTTTCTCTCTCTCCCTCTCATTCACTTTCTCTCCCTCTCAGTCATTCTAATCTTTATTTGTCACCCCTCTTTATTGGCAGGTACTGTTGATAGCACCGTAATGGGAATAATGTATCAAATTGTAGAAGTTTGGTATAACGGCGCGTACAGCTTGGCTGCCGCCGTTTTCGTCTTTAACTTTTGCCTTGCGTACACAATAGGTAAGCAACATTTCATCTTGTTCATTATTTGTATTAAGCAGACGCAGTTCTAGATTATTATTATTATTATTATTATTATTTTTTTTTTTTTTTTTTTTTTTGGGGGGGGGCTGTTGTGGGGGCATGGGGTTCTTTAATTCATTTTCTACAGTCATGTTCCTCGCTTAAATTCATTTAAAATCAATATATATTGTATTGCCCCCCCCCCCCCTCCCCCTCCCTCCCGACCCTTTCTCTCTAGAAGTTAGCAATATGTCATTCTCTAAAATAGAATTGTAATGCTACTAAAAAGGGTCACTTAGAAAAGGTAGATTATTTCAGGAGATTCGTCACAAACAGATTTCTTATTCACAGCATTTTAATTGTCGAGGTTGAATAACGGCTACCCTAAAATAATAAAATAATACATCTACAAATATCAAATTTTGTTTATTAAAAAATTAAAAAAATTAAAATTAAAATAAAAGAACAATTGTTTATTACCATGCATCCTCCTCACAGGTACGCTGACTTCAGGTTTTATTGTCGGATATATTGGATTTAATTGGTAAGTGTTGTGTGAGCTGTACAGTGCGTCCCAGAAAAAAACGAAACCGAGAATTATCGATATTTTATCATAACGTAATCACAATTATAATTAATAAATGACACATATTTGAAAAGCTTAGCTCCATATTTCACGCATGAGTGATTAAAAACAATTTGAAGAAAGGGTACCAAAAAGTCATTTGGCGAACTTCAAATTTCAATTTCAAAGAGAAAATCACATTTCCAGAAAGTTCGTTTTCTGCCCTTTCATATGACACCTCAATCAGGAAAAATGAGCCAGGAATAACCAGTGGCGGATCCAGGGGCCCGGGGCCCCGGGCCCCCTCCCCTGGGGGAAAAAACGTGTAAAAAGACAAAAGACTTAAAAAGACGATCAGCCATGCACATAGAAAACGGAAGGCTTCATGTATGGTCATCGAAATGGAGTTTTAAGTCTTTTGTCAACTCTGTTTGTTGCTATTAGCAGGCAGCCTGTGAAAAACGAATTCTTATAATACAATATTATTATGGAAATGCAAGCATTATAATTCAAACAAACAGAACTTTGTTATTCCTGGCTCATTTTTCCTGATTGAGGTGTCATATGAAAGGGTAGAAAATGAACGTTCTAGAAATGTGATTTTCTCTTTGAAATTCAGATACCGTTCGCCAAATTTCTTTTTGGTACCCTTTCTTCAAATTGTTTTAATCACTCATGCGTGAAATATGCATCATATGAGTTGAATCAAATGGAAGAGGAGGATTTAAGCTTTACCAATATGTGTCATTTATTAATTATAATTGTGATTAAATAATGATAAAACATCGATGTTTTTTCTGGGATGCACTGTATAGAACTGCTAGCTGTAATAATGCCGTTTATATGACATGCATTTAGTCGTTAATAAATTCATTCATGTTCAAAGTATTTAAGAATGCAGAATTCGTCAATCTTTGCAACGGAAGCCAAATCTTTACATGATTTTGTTTAAGAACTTTATAACGAAAAAAAAAAGGTTGGCTAAATATTCAATCGAATGTCTGTTACTTGGTGAGAGGGAGACTGGAGAGAGAGAGAGAGAGAGAGAGAGAGAGAGAGAGAGAGCGCGGAAAAAAAACAGACAGACAAACAGAGATAAATAGAGAATTAGTATTCGTCAATCCTTATACATACATGTAGAGTCTTTTAAGGAAAGTTTGAAATATTGTTTGTTTAATATATAGTAATTTATAGGGCAGTTTTGTTTAAAGCAAGTTTTTAATTATCTGTAATGTTATTATTATAATTATGTATTATTATTGCTGTATGTTTAGTTTACGTTGTACCTTGATATGTTGAGCGTTTAAAAACATTGTATTAAGCGCTTTATAAATGTAATTTATTATTATTAATGAGAGAGATTTTAAACTATGAGCACAAGTGGCATTGCGCATTGGTAGCGTGTCTTTAGAAACAATTTATTGATACGACATTTGAGAGAGTTATATTTTATTTTCAGTCACCTTCTTCGTCTATTTATTTGCGACGTACCACCAACCGTAACTGAAGTCTAATTACCTTTTTTGTATTGTATTGTGTTGTACAGGACTATGTGGAGCTTATCAATAGCCATTCTCGTGTCTTCACCATTTTGTTTACTGCTCAGTCGAATCCCAGAAGAGAGAGAAACCCTACCATCTCCTGATCAAGATGTTCTATTACCGAACTGTCCACCCGAGACAAAAGAAGATAAACCACAACCATCGCTTGATGAAACCATGCGCTTAATCAAACAATGATAGCAAACTATCGTAAACACGATCACAAGATGTTGCATTATATACCAAAATCATGTTTCCCATTTTGTAAAGCATCATCGTAATGTTCCCACGTTTCAAACAGTCTCACAACATCTTATACTTTATAATGTGCTCCGGCAATAATTGTTTCCGCGGACAACAGTACTTCTCACATTACCTAAATTCCTGATTTCAACCATGACACTATACAAACCGTATTACCTAACCCAGGCGCGGATCCAGGATTTCTTAGGGGGGGGGGGCCCAAATTTGAAATTATGCGAGCCAAATATTGGTACATAATCGTGACCAGCAGTGATGTAATTAGGGGGGGGTAGGTGCAGGGAGGGGCGTGTTTCCACCCACCCTCCTCCGCGAAGTGCGGAAGCTTTGACATTTCGAGAAAGAAGACGATTCGTTGTGTCGTGTTATCGACTCCTAATCTTCGTCTAAATTCAGTTTCCCCCTCCCGCGCGAAGCGCGAAAGATTTTACGTTTCACTAAATCTTTAGAGAAAGAAGACGATTCGTTGTACCGTTCTCGACTCTTAATCCTTGTCTAAATTTCGTTTCCCCCCCCTCCCTTTGACGTTTTATTAATTTTTTAGAGAAAGAAGACCAATCGTTGTAATGTTCTCGACTCTTAATCCTTGTCTGAATATCAAAAATGTTCTTTGTCTACACCCTTTTCTTCATACGTCCTCCTCCTTTTCACTCCTCTATTTTTTTGGCCGGCGTTTTTTGGGGGACCATACTGCCCCCCTGGCTACGCGCCTGCGGTCAGATGAACATATTATGTTGATACCTTGTCCGCCCCGGAAGCTCAGGGGTTTAAGGCAATAATTTACGGTCAATGATGAGTTATTGGATCGTCGTCATTGCAAATATATTTTTTTCCTAATTTTTCGCTGGATCATGACAACATACTCCCTGTAAAATGATATGTTCTAATTGTTCTCCAAACAAACTTGCATAAGTATGAAATTATATCATGAAGAGTAGATGTTCATTAAAAAATAAGTCTCGTTTTCCAGGAAGTGGAAAATGAAAACCTTTTTTTCCGTGTTGGAAAGTGTTTATTTTTCATAGATACGTATTTACTTCCAGAAGGGATATTTTCAAAGAAAAAGAAAAGAAAAAAAAATTAAAATTCGGTTATAAAATATGAGGGAGAAATTTGTTATATTGAAGTATCGTCATGTATAGCGGCGAGACTTAATGGTTGTGCGACCTCAAGAACTTATTCCAATTTGTATTTTATTTATCGAAGTGTGCTTCCTTTCATTTCATTTGCCCAATATGATGATAATTAGTCTTTTGATGAACAAATTCAAAAGATGTAATGTAATTCAGCATTGTCAGCACCATAGCAGAATGCTTGAGTAATAATCGTTAAAAAGACAAAGCAAACGAAACTTAATTTTTTAATTCTAGTTTTAAGCAAATAGCAAAGTTATCTGACAGTGTTTTACAATGTTCGTTCGGTCTAAATAATGAGTAACCGTCACATTCTTTGTCTTATTGTGTTAAAAAAAAGAAAAATCTTCTTGGTGGAAAATAAAACATGAGATACTAAGTAAAAAATTACTTACTTCTTATATTACATCCTGCTGTAGCATATGTGAAGCACATGATGAGGAGGAAAAGTGTAATAGTTGATGCGATCATAGCCATGGTGATAACCACCGGGCAGTTGCCCCAAAACTCCGTTTATCCTTTAGTCTGGGTATAGGTTTACTAGGAGATCCTCTCCGAAGCAGCTATCAATGTTATTGGAGACAGTCGAGTTATGGTACGTTGTTCCTTAATCATGGTCTATATAGCTTTTTGAGCAAATGCTGAACCGTGTATAATATTTTAATTATGATCTACGCGTAAAAACACATACACATATCAACATATAATTTAACTCGTGATTAAAAATGTGGATTTTCTATACCTTCACATTTTGTCTCATTTACATATACAGTGCGTCCCAGAAAAAACGAAACCGAGAAGTATCGATGTTCTATCATAACTTAATCACAACTATAATTAATGAATGATACATATTTGGAAAGCTTAGAGTCTCCTCTTTCAGTTGATGCTACTCAGATGATGCATATTTCACGCATGAGTGATTAAAAGCAATTTGAAGGAAGGAAACCAAAAAGACATTTGGCGGGCGGTATCTGAATTTCGAAGAAAAATTCACATTTCTAGAAAGTTGAGTTTCTGCCCTTTCATATGACACCTCAATCAGGAAAAATGAGCGAGGAATGACAAAGTTCTGTTTGTTTAAAGTAGTGCTTGCATTTCCATAATTTTATTAAACGAATTCGTTTTCACTGGCTGCTTGCCGTATCAATAAACGAAATTAACAAAAGACTTAACTCCGTTTCGTTGACAATCAACCGTAGACGAGAGTCTTCATGCATGGCTGATTGTCAACGAAACGGAGTTAAGTCTTTTGTCAAATCTGCTTTTTGCTACGGCAGGCACCCAGTGAAAACGAATTCGTTTGTTAAAATTATGAAAATGTAAGGGCTACTTTAAACAAACAGAACTTTGTTATTCCTCGCTCATTTTTCCTGATTGAGGTGTCATATGAAAGGGCAGAAACTCAACTTTCTAGAAATGTGAATTTTTCTTCGAAATTCAGATACCGCCCGCTAAATGTCTTTTTGGTTTCCTTCCTTCAAATTGCTTTTAATCACTCATGCGTGAAATATGCATCATCTGAGTAGCATCAACTGAAAAAGGAGACTCTAAGCTTTCCAAATATGTATCATTCATTAATTATGGTTGTGATTAAGTTATGATAAAACATCGATACTTCTCGGTTTCGTTTTTTCTGGGACGCACTGTAGATAGAACTTTTCTTGGCCACAGAAACCAACTCTCCTTTAAACACAAGTGCCATATGGTATTACTTTATCTCCCATGTCATTGATGGTTATTAGGTGGTTTTTAAAGTTTTTAATTTAGGCACAGGCTTTGGAGTTTTAGTTTAATGGATTTTGTCTGACATTTTCTTGGGTTATGTAAAATGGATTTCAAGTTTAAAGATAATAGTCACGTTTGTATAGAGCTCCTATGTGTCTAAACGCCTTACATATTACCCCGGTCATTGGATTCCATTGCTAACAAAAAGTCGTGTATAGGTTTACTAGGAGATCCTCTCCGAAGCCGCTGTCAATGTTATTGGAGACAGTCGAGTTATGGTACGTTGTTCCTTAATCGTGGTCTATATAGCTTTTTGAGCAAATGCTGAACCGTGTATAATATTTTGATTATGATCTACGCGTAAAAACACATACACATATCAACATATAATTTAACTCGTGATTAAAAATGTGGATTTTCTATACCTTCACATTTTGCCTCATTTACATATAGATAGAACTTTTCTTGGCCACAGAAACCAACTCTCCTTGAAACACAAGTGCCATATGGTATTACTTTATCTCCCATGTCATTGATGGTTATTGGGTGTTTTTAAAGTTTTTAATTTAGGCACAGGCTTTGGAATTATAGTTTAATGGATTTTGTCTGACATTTTCTTGGGTTATGTAAAATGGATTTCAAGTTTAAAGATAATAGTCACGTTTGTATAGAGCTCCTATGTGTCTAAACGCCTTACATATTACCCCGGTCATTGGATTCCATTGCTAACAAAAAGTCGTGTATAGGTTTACTAGGAGATCCTCTCCGAAGCCGCTATCAATGTTATTGGAGACAGTCGAGTTATGGTACGTTTGGTCTATATAGCTTTTTGAGCAAATGCTGAACCGTGTATAATATTTTGATTATGATCTACGCGTAAAAACACATACACATATCAACATATAATTTGACTCGTGATTAAAAATGTGGATTTTCTATACCTTCACATTTTGCCTCATTTACATATAGATAGAACTTTTCTTGGCCACAGAAACCAACTCTCCTTGAAACACAAGTGCCATATGGTATTACTTTATCTCCCATGTCATTGATGGTTATTGGGTGTTTTTAAAGTTTTTAATTTAGGCACAGGCTTTGGAATTAGAGTTTAATGGATTTTGTCTGACATTTTCTTGGGTTATGTAAAATGGATTTCAAGTTTAAAGATAATAGTCACGTTTGTATAGAGCTCCTATGTGTCTAAACGCCTTACATATTACCCCGGTCATTGGATTCCATTGCTAACAAAAAGTCGTGTATAGGTTTACTAGGAGATCCTCTCCGAAGCCGCTGTCAATGTTATTGGAGACAGTCGAGTTATGGTACGTTGTTCCTTAATCGTGGTCTATATAGCTTTTTGAGCAAATGCTGAACCGTGTATAATATTTTGATTATGATCTACGCGTAAAAACACATACACATATCAACATATAATTTAACTCGTGATTAAAAATGTGGATTTTCTATACCTTCACATTTTGCCTCATTTACATATAGATAGAACTTTTCTTGGCCACAGAAACCAACTCTCCTTGAAACACAAGTGCCATATGGTATTACTTTATCTTCCATGTCATTGATGGTTATTGGGTGTTTTTAAAGTTTTTAATTTAGGCACAGGCTTTGGAATTATAGTTTAATGGATTTTGTCTGACATTTTCTTGGGTTATGTAAAATGGATTTCAAGTTTAAAGATAATAGTCACGTTTGTATAGAGCTCCTATGTGTCTAAACGCCTTACATATTACACCGGTCATTGGATTCCATTGCTAACAAAAAGTCGTGTATAGGTTTACTAGGAGATCCTCTCCGAAGCCGCTGTCAATGTTATTGGAGACAGTCGAGTTATGGTACGTTTGGTCTATATAGCTTTTTGAGCAAATGCTGAACCGTGTATAATATTTCGATTATGATCTACGCGTAAAAACACATACACATATCAACATATAATTTAACTCGTGATTAAAAATGTGGATTTTCTATACCTTCACATTTTGTCTCATTTACATATAGATAGAACTTTTCTTGGCCACAGAAACCAACTCTCCTTTAAACACAAGTGCCATATGGTATTACTTTATCTCCCATGTCATTGATGGTTATTAGGTGGTTTTTAAAGTTTTTAATTTAGGCACAGGCTTTGGAATTATAGTTTAATGGATTTTGTCTGACATTTTCTTGGGTTATGTAAAATGGATTTCAAGTTTAAAGATAATAGTCACGTTTGTATAGAGCTCCTATGTGTCTAAACGCCTTACATATTACCCCGGTCATTGGATTCCATTGCTAACAAAAAGTCGTGTATAGGTTTACTAGGAGATCCTCTCCGAAGCCGCTATCAATGTTATTGGAGACAGTCGAGTTATGGTACGTTTGGTCTATATAGCTTTTTGAGCAAATGCTGAACCGTGTATAATATTTTGATTATGATCTACGCGTAAAAACACATACACATATCAACATATAATTTAACTCGTGATTAAAAATGTGGATTTTCTATACCTTCACATTTTGTCTCATTTACATATAGATAGAACTTTTCTTGGCCACAGAAACCAACAGTGATGTAATTGGCGGGGGGGGGGGTGGGTGCAGGCAGGTGCGGATCCAGGATTTCTTAGGGGGGGGCCCAAATTTGAAATTATGCGAGCCAAATATTGGTACGTAATGGTGACCAACAGCGACGTAATGCGGGGGGGGGGTCGGTGCAGGAAGGGGCGAGTTTCCCCCTCCCTCCTCCGCGAACGCGGAAGTTTTGAAGTTTCATTAAATTATTAGAGAAAGAAGAAGCATCGTTGTACCGTTCTCAAAAATAATTCTCGTCTGAATTTAGTTTTTCCCCTCCCGCGCGAAGCGCGAAAATTTTTACGATTTATTAAATTATTACGATTCTTTGGAGAGTTCTCGACTTTTAATCCACGTCTGAATTCAGGTTCCCTCCCTCCCGCGCTTCGCGCGGAAGCTTTTTAAGTTTCCTTTTTATCATTAGAGAAAGAAGACAATTCGTTGTACCGTTTTCGACACTAATCCTCCTCTGAAATCAGTTTTCCCCCTTCCGCGCGAAGCGTGGAAGCTTTTACGATTCATTAAATCATTAGAGAAAGAAGACGATTCGTTATACCGTTCTCGAAAATAATCCTCGTCGAAATTTAGTTCCCCCTACATCCCGCGCGAAGCGCGGAAGGTAACATTAAATCATTAAAGATTCGTATTACCGTTCTCGCCTCTGAATCCTCGTCTGAATTCAGGTTCCCCCCTCCCGCGCTTCGCGCGGAAGCTTTGACGTTTCACAAGAAATTTTTACGATTTATTAAATTATTACGATTCTTTGGAGAGCTCTCGACTCTTAATCCTCGTCTGAATTCAGGTTCCCCCCCTCCACTCTCGCGCGAAGCGCGGAAGCTTTTACGTTTCATTAAATCATTAGAGAAAGAACACGATTCGTTGTACCGTTCTCGACTCTTAATCCTCGTCTGAATTCAGTCCCCCCCCCCCTCCCGCGCGAAGCGCGAAACCTTTTACGTTTCATTAATTCATTCGAAATAAGACGATTCGTTGTACAGTTCTCGACTCTAAATCCTCGTCCGAATTCAGGTCCCCCCCCTCCCGCGCTAAGCGCGGAAGCTTTTACGTTTCAATTAATCATTCGAAAGAAGACGTTTCGTTGTACAGTTCTCGACTCTTAATCCTCGTCTGAATTCAGGTTCCCCCCGGAAGTTTTTAATTCTCATTAAGTCATTAGAGAAAGAAGACGATTTGTTGTACCGTTCTCGAAAATAATCCTCGTCGGAATTTAGTTTCCCCTCCATCCCGCGCAAAGCGCGGAAGCTTTTACGTTTCATTAAATCATTAAAGATTCGTATTACCGTTCTCGCCTCTGAATCCTCGTCTGAATTCAGGTTCCCCACTCACGCGCTTCGCTCAGATAAACACATTTTGATACCTTGTCCGACCCCGCAAGCTCAGGGGTTTAAGGCAATAAATTGCGGTCAGATAAGCATTCAGGGGCCCGCCTTAGGGCCACTGGTGGGGTCGAGGCGGCTGAGCCGGCCTCGGAAGCTCAGGGGTTTTAGGCGTTTAATTAAGGTCAGATGAGCATTTTTTTATATACCTTATTATTTTATGACACTGGCAGGTCCAGGTCACTATTCGGCGTGAGTTCCAGGGGGCGGAGCCCCAAAAAATCAGGGGTTTTAGGCATTAAATTACCGTCAGATGAGCATCTAAGGGCCGGCCGTAGGGTCCTAGGTGGAATCCAGGGGCAGAGCCCCCGGGAGCTTAGGGCTTTTAGGCATTTAATCACGGTCAGATGAGCATATTTAGATGCCTCATTAATTTTTAACACTGGCAGTTAACTATTCTTTCTTTCTTGCTCTCATTCTATTTTATTTCTCTTTAATATACTTTTTCAAAAAAGTGGGGTGGGGGGGGGAGGGAGCTCGAGGCTACCAATCCCCGCCCCACCTCGGGCCTTACATATAGGAATCTCAAGAATCATATTTCTTGCCTTGCTGTAAATTTAGTAATTTGTCATTCTCCAACAAACACATATTAACAAACGTATTTACTAAAAAGTAGGGAAAAATCTCGGAAATTATGTCATTTCTTTCCCTTTCCTTCCTTCTCTCTTATTTTTTTTGATTGGGGGGGGGGGAGGTCAACATCCTGGGAGGCAAGGCCCTTTCGGCCCCCCGATCTCCTTCTTCCCCCTTTTCTTTTTTTCTTCCTCTTCTTTCTTTCCCTTCTCTCCTCTTTCCCTTTCCCTTCTTTTCCTTTCTTCTCTCTCTCTTTTTTTTTTTTTTTTTTTTTGCGGGGGGGGGGGGCCAAGGCCCGCTCGGCCCCCCCCCTGGATCCGCGCCTGACCTAACCTAAAACCAAACCACGACCCTTATATTCCTTACCCCATTTTTGACAAAGCGAAACGGGGAACAAACGTCCCCGGAGCATGTATCAGATTACTTGCAGACACTTACTGCCTGTTACTGGTGCTGTATACCACTATGATGCCTTTACAAATTTGTGTTCTTTATTCAATGTTTCATCAAAGAAGTACGCTCTCTGATTAAAATCAAATTAATTTCTTTCCAGATTGTTATGGCAGCAAAATAAAGTGTGCTCGTAAAGATCTGTAATACTGTTTTAACTTACTTTACCAAAACTCTCTATAAATATTATGAAACTAAGTTTTAGGGGTTTGCTTTTTTAGCATGCCCCTCCGTTTCATAGTATTTAGGTCAACAATGTTTCGTTATAATTTTCGGTTCTTCAATATTTATCATTTATACAATTCTATCACATTGTTTTATGTCATTGTTGAATTTATATGTACTTTGGTCATGTTTAAATGTGTTCATATTGAAACGGAAATAGATATATCAATTCAAATCAAATTAAGGTCAATGGTTGAATGTAATGGTAATTGATGAGGACACCACCATAAATATTCTTTGAAAGTAGTTCAGATTTCCTCTTTCGAACTCGATGAACATGATAAAGGGATACAAAAACTCTTTCTTGTGATATCCTGAACGCGTCACAGCGCCATCATCATTCATGTAGCAGTCGGCGTAAACAAAGTAGACGTATACTTGGATCGTGTTTTTTAAAGTTATCATCATATTCTAATATTATTTCTCATACTTAGCACCATCATATTATATCTATTAATAATGGATATTATCTTAATACAAGAGTATAATCTATTAACCTAGATAGTAGAAGTTATACTTTTGTTATCCCTCTACTTCATTTGATTGTTTTTAAAGTTATCATCATATTCTAATATTATTTCTCATACTTAGCACCATCATATTATATCTACAAAATAATGGATATTATCATCATATTCTAATATTATTTCTCATACTTAGCACCATCATATTATATCTACAAAATAATGGATATTATCTTAATACAACAGTATAATCTATTAACCTAGATAGTAGAAGTTTTGTTATCCCTCTACTTCATTTGATTGTTTTTAAAGTTATCATATTCTAATATTATTTCTCATACTTAGCACCATCATATTATATCTACAAAATAATGGATATTATCATCATATTCTAATATTATTTCTCATACTTAGCACCATCATATTATATCTACAAAACAATGGATATTATCTTAATACAACAGTATAATCTATTAACCTAGATAGTAGAAGTTATACTTTTGTTATCCCTCTACTTCATTTGATTGTACACTTTTATTTTATGTTCTGTGGAAATAAATTCAATTCAATTCAATTCGGTTACAGTCATGTAACGGGCGAATTGATAAATTTAGTGCGTAAGTGGCAAAACTAATGTTTTCAAGTAAATTCTACATGGACAAAATACGTAAAAATTACCAATGAACAAATTCTTTTTTACAGTGTGGTCTAATAATCATTTCGTCTTCTCGTAAGTTGGTCTAATGACCATTTAGGCTGAAAGCCATTTGGTCTAATTTCCATTTGGGCTTATCTCAAATTATTCTACTACCCATTTGGTTTATTGTTCATTTAGTTTAATAACCAGTTAGTCTAATTCCCAGTTTGTGCCCATTTCGTCTATTTTCCGTAAAGTCTAAATGATTAATCATTTAATGACTAATTTGTATCCTCCCTGCTTTTCCTTCTCTCTCTCCCTTTCTTTCTTTGACTACCTGACTCCCGTATCCCTCTTCTTCTTTCTTTCAATATCTCAATGCTCATACCCTTTCTTCTTATCTGTAACATGATTTCAAAGTCTTTGGTAATACAAATGGCACATTTTAAAATAATTTACTTAGTAATGATAAAATGTTTATTCAAAATATATAGGCAAAATATATATATTTATATTCCAACTTTCAATTTCTTCAAACAATCCTTTTGTACGCAGAACAAATGAATAATGTTCAGTTCACGATATAAACAAAATTATATTAAAATTAGTTAAAATTAAGCATGCGTAGAATATAATTTCGATCAACAAATTAATTTGCTACCGTAACATAGTAAACTACTGCAAGACAAAGAAAGTAAATTGTTGCTAAATATTATTGTGAGGGAGGGCAGAGCGAGAGAGAGAGAGAGAGTATGGGAGAGGCAGATGATTGGAGTCAGATATAGATACAAAGACAGGAAGAGAGACATAAGAGAAACCGTGGACGAAGAGGTAGAGAATATACCATGTAAAAACAACGGGACTCGCTATATGAGCAGTGGCATAGCGAGGGTTCATTCATTGAGGGACGGGGGGGGGGGTGGGTCCTGTCATCTTCTTTTACATTGCCTTCCGCTTCTCACTTTCTTCCTTTCATTCCTTGAGTGTATGTTTTTGTTTTTTTCGCCATTTGATTATTAGGGCAAGTGCCCCATACCCTAGACATAGCTACGCCATTAAGAATGAGTGATCGACATTACTGTTATTACAGTCGATGATGATGGATGTTGCGAGCCTATAAACATTAATATAATTGAGCTAGTATGAAACACTGTCTGCCGTTAGTCCTTTTTCTGTATACCTCACACATTAATACCAAAAAAAATGATAAACGCATCTGACATTACTGTCCACTATATCCAATTAAGCTTTCTATTACCATTGAAGTCGTAAGAGGTGCATTACAGTCACGTGATTCGATGAATTACGATCGTTTGATAATGACGAAGTTACAATCAATTGGCGGTGCTGTTCCTTGAAGAGGTGGGGCATATCCCTGTTATGGGAAGGGGCGTACGCAGGGGGGGGGTTTAGGGGGTTGAACCCCCCACCCTTTGGTATTTTTGCCTAAAACCCCCCTAAAACCCCCCCCCCCCTCCTTTTGATTTTGATTTTATTTTTTTTTTTCATTAAAAAAAAAAAAAAAAAAAAAAAATATGGCAATGGCCATGACCTAAAAAAGCTGACCTTACCCCCCTCCCCCAAAAAAGTGTCCTCTTACCCCCCCCCCCCCACCCCCCGCTCATTCAGCGCCTGGCTGAGTCGTTGCGAAATTTTTGGGAACAAAAACAAAAAGTGTCCTCTTACCCCCTCCCCCCCCCCCCCCCCACCCCCGCTTATTCAGCGACTGGCTGAGTCGTTGCGAAATTTTCGGCCCGATTTCAAAATGTTAAAACCCCCTCTTGAAAAATTCCTGGCCTGCAATGATGGAGGTGGTGGTGGTGGTGATGGGGCAATGGCGTGTCAATCATCTGGTGGAGCTACTGACGTAGCTTCCCTTTCAAGGGCCAGGAAAAACACGCAACTTGCAATGGGGGTACAGGAAAGGGGCTGGCTAGTCATGTTATGAACCTCTGTTTCGGGAGGATGCCGCCCCTCTCCTTTTTAATTTCTAGATATGCCTCTGGGGATATGCACAGTTAGTTATAGGGTTTAAGATAAAAATGATCGCTCAAAATTCGTCCTTGTTTTCACGAAGTGACGGTAGTGAGGAAAATCGTAACGCAAAGTGAATGCAATTTTTTTTCACTACCGTCACTTCGTGAAAACAGCGACGAAATGAATTATTGATACTTAAAGGGCAAGTCCACTCCAAAAATAACTTACTTTCAATAGAAGCAGAAAAATCAGACAAACCAATCAAAAACAGTTTGAGCAAAATCGGATAACTGTTTTGAACTTAGATCCAATCCAATGCCGAAACATCAGCGCAAACCATTTTTTGTTCGTTTTTCGAAATTAGCTCTAGTCAAGCGTAAAATAATGTCATCCGATTAAACAGACCCCCACCGAGAATATAATGAGCAAAAAAAATCACACAGATATCACGAAATTAAAATATTGGATAATATTTTTAAAGTGTACTTTTGTATACGCACTGTCTAGGGCGCGTAAACGGGACATCAATAAGAGCAGGGTCGGTACGTTTAAAACAATTTGTTTCTGAACGCTTTTTAGAAAAATGCATTTTAATTCGCCCGTTTTTTGTTTTTTGGTTACATAAAAAGCGTAATTCAAAACATCCCTACTGACATTTGTGTTATGTGCATTATTGTCCAGGATGTGTTTGCTTGAATTTCTTGTTTCTTATATTTATTTCATAAATAATTCCACAGTTGCTTATTAAAATAACATGGAGTAACATCTTTCTCCACCCCGCCTCTCTCCTTTTGTGTCTTTTAAAAAGTTATTCGAGGGTTAAAGAAAATATTAGTCTCTGTTTCCCTCGAGACCTCGAGACGTATCTCGAGGCGCCCCGAGATATGACTCTGATAACTGTGACGAAAGCACCACGAGATGGACTTCATTTGGTGTCACCTGATTTTTTTTGCAGCTCAATCAGGAAGCTATACTGGGATGGTAGGTGATATGTCATACATTTGTTTGTACACACAACCATCATGTGCTTTTAATTATTCAATGAAAATTCTGTTTGACGAATAAAAGGCATGTGTTTAAAACTGGAAGTACAAGCTCTTGGAAGTATCCGAGTCCCGAGCAGCGGCAAAAACGGAAATTGTATTTACTTCATGTTTGCAAAAAAAAGAGCTAGTTATTGCCATTATTTCTTTTGATTTATAACCAGTCAAAATAGTTTTACCCGCTGTCAAACTTAGTTCATCAATTATTTTAATCCACAGAACTGAATCCTTTTTACGACTGCATGATAGCTGTGATGCTGGTGGTCATAATGATTAAATATGTTAGAAAATTGAACTTGGTGGTTGCTCACATTACCATTGTTTTTTATTAATTTCATTCAGAAGTAGTGATTGGAAATAAAGAGTGTGGTGTTTTACAATTATGATTTACTACCAAGCGCGTACAAGAGAACTATCACACGCAAGGCAGACTGGAGATGTGATTTGGGCATCTTATTTCACGGTTATTATTCCATGTCAATATAATAAATGCAACGAATTCGAGACCCGTAAATTACATTTATAACGATTTCGATTTTGTGCTGGTATTGGCATTGGCAGTTGCTCTTTTAAATACAATTATTTCCATATTTTTTTTTATTTTATTCATTCCTAATCAATACAAATTATATTTAGAAATACAGTTGTTTTTTTATCTTGACATAATTCAATACATTTTCAATACATAGATTGTATGATTGATGAGCAAAAAATGAAATCGTTTGTAACATAAAATAAATCACCCCCTCCCACCATGCGACACACAACACGAACATACATACATGCACACACGCACACACACACGCACACGCGCGCACACACACACACACACACACACACCCGCTCGCACACACACGAACACGAACACATACTACCGAGCGTGCACGCACGTACACATAACATATTGCAGATAATTCATTTTGGTGTGCACTGAATTTCCATTTTTGTCTTTATCATTAATTTGGACAGAATCACAGAAGATGTAGGCCCTACACAAATTGTTAAATTGTTATAAATGAGAGATAAACTCTCAATTTTAAACAACTATTATGTTTCCTTGGTTTGACACATCTCTTTCTTCTTATATTCATGATGCGTTGTTGTCTGAAGCATGTGAAAAACATACAGTGAAAGGCATGTCGATATGTATATGACACATCAATGTTTACTTGCAGAAAACAAGGCATTACCTCTTTCAATTAATATGTTTCCTTTCCTGAATTTCTAATTCACCATGCAACAAATTGTTTCTTGGATCTTGTGATGATCGAAATTTAAATAAAGGAAAGATGCAAATCGTAGCATCTCTTCCTGTGCCTGCTTTCAGTCATCCCCACACTATCCAGACAAAAATTGACTACTGATGCAGATGATCTGTGCTGGAAAGACATCACCTGCAATGGTGGAGGTGGTGGTGGTGATGGGGCAGTGACGTAGCAATCATGTGGTGGAACTAGTGTAGCTTCCCTTTCAAAGGCCAGGAAAAACTCCAAACTTGCAATTGGGGTACAAGGAAGGGGCTTGCCAGATACATTTTACGAACCTCTGTTTCGGGAGGATCCTGTCCCTCTTTTTTCTCTCCTAGATATGCCGCTAGGGGTAATAATAATAATAATATTTAATTTTTATATAGCGCTTAATACAAATGTCTCTAAGCGCTTTACAAATATACTATTACCCCGGTCATTGGATTCAGTGCTTGCCTGCACACAATGTGTGCACAATCTCCACTCCCTGGGGAGCATTCCAGCCAGGCGTTACATGACGCTCAAAAACTGTTTGACCAACAATGACGGTCGCATCCTACCGGGTACCCATTTAACACAGTAAGCACAGTAAGGTATAGGGTTTAAGATCAAATGATTTTCAAATAAATTATTGATACTTAGCAGAACACATGCAATAACTGCCTGATTTTGCAAACCAATCTTTGTTTGTTTTTCGGAATTAGTTCAGTCAAGCGTAAAATAATGACATCCAATTATAAAGACCCCCACCGATAATATCGTAAGAACAAATCATGCAGATATCATGAAATTAAAAAATGTTGATAATATTTTCAAAGTGTGTAACTTTGTATACGCACTGTTTAGGGAGCAGGGCCGATAAGTTTAAAACACTGTGTTTTTAAACGTGTAAAAAAGCGTTTTATTTCTCCCGTTTTTTGGTTACTTTTCACATAAAAAGCATGATTTAAAAGTTCCCCATAGACATTTGAGTAGTATATACATTTTTGTCCCCAATGTGTTAATTTCCTGTTTTTTATATTTATTTTGGCATGTACATACTCCACAATTGCTTATCATATTAACAGTTGAGTAGCATATTTCGTCACTCTGCCTCTCTCATTTTGGGTCTTCGGCTGAACAGTTATCTGAGGGTTAAAGAAAATATCAGTCTCTGTTTCCCTCGAGACCTCGAGATGTATCTCGAGGCACCTCGAGATAGGACTCTGATAACTTTGACGAAGGCACCATGAGATGGAATTGTTGGTGTCACTCAATGTTTTCATTGAAACTGTATGTCATTCATTTATGTGTACACACATGTGCTTTTAAATAATCAATGAAAGGCACTTGTTTTAATCTGTAAGTATAAGTTTATGCGTTTTAGAAAACCAATCAAGCCACTATGGATATACTATCTACGCACGGGCAAATAAGGGTCATTTGTAGAAAAATAAATAACCCATCTAGGCGCGTACGCAGGGAGGGGGGGGGGGGAGGGGGGGGTTGGGGGTTGAACCCCCCCCCTTTGGAATTTTTATGTATGTATTTTTGCTGAAAACCCCACTAAACCCCCCCCCCTTTGGTTTTTTTTTTTTTAAATTATTAAAAAAATTAAAAAAAAAAAATTTATGCCAATAGCTGACCTAAAAAAGATGACCTTACCTCCCCCCCCCCCCAACGAAAACAAAATGTCAAATTCTCAAATTTCGAGACAAAAAAAAAAAAAAAATCCTCTTACCCCCTTACCCTCCCTTATCACGAATTTAATACACTGCAAAAACCAGAGTGTTAAAATTAACACCAAGGGTGTTCAATTTAACACTTTCTTGGTATCTATATCGGACAACTCCTCTGGTGTTACTTAACACCACTTTCTGGGATTAGATAATTTCAATTCCACTTTTGGTGTTCATATTTGACAACTCCTACTGGTGTAGATTAACACCAATATCTGGTATCATAACAAATTCAATTCCACTCTTGGTGGTAATATTTGACAACTCCTACTGGTGTAGATTAACAACAATATCTGGAATCATAACAAATTCAATTCCACTTTTGGTGTTTATATTCTTGTTGATCCAATGGTCCCACATTCCATATTTCCTATTATCGACCATTATCGACCAGGGTAGAAGAACCAATGGTAAACTGATAATTCATAATCAATGTTGGCAACTGTCCACCAATAGGTATATTCTAATCTCCATTGCATTAACTCCATCACATAGATCATTTGAAGTAATTTCAAGATTAACATTTAAATGATATAGGCTGGTACACGAATATATAATAATAAATATGCATGTTGTTTCTTGGTTAGTAATCTTATAATCAATATATCTATTGCTAAACGTTAATGTAATTGTAACAAGATCGGACAAATAATCTATTGGTCAATAATTGCCAAAGGAAAATACAAATCACAAAATTGATGTGCATTGTCATAATTTGCTTAACAAATCATGATAACTGTATTCTTCTGTGAACACGCGTAAAGTAATCATTAAGCGCGCATACACTTTGTGAAAACTTATTCGACCAATCAACCACCTTAAACGAAATCACGTGATGATACTTTCAACACCGAGCATAAAACAACACCATGTTACTTAACACCAAGTAATTATTAATGCATGCTTAAATCTGACCGGTGTTAAAAATAACACCAATGGTGTCAACAAAATTCAATACCATACTGGTGTTAGAAATTTAACACCCTGGTTTTTGCATATACCGCCACCATAGCGGTTACGACCACGCCTGAGTAATGTATAACCAGGAATAATAATTTCAGCATCATCAAAATTATCACTCAAGTGTGTCTCGCTGAGTGTCAAGACATCCAAGTCTAAAGTCATGGACAGTAAGACTCAATTCATCAGAGACAAACAATTCAAATGAGCTATTTTAAGACCTTTTCCCAAAGACAGACATAGATTTGGACGTAAATCCTCAGAGTGTTGATTTAGATTTATATTTACAAAATGCGTAGATATATTCAAATCACTATCCGTATCTAACAAATAATCATCAATGCATCCTTGATTACGTAATTCTTTAAATAGGCACATATCACATGTCCAGTCCTTGTCGGACTCGAACACTGGGAGAGCAACATTAAAACAATTCAGATGACTCCACGACTTACAATACAAAGTAGGGCATTTGGTTATTTTTTACTGCCTTTTTACAAAAGATACAGGGATATTTTAATCGCTGCATATACCGTTTAGCAATGAGCTTACCAAAATACTAACACACAAAAAGAGAAATTAATTACAATTAACAATCAAAAATGTGCAAGATAATAATAAGAAAAGTAAAAATACAAAAGTTCAAAAGTCTAATGAGTTAATAAAGAGAAGTATGAAATGTTTCAGCAAGTTCAGTGGTTCATAATTTTTCCAGATCTTGTTTGCAGTGAATTGTCCTTTTTATTGACTTTCCGTTCGTGGCAGGGACCGTAATTAAAAGCCTAAAACCCCTCAGATGCCGGTGGCTCCACGCCCTCGACCCCGCCAGGGGAGGGGGCTAAGGCGGGCCCCTGAATGCTTATCTGACCGTTATAAAATGCCTTAAATCCATGAGTTTCATGGGCCTCAGCCACCTGGACCAAACGCCAATTAGTGACCTGCCAGAGTCATGAATAAGGTATCAAAATATGCTCATCTGACCGTAATTAAATGCCCATACCCCCTGGGCTTCCGGGGGCTCTGCCCCTTAACCACTTCAGGGCTTTGCCCCTAGACGGTAGGAAAAGAGGACGGGAGAATTCACTCAACCGAGATCAAATAATGTACGCAGTTCGGATTCTGTCTATTGAAATACTATTATTCTTATCAGGTGAATGAAATAATTTTTATTGAGGCACTTCACAAAGACGTGTGCATTAAATTTGGTTACATTACGAAAATGACGGAAGGCAAAGACGAGGGTAACCAAGCAAAATAATCAATCTGCGCATGTGCGAACCAGAATTTTCTCCGTCTTGTTGATTCTCACGACCTGTCTCAGCCATAATAGCGTTCGTTCCCTAAACTCCACGGAAAAGTTGTATCGCCGTACAATATACCATTTTCGTAATGTAACCACATTTAATGCATACGTCTTTGTGAAGTGCCTCAATACAAATTAATTCATTCACCTGTTAAGAATAACAGTATTTCAATAGACAGAATCCGAACTGCATACATTATTTGATCTCGGTTGAGTGAATTCTCCCGGCCTCTTTGCCTTCCGTCTCGTTACTAAAGCGCCCTAGTGTTATTTAGGGTACGCATATGCTTGTTCCCTCTTTTTGAAAGCACCCCCTATATGAGAACTGCCAAAATTCCTGGACCCCCCCCCCTTTCGCGGGCTTTTCCTGCCTTGGAGACCCCCCTAAATCCGGAACACTGCTCAATGAACCCCCGTTTCTCAGGACATGCAACCCCCCCCCCTTATCTCAGATAAGCTATCATTACTGGTTGGCTCACACACACAGGGAATACCTCCAAAGAACTCAGCCTGCATTACGTACAAACATTTAGCACATGAAATACATACAACATTTCTGTGCTCGTGTTTTCATTTATACCTTGTAAAAATAAACAAAGTCTGCAAATTAGTTCTATGCTCACTTATCTGCATAATATATCACCACCGAATAATTACTTTAGTGCCTGAGATTTAGTTAGAAATAAACCTTCCATTAATCCTGACATCACCTGTGCCTGCATGATGTGTCCTTTCGCATACTAAATGTACCTGTCATAATAAATGACTTTATCCTCGTAAAGATACTCTTTAGATGTAACGAATCAGTAAGTTGAAAAAATTGTATTTTACTGCTATTTAATTTTAGGTGTCATCAATTGTCGCTAAACTAAAGTATCGATTTTGAGTGAAATCAGTTGAGTTTTTTACAGTGGTGTTTGAAATGTTGAGAATTAATAGAATACGTTCTATACACAGGACACAGCCAGGATAGTAATGCAGCTGTGTGTGAATTAGGGTAGACTACAGTACAAAACTAGTCTACATCAGTCCCGGGATTTGATCAATTCTTCTATGTTCAAGATATTTTATAATCCCCTTTTTTAATTTCTCAGGAGTCCAAAGAGATGAGAGAAAAAAGAAAAAACACCCCCTTTTTAAAAAACTCTCCGGGTGAAAAGTCAAATACACACCCTTTTTTTTAGAATTCTCGGGCCGGACTTTGTCGCACGAAAAGTACCCCTTCACCGGACATTTTGGTAACACGCATGGTATCCCTGCGTTCTCGGAGTGGGGGGGGGGGGGGGGGGCGGGACTTCTTCGGGTAAAAAAACATCCTCTTTTAGTTGGGCCTAGCCTAGGGGCCAGACACTGGTTTGTCGAGGTTGAGTTAAACTATCTGTGCATACAATATTATCATGACAAAGCAATGACATGAACGTTTTAAGTTGGAGATAGTTTCTGTTACGTATACCAATGGCAATTGTATTGGCTTGGTGTTTGTTCTTATTGACGACACCAGGGGTCTATTGAAAGGAGTTTTTCTTTTCTTTTCTTTTTTATTCGTATATAATGAGGCGATACTTTTGAAGGGTGTGAGTTGTGGATTGGGACCTGGGCGTGATGGTACGGGGTGTGGCCCTTAGTCAGAGGCGTCGTAGCTCTCTTTGCATGTTTAGTGCATGTGTTTGTATTTGTCAAGTTTAACGTCTTGATTTGTCTGTCTTGGTTCCAGGCACGTAGCCACGGGGGGGGGGGGGGGGGGCACGTGCCCCCCAAACATTTCCAGGATCGGTTGAACTTTTTTAGACCCCTTTTTTTTACCTCGATCGATTACATGTATGTGCCCGCCCCCCCCCCCCCCCCCAAACATCAAACTCTGGCTACGTGCCTGCTTGGTTCTTTGTTTGACTGTGTTGCTCGTTGTCTTGTACTGTTACTCATGCTCTATAAAAAATAATGTTTAAAATTCCTCCGATGGCCTTATACAATGTAGCCAATGTATGAAATAGTTATTTGTTATCATGATGTATAACAAGTTGAAGATTATTTCTATGAACTGTATAGAGGTTTGGGAAACTCTCAGAAAATAAAAGATTATTATTTAAATGGAAAACATGCTAACATTTGTTGTTTGCAAGATACCCACTTCGTGCCTGAGATAGATTTTGTTTTTGCGCAAACAAATGCTCAAACGCTCGGGGGTGGCGATACTCCTTGATGTAAATATTTCATACGAAGTAAAATATTTAAAAAAAATAAAAAAATAAAAAAATGTGACAAAAATTATAATTTCGTTGCTTTAAGCATTCGTATGGGACAGTTTGAGTTTTCTTTAATTGCACTTCATGCCCCAAATGATGACTGTCCCATCTTTTTCCAAGAATTGAAGAATATTATATTAGATCTTAATGATCCTCTTGTAATTTGTGGGGATGGGAACCTACTTCAAGATTTTGAATCGGATTATTGTGATTAAATAACAAAAATGCTCAGCGCAAAGTTCTTGAAATGAAGAATGATTTTCATTTAATTGACCCATGGCGGTGTGCTCATCGAGACGTCAAACAGTTTAGCTGGAAACAACAACCTTGTCCTTTAAAGGTGCTATGTCCCATTTGCAGGTCAATCAAATGGAAAGGTTAAATTCCAATGGCATTTGAAAGATAATACTAATTTAGAACTTCCCTAAACAAAAGGGGGCCTGAAAATGTCTTTAAGTGGGAAAATAACGACTATTAGTTGTCAAACCGACTTAAGTGCTACCAAGTCAGTTAGTAATAGTCTGATTTCACACCATTGTACCGAATAGTCGCACGTTTTGTGCTGTACAAAGATTCAATCAGTTTAATTTTGGCCATTGCAAGAAGTGGGTTATTGATGTAGGATATATAGGGCTTTATTCAATGAGGAGTTTGAACGCAGCATATGATTGTGGAAGATTTTCACATTTCAAAATTTGGGAATTATAACTCTTCTACCTCAAGGTATTAAAAACCTTGCTATCTACTTAAAAACTGGCGCCCTATATCTTTGCTCAATGTCCAATATAAGATTCTTTCTAGTTGCATTGCAAACAGAATAAAACCACTGTTAGACGAAAACATACATAAAGTTCAAAAAGGCTTTTTGTCCGGTAGATACATTCAGTTGGAGAGAATATCAGAATAATTCATGACATAATTTCTCATGCGGATTATAAAAACTATTCCAGGGATATTTCCTTGGCAGCATTGGTAAGTTGAAATAACGGTCTGCGCGATTTTCAAATCCCCCCCCCCCCCCCCCCCCTATTGGAAAATCCTGGATCCGCGCCTGAATATATAATTCTTTTCCCTCTCAATACAAACCTGAAATGCGCTGTATTAGAACGAACTATTAGTATTATATTATTATCGTGCACGCATCTCGCCACTCCGCTATTACGCCGTAACCATCCAAATGATTCGCATTTAGGCCTAACAACCTTTTCCTGATATAATTTTGTACCGCAGGAAAATACAATCATTATTGTTTTGCTATGTGCCGCGCCCTGATCAACACGCTCACGTTGCCCTACTCGCATACCTGCCTATACTCATGAAGTTAAGTTTTTCACACAAACTGCTCCTTTCAAACGCTACAAATCTAGGAGTTTGATAGTTGAATCATACAGATAACTGTCTAAATTAATCATGCCTTCGTCCATTTCGTGGAGTTTTTGCCTGGGTTTCTTTCGAAGCAATCGAGCTTTTTCGACCGCTCTTGTAATCATTGTGCTCATCGCTAACGAAACTTTCATGACTGCTGTTCGTGAGTACAACTTTTAATCGCTACAGTTTCGTTAGAAACGGAATGTATACATTTTATGCTGATTATATCAGATTTGTTTATTTATTTATTTATTCATGATTTCTTTCAACAGGGTAGTTTCATTCAGCTCCTTTTAAAGCCTGTGGACCTGATTTTCAAGAAAGCCCTGCATAATACAATAACATTGAAAAACATAAATATAATAATACAAACATTATATATTGTACATAATTTATGCCCTACATGTAACATATAAAAATAAACATATATCTTATACAAATTTGAATCATGCAATAGTTATTATCAATCATTCAAAAATAAATACTGAAGTATTACACTTAACAAAACCCACCCCTAAATAAAAAACAAAAACACAATAATAAAATTATTTACAGAAGGAATATAAAAATGTAGGCCTATTGCACTTTTGAAAGTTACCGATATAATTTTACAATCACATTAATTGTTTTTACAAAATATTAAAAACGCCAGGGGTTGGGGGGGGGGGATAAATACGTTAAAAGGTTACAGAGCATGCGCGGAACCAGGCGGGGACACAACCGAGGTTTCAAAATATGTTTATCTGACCGTAATTTAATGCCTAAAACCCCTCAGCTTCCGGGGGCTCTGCCCCCTGGACCCTACGCCAATTAGTGTCCTGACAGTGTCACACATAAGGTAACAAAATATACTCATCTGACCGTAATTAAATGCCTAAAACCCCTGAGCTGCCAGTGGCTCCACGCCCTCGACCCCACCAGGGGAGGGAGGGGGGGCTAAGGCGGGCCCCTGAATGCTTATCTGACCGTTATAAAATGCCTCAATCCATAAGTTTCATAGGCCTCAGCCACCTGGACCAAAGGCCAATTAGTGACCTGCCAGAGTCATGAATAAGGTATCAAAATATGCTCATCTGAACGTAATTAAATGCCCATACCCCCTGAGCTTCCGGGGGCTCTCCACTTCAGGGCTTCGCCCCTAGACCCCACGCCAATTTACGCTACGCTCTAGCTGATCGTAAATACTTTAGCCTCCCCCAACCCACTTTGAAAAACGTTCAGCTAGCCTGCATGTGAGAGTGGTGGTGATTCGGATTTTTGTCCTGCGTAGTCGATCCTTCACGACTGCCCCCCCCCTTCCCCTATTGAAAAATCCTGGCTACGCCTGTGATCATCAGTGTCTGAATAGGCCATTTTCGTAATGTAACCAAATTTAATGCATAAGTCTTTGTGAAGTGCCTCAATACAAATTATTTCCTTCACCTGATAAGAATAATAGTATTTCAATAGACATAATCCGAACTGCATATATTAGTTGTAGTCAGATTAGACAAATATTAGGGACTTTTAGATTTGCCCGTCAACAGCTTTGGCTGCAACGTGTGACGTCATTTTAAGGCACTGCGCCTGCGTTACGTCTTCTCAGTCGGCGATCGAGAATGCGTCAACCTTGATTTTCCTAAATCTAGTACATACCTACATACATATTGATATATATAGCGCCTTTACATGCTCAAGGTACTAGTATGCCGCGTGCGCATAAAATATACAGTTCCTCAGGTAGACAAAGGAACATCCATTCCCTGCTATTATGTAAAAATGTGTAGAACAGGTGTCACATGCATATTCACCTGTTCTACACATTTTTACATAATAGCAGTGAAGGGATGTTCTACCCCCGTTCTACCACAGCAATAGGGACTTTTAGAATGAGTGAGCGAGAACACGACGAACGCCGACTGATCATGCGTGTCAACGTACTTAACTTCCCATGTTGGCTACAATTAGAAATCTTTTAGATTGCACTCGACGATATGCATGCAGGAAGTAACACAGTAAACATCACGAACAAAGAAAGAGGACATTCCTCATTCTACCCTCAACAAAAGAACATCCCTTCACTGCTAATATGTAAATATGTGTAGAACAGGTGCATGTGACACCTGTTCTACACATTTCAGCATGTAAAGGCGCTTTATAAATGTCAATATGTATGTATGTATTGCATGTACTAGATTTAGGAAAATCAAGGTTGACGCATTCTCGATCGCCGACTGAGACCACGTGACGCAGGCGCAGTGCCTTAAAATGACGTCACACGTTGCAGTCAAAGCTCTTGACGTGCATTTCTAAAAGTCCCTAATATATATAGGCCATTTTCGTAATGTAACCAAATTTAATACATAAGTGTTTGTGAAGTGCCTCAATACAAATTATTTCATTCACCTGATAGGAATAATAGTATTGCAATAGTAAGAATGCAACTGCAATGTTAAGTGTTGCTAGGTAGGTCAAGCCATAATGTGTGTCCAACCTGGCAACAACTAATGTATGCAGTTCGGATTCTGTCTATTGAAATACTATTATTCATATCAGGTGAATAACATAATTTGTATTGAGGCACTTTACAAAGACTTATGCATTAAATTTGGTTACATTACGAAAATGGCCTATTGCTGAGGGTAGAATGAGGAACTGTAGATTTCGTCCTCTTTCTTTATCCGTCAAATTCATAGTGTTACTTCCTGCATGCATGTATATCTTCGAGTGCAATCTAAAAGATTTCTTATTGTAGTCAACATGGGCAGTTGAGTACGTTGACACGCATGATCAGTCGGCGTTCGTCGTGTTCTCGTCCACTTAATCTAAAAGTCCCTATTATGGCTTGACCTACCTAGTCACACTTAATATATGCAGTTGCATTCTGACTGTTGAAATACTATTATTCCTTTCAGGTGAATGAAATAATTTGTATTGAGGCACTTCATGTCATTTGTGATCGTACATGTGCATTTATTAGCATAAAGACTCTCACTCGCACGTAATCAGGTCAAACCCTCGTTAACTATTCAATGCAGATATTCAGATCACAAGAAAGAATGATTTACATTGAATTGAATGTTACGCCTTGTTATAAAGCTTTGTAACGCTTGGAAAATATGCAAGCAGACGAGGCAAAAGCGTTTAAAAATGTGTATTGGTTGTCATGACTAATTTTTACGTAACTCTGGAAAAATATGCAAAAGGAGAGGCAAAAGCATGCCAACATTTTTGAGACACTTTTATTGGATTGGAAACATTTAAACATCCAGTGCAGTTGATTTATATTCAGATTACAAGTAAGCTTGAAAAACACATTATGAAAACAAATACCAGCTTTTGTGTCTCATATTTGTGCCATAGACCGTATAGTGGGCCCACGCCTGCGCTCTGCATGGATGATCTGACCTTCAGACACTGAATGGAAAAAGAAACATTGTCCTTCCCCGCCCCCACCCTCACTCGGTGTTATTTCCCTTACAAAAAAACCTAATGGTAAATGAATGGTGTTTGAATGGTAGCATCGATGGTAAATGGTATTTCAATGGTGTGCCAATGGTGGATTCTGTATGGTGAATGGTGTTTCAATGGTGGTGTATGACAGTGAATGGTGTTTCACTGGTAGACTCTGTATGGTGAATGGTGTTTCAATGGTGGAATTGTATGGTGAATGTTGTTTCAATGGTGGAATTGTATGGTGAATGGTGTTTCAATGGTGGCGTCTCTATGGTGAATGGTGTTTTAACGGTGGAATCGTATGGTCAATGGTGTGTCAATGGTGGATTCTGTATGGTGAATGGTGTTTCAATGGTGGTGTATGGTAGTGAATGGTGTTTCAATGGTAGACTCTGTATGGTGAATGGTGTTTCAATGGTGGAATTGTATGGTGAATGGTGTTTCAATGGTGGCATCTGTATGGTGAATGGTGTTTCAATGGTAGAGTCTGTATGGTGAATAGTTTTTCAATGGTAGAGTCTGTATGGTCAATGGTGTTTCAATGGTGGAATTGTATGGTCAATGGTGTTTCAATGGTGGTGTATGATGGTGAATGGTGTTTCAATGGTAGACTCTGTATGGTGAAGGTAGACTCTGTATGGTGAATGGTGTTTCAATTGTGGAATTGTATATGGTGAATGGTGTTTCAATGGTGGAATTGTATGGTCAATTGTGTTTCAATGGTGGCATCTGTATGGTGAATGGTGTTTCAATGGTAGAGTCTGTATGGTGAATAGTTTTTCAATGGTAGAGTCTGTATGGTCAATGGTGTTTCAATGGTGGAATTGTATGGTCAATGGTGTTTCAATGGTGGTGTATGATGGTGAATGGTGTTTCAATGGTAGACTCTGTATGGTGAAGGTAGACTCTGTATGGTGAATGGTGTTTCAATTGTGGAATTGTATGGTGAATGGTGTTTCAATGGTGGAATTGTATGGTCAATTGTGTTTCAATGGTGGCGTCTGTATGGTGAATGGTGTTTCAACGGTGGAATCGTATGGTAAATGGTGTGTCAATGGTGGATTCTGTATAGTGAATGGTGTTTCAATGGTGGTGTATGATGGTCAATGGTGTTTCAATGGTATCGTCTCTATGGTGAATGGTGTTTCAATGGTAGAGTCTGTATAGTTAATGGTGTTTCAATGGTAGACTCTGTATGGTGAATGGTGCTTCAAAGGTGGAATTGTATGGTGAATGGTGTTTCAATGTTGGCGTCTGTATGGTGAATGGTGTTTCAATGGTAGAGTCTGTATGGTCAATGGTGTTTGAATGGTGGAATTGTATGGTCAATGGTGTTTTAATGGTGGCGTCTGTATAGTGAATGGTGTTTCAATGGTAGAGTCTGTATGGTCAATGGTGTTTCAATGGTAGAGTCTGTATCGTGAATGATGTTTCAATGGTGGAATTGTAAGGTCAATGGTGTTTCAATGGTGTTTCACTGGTAGTGACTTCGAGAAAACTAGGTGTCCCTTATATTTTGAACTACAATTTGCTCTGTGATTTCGCTTTATTTTCGTGAATTTTTCTTCATGATCAACGTTTCAAAGCTGACAAACTGCGAGGAATAATACCCTAGTCCTCAGGAACAATGATGGATCTTTAGTTTTTTTTCAATTTTGAGTAATTTTGGATCTGATATGTGTCTCTTTACCGTGAGTAACTGCTGTTTTGTGCCTGTGGTCCCACCCATATGACTCTGTGATGTACATTATTATACATTTGCTTACATGAACATCTGTTATTGTTAATTAAAGCAGGTTATAAATCATTCTATTTTATTACTAAAAAATGAAATATTACAGTATTAGGGGCATACCTTTAGAACTTTTATCAAGTTATTTATCTGATCGTAAACAATTAACAATTATTAATGAAGCTGCCCTTACAAAAAATGTTCAATGGTATACCGATGGTATACCATTCGGAAGTACCACTGAAAATAACATACGGATACCATTCACAAACACCATTTAAATACTATTCAGAAGTACCACTGAAAATACCATACAGATACCATTCACAAACACCATTTAAATACCATTCGGATACCAATGAGATTACGCTCGCAAACACCATTCATCTACCAGTAAAATACCATACAACCTAATAAATTTTTTTTTGACGCTCATTTGCATAATCACCAATGGTAGATGAATGGTACTATTTACACCATTGAAATTTGAATATGAAATATGCAAATTTTGTAACATTAATCTACCATTCATCATTGGCACGGTAGGCCAATGGTGGATGGTAGCAATTGGTGGATGTTGAATCAGTAGGCCAATGGTGGATGGTGAATGGTAGGCCAATGGTGAATGGTAGATTGGCCTACCATTCACCATCCACCATTGGCATAAAACCATTCAACATCCACCATTGGCCTACCATTCACCATTCACCATTGGCCTACCATTCACCATCCACCATTGGCCTACCATGCCAATGGTGAATGGTAGATTAATTTTACCAAATTTGCATATTTCATATTCAAATTTTAATAGTGTAAATAGTACCATTCATCTACCATTGGTGATTATGCAAATGAGCGTCAAAAAAATTATTATTAGGTTGAATGGTATTTCACTAGTAGATGAATGGTGCCCATTCAAGAGTAGCGAGCGTAATCTCAATGGTATCCGAATGGTATTTAAATGGTGTTTGTGAATGGTATCTGTATGGTATTTTTCAGTGGTACTTCCGAATGGTATACCATTGGTATACCATTGAACATTTTTTTGTAAGGGTTTGGGTACGCATTATGCTTGTTCCCTCTTTTTGAAAGCACTCCCTATCCGACTGCCAAAATTGCTGGACCCCCCTTTCGCGGGCTTTTCGCGGGATTTTCCTGCCTTGGAGACCCTCCTAAATCCGGAACACTGCTCAACGAACCCCCGTTTCTCAGGACATGCACTCCCTTATCTCAGATAAGCTGTCATTACTGGTTGGCTCACACACCCAGGGAATATCCCCCAAAGAACTCAGCCTGCATTACGTACAGACATTTAGCACATGAAATACATACACAATCTGTGCTCGTGTTTTCATTTATACCTTGTAAGAATAAACAAAGTCTGCAAATTAGTTCTATGCTCACTTATCTGCATAATATTTGATCACCACCGAATAATTACTTCAGTGCCTGATATTGGTTAGAAATAAACCTTCCATTAATCCTGACATCACCTGTGCCTGCATGATGTGTCATTTCGCATACTAAATGTACCTGTCATAATAAATGACTTTATCCTCGTAAAGATACTCTGTCGATTTAACGAATCAGTAAGATGAAAAAATTGTAGTTTACTGCTATTTAATTTTAGGTGTCATCAATTGTCACTAAACTAAAGTACCGATTTTGAGTGAAATCAGTTGAGTTTTTTACAGTGGTGTTTGAAATGTTGAGAATTAATAGAATAGGTTCAATACACAGGACACAGCCAGGATAGTAATGCAGCTGTGTGTGAATTAGGGTAGACTACAGTACAAAACTAGTCTACATCAGTCCCGGGATTTGATCAATTTGTCTTTGTTCAAGATATTTTATAATCCCCTTTTTTAATTTCTCAGGAGTCCAAAGAGATGAGAGAAAAAAGAAAAAACACCCCCTTTTTTTAGAATTCTCGGGCCGGACTTTGTCGCACGAAAAGTACCCCTTTACCGGACGTTTTGGTAACACGCATGGTATCCCTGCGTTCTCGGAGTGGGAGCCGGGCCGCTAATTTTTTTTCTCCCTAACAGGTTTGCCAATGCTAATATTTCCGGTCATCTGATTGGCTGATTGGCTGATATGTTACGTCATTAGCAATGGCGTAACCGTTAGGGTGAGTGATAGTGGTATAGAAATCATGCAGAATCATGATCCATCATCCCATCGTTGGCTCAATCGGTAAGGACAGCGTGTTACAATCATAGAGTTGTGGGTTCAAGTCTCGGTTTGTTTCGTATTTTGCCTTTATAAATAGTGAGGCAAAGCAATAAAAAATCAAAGTCTAATTGTTTGTGACCTCTTTCCAAGCTGATAATGGACGTATCAGCCATTGAGAAGAACGGAAATATAAGAAATTGCAAACCTTTTTGTGAATAAAAATCTCGCCGGCGGGCCTTCTTCGGGTAAAAAAATAATCCTCTTTTAGTTAGGCCTAGCTAGGGGCCAGACACTGGTTCTAAGAGGTTGAATTACACTATCTGTGCATACAATATTATCATGACAAAGCAATGACATGAACGTTTTAAGTTGGAGATAGTTTCTGTTACGTATGGCAATTGTATTGGCTTGGTGTTTGTTCTTATTGACGACACCAGTGGTCTATTGAAAGGACTTTTTCTTTTCTTTTCTTTTTTATTCGTATATAATGAGGCGATACTTTGTGTGACCCTTAGTCAGAGGCGTCGTAGCTCTCTTTGCATGTTTAGTGCATGTGTTTGTATTTGTCAAGTTTAACGTCTTGATTTGTCTGTCTTGGTTCCAGGCACGTAGTCACGGGGGGGGGGGGCACGTGCCCCCCAAACATTTCCAGGATCGGTTGAACTTTTTTAGACCCCTTTTTTTATGTATGTATGTATGTATGTAAAAAAACAAAAACAAACAAACAAACAAACTCTGGCTACGTGCCTGCTTGGTTCTTTGTTTGACTGTGTTGCTCGTTGTCTTGTACTGTTACTCATGCTCTATAAAAAAACAATGTTTAAAAGTCCTCCGATAGCCTTATACAATGTAGCCAATGTATGAAATAGTTATTTGTTATCATGATGTATAACACGTTGAAGATTATTTCTATGAACTGTATAGAGGTTTGGGAAACTCTCAGAAAATAAAAGATTATTATTTAAATGGAAAACATGCTAACATTTGTTGTTTGCAAGATACCCACTTCGTGCCTGAGATAGATTTTTTGTTTGCAAACAAATGCTCAAACGCTCGGGGGTGGCGTTACTCCTTGATGTAAATATTTCATACGAAGTATAAAAAAAATATTTAAAAAAAAAAAAAAAATGTGACAAAATGGTAATTTCGTTGCTTTAAGCATTCATATGGGACAGTTTGAGTTTTCTTTAATTGCACTTCATGCCCCAAATGATGACTGTCCCATCTTTTTCCAAGAATTGAAGAATATTATATTAGATCTTAATGATCCTCTTGTAATTATTTGTGGGGATGGGAACCTACTTCAAGATTTTGGATCGGATTCTTGTGATTAAATAACAAAAATGCTCAGCGCAAAGTTCTGGAAATGAAGAATGGTTTTCATTTAATTGACCCATGGCGTTGTGCTCATCGAGACGTAAAACAGTTTACCTGGAAACACCTAGTCCTTTAAAGGTGCAATGTCCCATTTGCAGGTCAATCAAATGAAAAGGTTAAATTCCAATGGCATTTGAAAGATAATACTAATTTAGAACTTCCCTAAACAAAAGGGGGCCTGAAAATGTCTTTAAGTGGGAAAATAACGACTATTAGTTGTCAAATCGACTTAAGTGCTACCAAGTCAGTAAGTAATAGTCTGATTTTCAGACCATTGTACCGAATGGTCGTACGTTTTGTGCTGCACAAAGATTCAATCAGTTTAATTTAGGCCATTGCAAGAAGTGGGTTATTGATGTAGGATATATAGGGATTTATTTAATGAGGAGTTTGAACGCAGCATATGATTGTGGAAGATTTTCACATTTAAAAATTTGGGAAATATAACTCTACTACCTCAAGGTAACGAACCTCACTATCTACTTAAAAACTGGCGCCCTATATCTTTGCTCAATGTCCAATATAAGATTCTTTCTAGTTGCATTGAAAACAGAATAAAATCACTGTTAGACGAAAACATACATACAGATCAAAAAGGCTTTTTGTCAGGTAGATACATTCAGTTGGAGAGAATATTAGAATAATTTATGACATAATTTGTCATGCAGATTATAAAAATATTCCAGGGATATTTCCTTGGCAGCATTGGTAAGTTGAAATAACGTTCTGCGCGATTTTCAAATTTCCCCCCCCCCCCCCCTAATGGAAAATCCTGGATCCGCGCCTGAATATATAATTCTTTTCCCTCTCAATACAAACCTGAAATGCGCTGTATTAGAACGAACTATTAGTATTATATTAATATCGTGCACGCATTTCGCCACTCCGCTATTACGACATAGCCATCCAAATGATTCGCATTTAGGCCTAAACAACCTTTTCCTGATATTATTTTGTACCGCAGGAAAATACAATCATTATTGTTTTGCTATGTGCCGCGCCCTGATCAACACGCTCACGTTGGCCTACTCGCATACCTGCCTACTCATGAAGTTAAGTTTTTCACACAAACTGCTCCTTTCAAACGCTACAAATCTAGGAGTTTGATAGTTGAATCATACAGATAACTGTCTAAATTAATCATGCCTTCGTCCATTTCGTGGAGTTTTTGCCTGGGTTTCTTTCGAAGCAATCGAGCTTTTTCGACCGCTCTTGTAATCATTGTGCTCATCGCTAACGAAACTTTCATGACTGCTGTTCGTGAGTACAACTTTTAATCGCTACAGTTTCGTTAGAAACGGAATGTATACATTTTATGCTGATTATATCAGATTTGTTTATTTATTTATTTATTCATGATTTCTTTCAACAGGGTAGTTTAATTCAGCTCCTTTTAAAGCCTGTGGACCTGATTTTCAAGAAAGCCCTGCATAATACAATAACATTAAAAAACATAGGTATGATAATACAAACATTAAATATTGTACATTATTTATGCCCTACATGTAAAATATCAAAATAAACATATATCTTATACAAATTTGAATCATGCAATAGTTATTATCAATCATTCAAAAATAAATACTGAAGTATTACACTAACAAAACCCACCCCTAAATCAAAAACAAAAACACAATGGATAAATAGAAATAATACAATTATTTACAGTAGGAATAGAAAAATGTAGGCCTATTGCACTTTTGAAAGTTAACGATATAATTTTACAATCACATTTAATTGGTTTTACAAAATATTAAAAACGCCAGGGGTTGGGGGGGGGGGATAAATACGTTAAAAGGTTACAGAGCATGCGCGGAACCAGGCGGGGACACAACCGAGGTTTCAAAATATGTTTATCTGACCGTAATTTAATGCCTAAAACCCCTCAGCTTCCGGGGGCTCTGCCCCCTGGACTCTACGCCAATTAGTGTCCTGACAGTGTCACACATAAGGTAACAAAATATACTCATCTGACCGTAATTAAATGCCTGAAACCCCTGAGCTGCCGGTGGCCCCATGCCCTCGACCCCACCAGGGGAGGGGGGGGGGTAAGGCGGGCCCCTGAATGCTTATCTGACTGTTATATAATGCCTCAAATCCATGAGTTTCATGGGCCTCAGCCACCTGGACCAAACGCCAATTAGTGACCTGCCAGAGTCATGAATAAGGTATCAAAATATGCTCATCTGACCGTAATTAAATGCCCATACCCCCTGAGCTTCCGGGGGCTCTGCCCCTTAACCACTTCAGGGCTTCGCCCCTAGAACCCACGCCAATTTACGCTACGCTCTAGCTGATCGTAAATACTTTAGCCTCCCCCAACCCACTTTGAAAAACGTTCAGCTAGCCTGCATGTGAGAGTGGTGGTGATGCGGATTGTTTTCCTGCGTGGTCGATCCTTCACGTCTGCCCCCCCCCCCCCTATTGAAAAATCCTGGCTACGCCTGTGATCATCAGTGTCTGAATTGGTTGTCATTTGTGATCGTACATGTGCATTTATTAGCATAAAGACTCTCACTCGCACGTAATCAGGTCAAACCCTCGTTGACTATTCAATGCAGATATTCAGATCACAAGAAAGAATGATTTACATTGAATTGAATGTTACGCCTTGTTATAAAGCTTTGTAACGCCTGGAAAATATGCAAGCAGACGGGGCAAAAGCGTTTAAAAATTTGAATTGGATGTCATGACTAATTTTTACGTAACTCTGGGAAAATATGCAAAAGGATGAGGCAAAAACATGCCAAAATTTTGAGACACTTTTATTGGATTGGAAACATTTAAATATCCAGTGCAGTTGATTTATATTCAGATTACAAGTAAGCTTGAAAAACGCATTATGAAAACAAATACCAGCTTTTGTTTCTCATATTTGTGCCATAGACCGTATAGTGGGCCCACGCCTGCGCTCTGCATGTATGCTCCGACCTTCAGACACTGAATGGAGAAAGAAAAAAGAAAAAGAGCATTGTCCTTCTTCAGGTAAAATATTCCTCTTTTAGTCGGGCCTAGCCTAGGAACCAGACACTGGTTTTCGAGGCTGAATTAAACTATCTGCGCATACAATTATCATGACAAGGCAATGACATGAACGGAGATAGTTTCTGTTACGTAACTATATCAATGGCAATAGGCCATTTTCGTAATGTAACCAAATTTAATACATAAGTCTTTGTGAAGTGCCTCAATACAAATTATTTCATTCAGCTGGTAAGAATAATAGTATTTCAATAGACATAATCAGAACTGTATACATTAGTTGTTGCCAGGTTGGACAAACATTATGGCTTGACCTACCTAGCAACACTTGATATATGCAGTTTGCATTCTGACTATTGAATTACTATTATTCTTATCAGGTGAATGAAATAATTTGTATTGAGGCACTTCACAAATACTTGTGCATTAGATTTGGTTACATTACGAAAATGGTCTATTGTATTGGTTTGGTGTTTGTTCTTATTGATGACACCAGGGGTCTATTGAAAGGACTTTTTATTTTTTTAATTCGTCTATAATGAGGTGATACTTTTGAAGGGTGGGATTTTTGGATTGGGACCTGGTCGTGATGGTACGGGATGTGGCCCTTAGTGAGAGACTCGTAGCTCTCTTTGCATGTTTAGTGTGTTTGTATTTGTCAAGTTTAACGTCTTGATTTGTCTGTCTTGGTTCCAGGCACGGGAATAAATACGTTAAAAGGTTACAGAGCATGCGCGGAACCAGGCGGGGACACAACCGAGGTTTCAAAATATGTTTATCTGACCGTAATTTAATGCCTAAAACCCCTCAGCTTCCGGGGGCTCTGCCCCCTCGACCCTACGCCAATTAGTGTCCTGACAGTGTCACACATAAGGTAACAAAATATACTCATCTGACCGTAATTAAATGCCTGAAACCCCTGAGCTGCCGGTGGCTCCATGCCCTCGACCCCACCAGGGGAGGGGGTGGGGCTAAGGCGGGCCCCTGAATGCTTATCTGATACCCCATTCACAGTGGTTTTGAAATTTGTAGCGGCGTTGTAGCGGAGCGGCAACACCGCCATAACACCGCTACAAATGCATTCACAGTAGAAAAGTTATCCCGCTGCAGCAGCGGGATAAATATCATGTACCCATTCACGCTGCAGCGGGTGATTTTTATTACCTCCGTAACAAACACGTGTATGCATGGCTCATGACCCGCGAGTGACCCCGATATGACCGGAAATACTTGCTTGAAATTGTGCGGTAAACATGTCAAGTTGCTTTTTGTATCCTCGATCATATTACTTTTTAAAAAACTAGCATTTTTATTGCTTCCAGTCAGAATATTTTAATTTTTTGAAGTGTGAAATATTTTTATTTGGATAATTATAATACCTACATAATAATAAAATCAATTTGAATCCACTGGTTACTTTATTTCTATTTCACTTTATGTTCCCCATTGCTGTAGAAAAGAGGTCAGTGATAGGTAAGTAAACAAATCACACGTGTTTGTCGCGGTGTTATAGCGGAGAGCCTTCACACTGAGTAAACACCGCGACAGCAGCGGGACTGTCCCGCTGCTGTAGCTAGGCGTCCCTAGCGATAGTTTGTGTCGGCGTTATCGCTAGGCGGTGTTATCCCGCGATAGTTTATAACGGGTCCGAGCCTTCACACTGAAGACAACACCGCGACAGCAGCGGGACAGTCCCGCTGCTGCCGCGGTGTTTGAGGCCACTGTGAATGGGGTATGACTGTTATAAAATGCCTCAAATCCATGAGTTTCATGGGCCTCAGCCACCTGGACCAAACGCCAATTAGTGACCTGCCAGAGTCATGAATAAGGTATCAAAATATGCTCATCTGACCGTAATTAAATGCCCATACCCCCTGAGCTTCCGGGGGCTCTGCCCCTTAACCACTTCAGGGCTTCGCCCGTAGACCCCACGTCAATTTACGCTACGCTCTAGCTGATCGTAAATACTTTAGCCTCCCCCAACCCACTTTGAAAAACGTTCAGCTAGCCTGCATGTGAGAGTGGTGGTGATGCGGATTGTTTTCCTGCGTAGTCGATCCTTCACGTCTGCCCCCCCCCCTATTGAAAAATCCTGGCTACGCCTGTGATCATCAGTGTCTGAATTGATTGTCATTTGTGATCGTACATGTGCATTTATTAGCATAAAGACTCACTCGCACGTAATCAGGTCAAACCCTCGTTGACTATTTAATGCAGATATTCAGATCACAAGAAAGAATGATTTACATTGAATTGAATGTTACGCCTTGTTATAAAGCTTTGTAACGCCTGGAAAATATGCAAGCAGACGGGGCAAAAGCGTTTAAAAATTTGAATTGGATGTCATGACTAATTTTTACGTAACTCTGGGAAAATATGCAAAAGGATGAGGCAAAAGCATGCCAAAATTTTGAGACACTTTTATTGGATTGGAAACATTTAAATATCCAGTGCAGTTGATTTATTTTCAGATTACAAGTAAGCTTGAAAAACGCATTATGAAAACAAATACCAGCTTTTGTTTCTCGTATGCTCCGACCTTCAGACACTGAATGGAGAAAGAAAAAAGAAAAAGAGCATTGTCCTTCTTCGGGTAAAATATTCCTCTTTTAGTCGGGCCTAGCCTAGGGGCCAGACACTGGTTTTTCGAGGCTGAGTTAAACTATCTGTGCTTACAATTATCATGACAAGGCAATGACATGAACGTGTTAAAGGTACTATGTCCCTTTTGCAGCCAACCTCAAATTCTGTAGAACTTTGCAGGAATTATGAATATGTCATGTATGTCCTATCTGTGAAATGTAAACGTTAGCAGTGTCCTCGTATTCAAATTATGCAAGGAAACCCGTTTACTTGCCAGACTTCACTGTCAGACACTATTGAGTGACTGACTGGCTTTTTTTCTTCTTTGGTAATAACATACATGAAAAGAGTTGTAAAGGGTACATGAGCATTTGTCTACATCAATAACCCACTTCTTGTGATGGCCAAGATTAAACTGATTGAATCTTTGCGCAGCATAAAACGTATGACCATTCGGTACAATTGTCTGAAAATCAAGACTATTAATTTTGGGCTCTATAGCCCTAAAGTCGATTTGACAACTAATATTCATTATTTTCCCACTTGAAGACATTTTCAAGCCCCACCTTTTTTAGGGAAGTTCTAAATAAGTATTATCTTTCAAATGCAGTTGGAATTTAACTTTTTCATTTTTTTTGCCTGCAAATGGGACATAGTACCTTTAAGTTGGAAAGTAATGTAACCAAATTTAATACATAAGTCTTTGTGAAGTGCCTCAATACAAATTATTTCATTCACCTGGTAAGAATAATAGTATTTCAATAGACATAATCAGAACTGCATACATTAGTTGTTGCCAGGTTGGACAAACATTATGGCTTGACCTACCTAGCAACACTTGATATATGCAGTTTGCATTCTGACTATTGAATTACTATTATTCTTATCAGGTGAATGAAATAATTTGTATTGAGGCACTTCACAAATACTTGTGCATTAGATTTGGTTACATTACGAAAATGGTCTATTGTATTGCTCAAACGCTCGGGGGTGGCGATACTCCTTGATGTAAATATTTCATACGAATTTAAAAAAAAAAAAAACAATAATAATAACTAGACATATAATACTTGTTTGGAACAAGTATAGGTGGGCTGGTCAATTAAAATTTGAAAACAAAATAGATCAAAAATAAGCGAGAAACTACTTATAAATTTTTAATAAACAATATCATGTAAATTCATTACGTGAACGAAATTCACCTTCTATAGTCATAACACGCAAATTGTGAAATTTCTGACATGAGGCCTTTAATCGAAATTTTCACTCTGATGACGTCATCAAAATAAAAAATGGTTATTATTGAACTTGTAGAGAATTATCTTAGCTACAACATATCAAAATTTTGAAGAAAATCGATCAATTATACAGAGATACAATCAATTCTTCATAAATAACCTGACGTCATAATATGCAAATTCCTATTTTTAGTTCGAAGGCCATTATGATGATGTTAAAATATTTTTAATAGCCAAATGAGACATTAAATCATATTTCCGACTCATTCTCTATCAAAATATGAAAAAATATTGGGGGTCCAGTTCCATCCCAAAGAGCTAAAATGGAATTTGTATAGGCATGTTTTTGCCCATATATGCTATGTATTACAAGAGCTCGCGCGCATGAACATTTATCTTGAATGAACGCTCATCTTCTTATTAATGGTCATAAAGAGATAAACATGGTATCAAATTGTTCGAGAAAATATGAGAAACATCATGAAAGAAAAAAAAATGGCGATTCTATGTTGTGTAATGGTGTAACGCGCGAAAACGCGCGCGCATGCGCGTGTGCGCGATTTTTTATAAAATGCTTAAAATGATCTGTATGCAAAATAAATTTGAGACGAATTTGGGCATTTGAAATTTTTGCGCGCGTACTGACGCGCGGACGTACGCGCATGCGCGCGTTTTTTGACCTGAAATTAACCGGACTGATATTGACCTTGATCATGATAAATATGAATGAGAAATAACTTTTGGTCCTGAAGATATGATCATAAGTTGATTTTCAGAAAAATTCACAAAATGGCGCCTAGATGACGTCATCAGTCAAGGTCAAGGTTGGAAACCTTACCTTGTTTTTTCCATATGCCTATACATATGTGTGCCAAATTTCAAGATATTTGGTTGAACCATTTCAAAGTTATCTTGTTCACAAAAAAGTGGTTCAAAATAAAAAAAAAAAAAAAAAAAAAATAATAAAGGCAATTTTAACAAAATTATAAGGTGGTCTGTATTAGATACAGCCCACCTGATAATAATAATAATAATTAAAAAATGTGACAACATTGTAATTTCGTTGCTTTAAGCATTCATATGGGACAGTTTGAGTTTTCTTTAATTCTTTTTCCAAGAATTGAAGAATATTATATTAGATCTTAATGATCCTCTTGTAATTATTTGTGGGGATGGGAACCTACTTCAAGATTTTGGATCGGATTCTTGTGATTAAATAACAAAAATGCTCAGCGCAAAGTTCTGGAAATGAAGAATGGTTTTCATTTAATTGACCCATGGCGTTGTGCTCATCGAGACGTAAAAAAGTTTAGCTGGAAACACCTAGTCCTTTAAAGGTGCTATGTCCCATTTGCAGGTCAATCAAATGAAAAGGTTAAATTCCAACGGCATTTGAAAGATAATACTAATATAGAACTTCCCTAAACAAAAGGGGGCCTGAAAATGTCTTTAAGTGGGAAAATAACGACTATTAGTTGTCAAATCGACATAAGTGCTACCAAGTCATTAAGTAATAGTCTGATTTTCAGACCATTGTACCGAATGGTCGTACGTTTTGTGCTGCACAAAGATTCAATCAGTTTAATTTTGGCCATTGCAAGAAGTGGGTTATTGATGTAGGATATAAGGATTTATTTAATAAGGAGTTTGAACGCAGCAATTTTGATTGTGGGAGATTAACTCTACTACCTCATGGTAACGAACCTCGCAATTTACTTAAAAACTGGCGCCCTATATCTTTGCTCAATGTCCAATATAAGATTCTTTCTAGTTGCATTGCAAACAGAATAAACCACTGTTAGACGAAAACATACATAAAGATCAAAAATGCTTTTTGTCCGGTAGATACATTCAGTTGGAGAGAATATCAGAATAATTTATGACATTATTTCTCATGCAGATTATAAAAATATTCCAGGGATATTACTTTGTATTGACTTTGAAAAGGCCCGGGGAAAAGGCGTTCGATTATGTTTTACATGATTTGTTATGGAATGTATTACAATTCTCTAATTACGGGGATGAAATTATAAAATGGATCAAATTAGTATATTCAAATTCTGCTTCAGATGTGTTAAGTAACGTTTTTTTAACCTCGCGTTTTAATATTAAAGGGGTTGCTGACAAGAAGATCCGATTTCGCCATATTTGTTTCTATTATGCGCAGAGATTTTAGGCATGTTAGTCAGAAAATCCCACATTATAAAAGGTATAGTTATAAAGAAACAAATAATATAGAATATAACAATACGCTGATGATACAGTGTTGTGTCTCGATAGAAGTTTGCATTATGCTCTGGAGCTGTTGGATTTCTTTTCTCAGTAATCAGGTTTAAATCTTAATATTAATAAGACACAGATATTGTGTATCGGTTCCTTGAAAAAAAAACTGTAAATATTGATTTACATAAGTTACATGGGACTGACATATCGTTGATTAACGGGGAATTCATAAGGTATTTGGAAATATATTTTTGTATTGATCTAGAAAAGCTTCCGGATTTCAACTACGACAGAATATTTTGATAAACTAAAAAGACAAATGAAGTCTTGGTCAAAACGTAACATTTCTGTTTTTTGGTCGCGAGGTCCTAGTGAAAGAAATGCTTGTTTCGCAATTTAACCATTTATTTATGTCTATTCCTAACCCTTCTGAACATATTTTAAAAGCAATAAATGTCTCTTTCTTTAAATTAGTTTGGAAAGGGAAACCTGATAAAATTAGCAGGCAACAGATGGTTTGTACTTACGAAAATGATTGATGTTGTACATTTTTCTAGAGCTTTGACACTTCCCTGGTTTAGGAGAATATTGTTGAATTAATGTGAAGACGTTACCCATTTAACGTACACTTTCTTACGACCATGATCGTCAATGGAATTGGGTGAAGGTGATATATCTTTCACTAAATTATCATATAAGCTATACAAAAAAACTGTTTTTGGAAAGCCTGCGAACTTTTCCAAATACTAGCTTATTTTGTCCGCCATGTTCGGTGTACTACTCCTTTTTGGCGAGCTATTCCTATTTGGTATAATTCTGAGGTGAAAATTGGAGGAAAGGGTATATTTTTCAAATAATGGTGGGAAAAGGGTGTTCGATTTATAAACGATTTATTAGATGATCAAGGACTTTTTTTAGTAAGAGAAGAGTGTGAAAAAAGTATTTAATCATGATACAGTTTCTTCATTATTACGCACTTTGTCAAATCATTAAATGCAAATACAAGTCCCAATTGGAAAGTTGTAATATAAAAGTAAATTATGCCCTGCCATTATGCCCTGCATATATTTCATGCTTGTTGAAAGATGAAAAAAGGATGTAGACATATACATCAAATCATGTTAAAAGAAAAGGACGATCATTTGAATATGTTATGTAATAGATGGCATGCAGATGGTATTTTATTTGATAATAAATATATGCAATATTATTTCAGGTTGTTTTTTACGCAGTACAATGCATACAGCAGTTCGTTACTTTCAGTACATACTTTTAAAGGTATAGACCAGTTTTGGAAACGCCCCCCTCTCACAAAATGAAATGAAACCGCCTACTAATTAATATATTTGGTAAATTATCATATTTATCCGGACTGGATAGATATCGCGTAGTCTCATATACATCTTTTTGTGTACAGTGCTTGTAACCTTACCAAGACTGGGCCAAATTTCTTATAATTTTGATGATTCCAGAACCTTGAAGTACACACCAATACTTATATGCTAGATGATCAACCTTTTCTGATCGATTCCACAACGTTTCTTTGACAATCAGCCATAGACGAAAGACTTCATGCATGGCTGATTGTCAACGAAACGGAGTTAAAGGGAAATCCAACCTTGATAGCAAACTTGTCTAGAATAAAGCAAAAAAATCAAAGAAGCATACTGATGAAAGTTTGAACGAAATCGGACAAAAAAATTAGAAAGTTACGAATTTTTAAAGTGGCAATTAGTATAGGTATGGGCTCTTCAAATTGGCTGAATTGGTAATTTCTATGTGATGTAGTGGCGTACTACTTTCCCATTTGCTCCAATACACAAAAGGACTAAAATGTCAACTTTTTATAAATGTATGACTCGGGATGGTCTGTTCTTTTTAGAGGACCTGTAATAATGTACTCTCCATAATATATTTTGAGTAGTGCCCCAAGGGTAAAGACACTTGGAAGAAAAACAGAATTAAGTGATATTTTTGTATGCGACAAACGGGAGAGTAATCCGTCTCTACGTCACAATCCACTGACAAAATTGCCGATTTGAGATTCGCGCAGCTGTAGTGATCTCATATTTCAAACACTCATAATTTCTTAATATTGGTCCGATTTATTTCAAACTTTCGCCATTCCGTTTCTCTGATTTTTATGCTTTCATTGAAATGAACTTATGAGAAGGTTTGGATTGCCCTTTAAGTCTTTTGTCAATTCTGCTTGTTGCTACGGCAGGCAGCCAGTGAAAACGAATTCGTTTGATAAAATTATAGAAATGCAAGCACTAGGCCTACTTTAAACAAACAGAATTTTGTCATTCCTTGCTCATTTTTCCTGATTGAGGTGTCATATTAAAGGGCAGAAACACAACTTTCTAGAAATGTGATTTTCTCTTTGAAATTCAGATACCTTCCGCCAAATGACTTTTTGATTTCCTCTCTTCAAATCCATTTTAATCACTTATGCGTGAAATATGCATCATATTGAGTTGCATCAAATGCAAGAGGAGGATCTAAGCTTTACAAATATGTGTCATTTATTAATTATAGATGTGACTAAAACCCCGTCTTAACTGGAAAATAAAGTCGCGGTGTCGTCCGGACGTTGTCCGGATGAAATTTACCCCCTTCCAGTTAAGACGCGTCAATCGGGGTAACGTCCGGACAATATCGAGGTGACATCGAGGTAAATCTCACCCTAGTCGGGCCAGGGTGATATCGAGGTGACGTCCGGACGTCGTCCGGATGACATCCTGATAAACGGCCTATTAAGACGCGCGCGGAAGTCTACCCGGGCAAATGACGTCATCGCCGTGAAAAAATGTATACAAGTCATGTACACAGCGCGCGCCAGCTGATCGCGATGGGGGAGGTGCGGTTGTTATGGTAACCTACCCGGGTGAGGTTTTTGCGGATGGCTGATTTTAAAGCTCGAAAATGTTGCCAAACGGGCTAAAACTGTGTGCGAACGGTGTTGAACGTAATAGCAACTGTTTACGATCTGTTTAAGGACTTCACGGACGGGCTCGGACTGGACTAATGTCTTTAATAGTTACGATCCTAGTTCGTTCATTAACAGTCCCCAATACGTCCAACTCGTCTGTTCCCTTCCACAGTCAGTTCATATTAAGTTCAGATCGGGTAAATTTGACATTTCCAAGCAGTCCAAACCATTCTTACTAGTTCGCAACTTGTTCTAACTAGTTTATAACTTAACCAACCCGTTCAGAGACAGTTCAACTCGTCCTCATCTCGTTCTTAGTGCGTTCGAACGCGCTCATATCGTGTGTGTGCAATCCCGTCCTGGTTCGAGGCTATAAAACCCAGCGCGTTCTCGCTAATTGATGCTCGACCACATCATGTTGTAACACGTTCCTAGTAGGATCGAAGTACGGCAATTCCGTTCGTAGTACGTCAGTTATGTTCGTAGTAGTTCCATCTAATTTTAAGTAAGTTGTCACTCCGTCTAATTGCAGAACGGGGACAATTTTGAACATGCTCAAAGTTCTAGAGCACCCTTCCCGTCCAAGCCAGTCTGAGCCCGTCCATGAAGTTCTTAAAAAGATCATAAATAGTTGCTAATACGTTCACTCCGTTCGCACACAGTTTGAGCCCATTTGGCAACATTTTCGAGGACGTAGTGAGAACTAGATTGGTGTGATGGGGGTTTCACTTGAATGTCTTGATCTGCCAGGCTTGAAGCGTTGAAGTTGAACGGGAATGAGGAATGGCGAGAACGCGCTGGGTTTTTTAAGCTCCCGAGCTAGGACGGGATTGCACACGCTCTAGGGGTGGTCGGGTTAAAAACTAGTGGTGAACTAATTAGAATGGGTTTGGACGTATTGGGAACGAGGTGGAACTAGTTAATAATGGGTTTAAACTGACTACGGACTGGTTTGGACTGCATGTAAATGGCAAATTTACCCGATCTGAACTTGATATGAACCGAGTGTGGACGGGGTACAGACGAGATGGACGTATTGAGGACTGTTTATGAACGAACTAGGATCGTATTATAGACATTATTTACACATTCTGCCCCGTCCACAACCCGTTTTACGATTTTCTAGAGCGGTTCCAGAACGTAGTAAGAACTAGTTTGGTGTGATGGTGGCTTAAGCTAGCTATAAGCGCGTTGTTTAAAACGATCTTACAGATCTTCAGTAGATAAAGATGGATGCCCACAATACCGACCCAGACCTACCAAGTCTCGGCGCCTAGCTGGTCCCTTATATTTTGCTTTGCAGAGTAGAATAGTAATTGTTCATTATACATTGTGTAATTTTTTGTAAACACTAAATGTACTTTATATAAAATGGATCAAATTTTAAATGTAATTCTTTTTTTCTTCAAAGAAAGTACTTGTGATGGCTGTGCATTAAACCCATTTGGAAGTGTACAGGTTGATGTTATTGCTTCTCTATTGATATAATTTTTTACATTGTGAATTTTACATCAGAATTTTTTTCTTTTTTTTTCTTCCAGTTTTTGAGGGAAAATTTCGGCTCAGTCGGCCGCTGAATAAGCGGGGGGGGGGGGGGGTGGGGTGTAAAAGCACATTTTGTTTTTGTTTTTGTCCCGAAAATTGGAAATTAGGCCTACCGATATTTCGTTCAGTGGGGGGGGGGGGTTAGGTCTGGGTTTTTTCTACCTTTTAGCACATACAATTTTTTTATTTTGTATTATTTTTGTTGTTGTTTTTGTTGTGTTTTTTTAAACAAAAAGTGAGGGGGGGTAGCCTCCTATACCCACACATTAATAAAAATTGAGGGGGTTTATAATAATCATTAATTCGCCTCGGAATAGAATTTCTAGATAGACGGCGCTATAGAAATGCCTATAATTATTGATTATTATTATTATCACCGCCGCTTATCATTGCTTGCACCATTTACACCAGTGCAAAATGAAAAATCTCTATCTAAATTCAAAATTTAAAAATCCGTTTTTGTCGAAAATAGACTAGGCCTAAGTACTTCAAAACTTTTGTACACGAGTCAATTAGAAATATAAGTACGAAAACAAAATCGTGTACAAACCCTATGGCCGTCCGCCAAGTCACTGCTATAACTACTATTCAAACAAACATTAATAATACTTTATCAATGAGTTACATAAACAAATGATCCGTGTGTATTTATTTGGAATGCATTAGAAATAGAATTGTGGAGATAAAAACCTATTTCTAATTTTCTTAACCATGCATGAAGTATTTAAATTTATGTAAAAAATTATTCGAAATCGGAAAAAAGCCTTTAATCAATTGTTAATAGAAGATTATTAATTAAGATCTCATCTCTTTCTCTCTCTCTCTCTCTCTCTCACACACACACACACACACACTCCTCGCCCCCATCTCTCTCTATCCTTCTCCCTCCATTCTCTCCCTATATCCTCCCCCTAATTCTCCCCTTCAATCTATCTTTCTCCTTCAATATTCCTCATTCTCCCTCCTTTTACTCTATCTGAATACAGTACCAGTGTCTCCTGAAGTCCTTCTCAAATTTTGTTACAGGAATGTGTACCGTTCTTTGTGTCAGGAGCTTGCACAGACGGGACTATTCAACATGTCGGAATGTTTGACAGAGCAGCCCGAGTCGTATCACAGTACAAAGGATGTCGCACCCTCCAATACAACCAGCTCCACTCCAGATCCCTTCTTAGCTCCTCTACACGACTGTCATGAGAGGCTTAGTTTCCAAAATGGGTTGCTCCTGGCAACAAAGTTCTTAATGAGGATCTTGCTGACTGTTCCTACAACCGTGCTCGTCGATAAGTAAAACAAATATTTGGAGCACATAAATATCTTAAAATTAGCTCATTAAAATTTAATATTCGAATTTAGTGGTTAGACTTCCAACATGCAGGACTGTTCTCAATTTATCTTAACAAGGGATAACAACATTAGAATTACGGTGTACAAAATACAGTTCACAGTGAAAATTTCGTGCAGATGTCAAAATTACAATAAACAGAATTAACAGCACTTTACGTGCTGCCACACGCCTCTTCAGGAAAATACAGAGATGATAAGAAATTACATTTCAGAAGAATAAAAAGGAAAGCCTCAAACTTGACGGGGTGTTTACGAGTACACGAGTGTGCATATGTAATGTACTTCTCCGCCCCGCCCTCTTGACCCTCCTCTGGATCCGTCGCTCATGCCTCAGCTTTCGTGTCGCGCGCCCCATCGGTGGACTGGCAGGTTGACAATTAAGTCCTGACTGGTGACCTTTTTTTTTATTGGAAAATTGCCATCAGGGTGTTACCAAATCTTCCAAATTTCATAAACACATCTTTAATTAAAATCGTAAATTAGATAGCTCTGTAGTGACATGATTATATCCAACATAATGATAATAAGTTTTGTGCACAAATTACAAATTCTAGACAATTCTCTCTCTCTCTCTCTCCCTCTCTTTGGTAAGCTTTCCAATTCCTCACCCTATAAAACAATACATGTACATGTATTATGTATGTATGAAGCCTTTATTCTTATTACTTAAGTACAATATAACTCAAAATAGACGACTAAATTTGCGCGATATCATAATAAGCGCTTTGGACCATCAATGAATTTGAAACATATCATAACATATTTATTTCGGGGCCTATCCCTTTGGGCCTGGAATTTATGCTTGATTAAATAGTGTTAATTTGTATTTTCTTTTTCAGAATTGGACCGTTTTTCACGTTTTTCTTCAGTACACTCTTGACTCTGACCGCCTGCTTGAGTAAGATCCTTCTCGATGTTCATATTGTTATTACTGCTACTCTTTTGTATCATCTCTCTCTCTCTCTCTCTCTCTCACTTTTCTCTTCGCCTGTTAATCCGTTACTTAAAGAGACAGTCCAATTAAAGCAGAAAAGGTAAAGAAACAAGTAATTCAAAATGTGAGGAAAATCCGATGAAGAATGAGAAAATTGTAGATTTTGTATAGTGACTTACGTGTACCTGTGATTTCACATTCGACCCCATCTCCATTTGTTAATTGCTTTATAAATCTTAAAATTCCATTTTCTCGCGAAAGAAAAATATTGTACAAGCACTCTTAGCTACTTGTAATTATTCAACATATGATTTTACACAACCCCTATACTAAGTTAATCGATTCCTTAATCATCAGTAAAGAAGAGGGGTTTTTTTTCTCTATCTCCCCATTCCTTGTTATTTTCAGTAGAAAGCAAATGGTAAAACTAATTAAATTCTTTTAATTTTACAGTGATGGGCTTTGCTGACTCGATCCTGGTACTTTTTCTATCGCGAGCACTCCATGGCATCGGTGCGACTGGAGTGGAAATCGCAGGTACATTTTGCCACTCTCCACCCTGGTGTAGTAAATGTGTACCTGGTATAATGTAGCTATTATTTTCGTCATTGTTATTATTACAACTTTCATTTTAAGATATCTCGGAATCATCGGTGTAGATTGACCTATTGACCTATTGAAATAAGGTAGTCTTTAATATATTCCGAGATATCTTAAAATGTAAATGAACAATACAGTGTACAAAATGTATCATCTATCTCTCTCCTCTTTCTCTCGTTCTCTATACCCCTCCCCCTCTCTCTCTCTCTCTCTCTCTTTCTCTCATTCTCTCTTTCTCTCCTATTTCACTTCCCTCCCCTATATAATGCTTAAAACTTCCTACTTGTGCACTTGCATTGCCAAGACGTAGATTTTATTCATGTATCTAAGTATCAATAATCAATTTTCACGAAGTGACGGATGAGCGCGCAATTAAAAGAAAGTTAGTTTTGAATAAATCGCTTCCAAACTTTCAAACCATAATCTCAACCTCTTTAATGTATCAAGGGCAAATAAATGTTATATCCTGGGATAGAACATATCTCAATGTTTAGTTCTATGTTTAATTATTTCCATATTTTCTTACTTTTGGGGGAAATGAGCTGTAAACATAACAATCACTTCGTGAAAACACAAATTTAAGGACGCGCTGTGATTTTGTTTTCACGAAGTGACGGCTCGTAACCGCAAGCGTAAAACATATATGGGATTTTCTCTCGTGGATCACGGTGGATGGAATTTCAGAAATGGACACTAAATACGGCAAAACGTTATGTTTAATTGGTGTACAGATAAAATAACTCGAACTGCGAGATACATTTTCCTCTTTCTGTAGCTGCTTTTTTATTCCTCTGTTTGAACTTTTAACACAACCGTCATTTCGTGAAAACACAAATTACATAGAACGCTTTGATTTTGTTTCACGAAGTGACGGCTCGTAGCCGAGCGCGTATAATACATATGGGAGTTTTATTGTGTGAAGCAATAAATTTCATGAGATGGAAACCGAAACACGGCAACATGTTCGAACTACGAGATCGAGTACAAAGTAGCGGATGCCTTTTTATTTGATAAGAATAAACTGATTTTCTCTGTTTGAACTTAAAACATAACCGTCACTACGTGAAAACACAAATCACATAGAACGATTTGATTTTGTTTTCACGAGGTGACGGCTCGTAGCAGCGCGCGTATAAAACATATGGGATTGTTATTGTGCCAAGCAATTTTATGAGATAGACACCGAAATACGGCAATATCACTTGTTTAATAGATGCAGGCGCGTACGCAAGGGGTGGTGTTGTGGGGGTTAACCCCCCCTCTAATTTGTTTCTTTCTTTTTGCTCAAGGGGGGGGGGGGTGTGCTGAGTAGAAGATAACAAAAACTGATGATGCTCCTTAACCCCCCCCCCCCCCCCCCTCCTCACTGAGCAAAATATTGGTCGACGAGCTTTTCCCATTTCCGGGGGGGGGGGGGAAATAATAATAATGCACACTACCCGCCCCCCCCCCTCCCCTCCCCTCACTGAGCTAAAAAAAAACGGTCAATGCGATTTTCAAATTTCGGGGGGGGGGGGGGCTAAAAAGAAAAAATAAATTATTGCTCCCATATAGTTCTATGTAGGTTGATATCTCATGGTTATTTTGAGGGAAAAGCAATCCAAGCAACGATTTCTGCATTGTAGCGATAATCGTTCGCCTTTGCTGCTCTTTAATACTACAATATGACAAGCAGTATTAAATATTTTGTCAAGGACTAATGATAAATTCGTTTAACCATGGACCCTACTACAGATGGACTTATAATGAGAGTCTTTCTTTGATCACATCATGACCACCGCCACCTGATAATGCGTTTGTTGATGAGGACATTCATTTGATGCGACAATGTTGATTATGTAATCACGCATCATCACAGACAAAATAACCTTTTACATTTCTTCAGATTCTTTTCGCTGGGCCAGGGCCAAGATTGTAGTTTCAGGAAAAGTATCGTGATTTAAGACCAGTTAGAGGAGCAGTGAACCCCAAATTAGGAAAAATTTGTGTGGTATTAGATGATTAATAAATCCGTTCACGGAGTGGGGGGCCGGGATGCCAATAAGTTCTTTACAACAATAAACAAAAATGAGGTAAACATAAATTTAAAATATCAAATAATTCATACCAAACATATCATCATCAAGTTATCATCAATACTGTATTGCATTTTTTGAAATGTACATTTAGGGTTTTATACATCCACGGAATACGAAGGTTATTTCAAACATTATACAGTACTTGTAAATATGCTAAAATGTCTTTATCTTTTGCATCATCATCCTCATCATCTGCATAGATTGTTTACTTGAAGACAAAAGAGGTATTCAAAACAGTACTGTGTGGTATAGTCTCTTTCTTGCACGTCATGGTTATCGTGTTCTAGCTGAACGTTTATATGTTGATCGTAACAAAACAAGGCAGTTCTTGAAGAAGAAAAAGATGGTGGAGTTTTCAATGGGAAATATGAGTAATATAATCATCAGCGTTACTTTTTTGTTCATCACTGTTTTTCATTAATGTTTTGTGAGTAGAGTATCAGAAGCAATTCAGTTTACACAATCTCTTTGTAGGCTATTTCAATAAAATGTACTACACAGTCTAAAACGCTACCAAGTTTACCAATGCTAAAAGGTTATCTTCACCCAGGCAAACATGTAATCTTTGACTAAACAATTATCAGCTGAACAATTTGCATGATAAACATGGAAATATCATTTTGACTAAACGATTTCATTTCCCATCATACAGATGAATTCAAAACAGCAACATTATATTGTATGATTATAGGATAGTTTGAAGTACCAAATACAATTAAGATGAGAATGACTAGAGAAGTACAAAATAAAAACATTAAATGTGAACTAATAACATTGTGTTTTGACAGAAGAAAAAAATCGTGGAAATGTAAGTTATATTCATGTTATGATAAAGGCATCAACCCCTGTCAAAACAAACATTTAAAAAGAAAATAATAAACAAATTCTTCAATACAAAGATACGATATGAGAATTCATGGAACTGAAATCCAAAACTCTATTATGCATTACTGATTTCTAAAAATGAGGTAGGTATACCTGATAAAAAGCTGTTCTGAGCTATACATTTGAATATCAAAGATTTATGTTTGCAGGAGTTCATTACAATACTGTAACAGAAAACTGACACAGATACGACCATTCAGTTCAATGTTTCAGAAATCATGGACAAAGTTACCAGTTCACTTTAAATCAATTCATTGATTTTATATTCAATCCATTTCATTGCGATTACTGAATTCTACACACAATTAAAATTATGAGTGTAGTTTTCTATATTCATGATATTCAAAATGTTTACAATCGAGCAGTATAAAAGAGAGATAGAGGTATTGAAATATAATTGATTCTAGTTTCAAGTTCTTCAAGTTTCTTCACACGTATGTCATCCAAGCGATAGTGGTTGAAGTAGCGAAGATTCTTGATGTAGACTGCTTGAGAGCAAAAGGAAATAAGAGAAAGGAAAATAAGAGAAAGAAAAATAATAATAAAAAAGTCCAAGTCAAAATCAATAGAAAATCATCAGAATTTCAATTATGAAAGGGAAACTTTACAGTGCATTATGATCAGGTGAAATTATTTTGTGTAGTTTTGGTACCAGCTTTTAGAGAGGCTCTTAAATTAGATACTTTAATTGGTATAACCTTAGTATTGGCAATTTGTGTTAAGGATTAAAACAAAACTTAGATGCTGACCTCGATAGGACAACTCATTCCTAAGAGACCTAAACATTAAAAACAAGGAATATCTCAAATTTCAACTATTGGGAAACGATCAAGAAGGGAAAAGTATACCTTTTGACTTGTTCACAAGCACACTGGCAGTGGCTCATCATCAGAATCGCCATCGAAGCCATCTGAACTAATTTGTTGTCACCATGCCAAGTCACATCTGCAGCTCTGTGTTCAGTGAATTATCAAGGACCCATCTAACCCGCATGTCGGTCCCTGTATCCAATCTAATTTTGTAGAATAAAAGCAACAATTACAGTACAAGTTATTTTCCTTCTTTTTTTTTTTGCAAGCAGAGGTAAAGAAATAAATCTAATATTATCTGTTGTACATCAAATTAATTACTAGGCATAACTGACCCCAAACAGACGTTTTCAATTGCCCCTACCAAACAACTACCACCCCAATGCACATATCTAGTGAGTGTGCTTGGTATTTGTGATACAAGATGATCAAGACTTGACTCTTTACACTCTATTTACAACAAATATTCCAGTTTTGAAAGAGTTTTGAAAAGAAGTTTTAGCTGAAAATATTATATATCAATGGTCATGTACATACACACAGAGAAATAAAAGGTGTTCTTGGGGAGTAAAACAAAAATGGAAAAATAGGACGCCCCCTATTACACCTTTTACGGAGTAAAACACGGAAATACGCAAGGGTGTATATTTGAGGGATGTAATTTTACACCCTATTTTAGTTAGACGAGCTCTGATTGGTCAGTGCATAAGCGCATGCGCCACAGCAATGGCGCATCGTGTCAATATAGGTACTGCCAAATGAAGAAAAATTAGCATAATTCACATATTTTAGTCATGTTAGGTGAATTATCATGTTTCATTTGCGCATATTATTTGTGAGAAAGTTATCCGATCAAGAATAAGGGGTTGTACCGAAGGTTATATTTGATAATTTAATGAAATTAGCAGAAGTGTTGTTTCACTAACTAGTACATAATTGTCTTCTTATACGTGTAAGTAAAGGGAAGATATTCGGTAAAGCAGGATTGTATATTTAGGTAATTCCATTACATTTAAACCGATACGTCCAGCCATAAGTTAGTTCTTACAGTCTGCACTTGAGTGAGTTCACACTTATTGTTGTTTAAAGATAAACTTTAGTACTGGTAATGCGATTGCATTGTGATTGAAAAGGTGTAAGGATCAGAAACAGTTGATCATGGAGCATGTAAGTATTGGTGTGCACTGCAAGGTTCTGGAGTCAAAATCATAATAAATTTGACCGAGTCTTGGTAAAGTAGGCCTACTCTCTTAAAAAAAAAGAGTGAATTTTCAAAATCACGGACGTCACTCCTCTGGAGAGTGAAAATGTAGTGAAAATAGAGTGAACATTCACTCTTTTCTTCTTAGAGAGCACTCTAAAATCAATCGATTTTCACTCCTAAACAAGTGATCACGGACGTCACTCCCAAGAAAGTGAAAATAGAGTGAAAATTCACTCTTTTTTTTAAAGAGAGTAACAAGCACTGTACACAGAAAGCTATATATGGGACAACACACATGGTGTCGGAGCTAGTACTACCTTGATTTCCTTGTCTTTCTATGCTCATTACTCAGCCAGTATACATTTTCTTCCAAAATTGTTTGGCACATGTCATTTATTTGTAATCTTGAACATTCAGTGTAAGTTTCGTTTAATTCTGTGAGAATTAATTTTCTTTTTTTTTTACCAGAACTGGAGTTTATCTTTAAGTAAGCATCAAAGCCTTTCAACATAATTATAACTCGACATTCTGGTCCGATTTCTTTAGAGCAGTGAAACGTAGACAAAAGGGTGAGAATCAGTGACTGTTAGGTGATTACGAAGCATGGATGATTGATTGCTCGAGGAATGATCAATTGGTTGATGCTGTGCATAAAAAGGGTGTAGATTTACTCCCCACAGGGTGTGGAATCGATCATAAATGGTATAAAATTCAACCCCACGGGTGTAAATTTGAACTCATTTTTCATGAAAATGGAACCAAAAGGTGTTAAAGGTAATGCAAAGTTTTGGGAAATTTTGAAAATTGGGTGGATAGTGATTCTTTACAATTTTGATATATTTGGATGCCCCTATGGATGTATTATAAGCACTAGAAAATTTAGCTCCTAAAACACTTCTGCTTTCAAGAAAAATTGAATATTAAAATTTACCGGTACTCCCGGTAAATTTTGATAAATTTCAAATAGCGCCTACAGCCGTACAATAGAAGCTGCGGCCATGAAAATCTCAGAATATGTAGATATGATATATAATTTCCAAACGGAAATAGCTAATCGGTCAATTTTGGTCGAGAAACATTGTTTTATAGCTTAATAAATATCTTGACCTTGAGAGGGAGCTATACAACATAAAGAGTTTATTATTTACAATTTCATAACTTTAGACTCGAGTTGAACCGCAACTACGATCACTGCATATTGTAGGATCGCTTATGCTTCCAATATGTTCATTTGAACCAAATTCATGACCCCATACCAAAACTTTGTATTACCTTTAAATGAGCACCATTGGGTGCAAATTTTACTCCTTAAAGGGAGTACAATCATAACCTTGGGGTGCACATTTACACCTTCTTATGATTTTTTTTTTACTCCCTACATTGGGGAGTAAATTTACTCCCTGAGGGGTGTCACTTATGTGACAAGCAGTTACTCCCTATATGGAGTCAATTTACACCTACTTTTCTCTGTGTATATATAGCCTTCGCCAAAATTAGAAACACGTTCCTGTCCAGCTTTATAATATTTCGGCTAAGTGCATTACATATTCCATATCTATATTTCCCTGTTAATATTTAATTGCTTATGTAGCCATCATAGCAGTGTATTTCAAAGATTTGTTATCGATCGCAAGTTCGGTAGTGAGCGCAAATCAAAGGATGGCATTATACAGATCGGTCATGATCAATCATAACTCTCTATATGTTGCTAATGTGTGATTTTCTTGCACAGACCATGAAAACTATTCTCACCTGGATTTGTATCTGGCCTGCGGCATTGTTGAAAAGTAGATGTACCAGTCCTAGTGCTTCCTTCATATAAGCGCAAATTGTATCTACTGCATCTGAAACTAAGTGAAAGCAAAAACATCATCATAATCATTACCACTGAAGTGTAGGTTATTCCTGTTGATTCTCCTGTGCAATGTTGTGACATGTACATCATCTGGTATGGTGCTTGCTTGAAAATTCTTTAAAACACGGAGTGGATTTGGGCAACATTTGCTAGTATCAAGAACAATAATTGTTCAAAAGAATTATTTTGTAGGGTGAGGGACCAAGGAAACTAAGTGCTGCCTTTAAAACACACCTTGAGTACAGACAATGGAAGAAAATAAGTTAAACGTGTGGACATTGTTCTACTCATGAGATGACTTCAGTCTCCAAACAAAAGTATCCCATTTCCGGATGATGCCATTTAGTCATTTTCAGCAGGCGCGTAGCCAGGGGGGTGGTAGGGGCGGTATCCCTCCCCCCCAAAAAAAACGCCGGCCCCAAATAAAAAAAGAGAGAGAAAGAGAAGAAGAAAAGAGAAAGAGGACGTAGGAAGAAAAAGGGAAAAGGAATCGAGAAGGGCATAACGAATCGTCTTCTTTCTCTAATGATTTAATGAAACGTCAAAGCTTCGCGCGAGAGGGGGGGGGGGAACAGAATTCAGACAAGGATTAAGAGTCGAGAAAGGTACAACGAATCGTCTTCTTTCTCTAATGATTTAATGAAACGTCAAAGCTTCGCGCGAGAGGGGGGGGGGAACAGAATTCAAACAAGGATTATGAGTCGAAAAAGGTACAACGAATCGTCTTCTTTGTCTAATAATACGTCAAAGATTCCGCGCTATGCGCAGGAGGGGGGGGGGGGGGGCTAAATTCAGACAAGGATTATGAGTCGAGAAAGGTACAACGAATCGTCTTCTTTCAAAGCTTCCTCCCTGCACCCACCCACCTAGGGAACGCGCTTCGCGCGCTCTGTAAGTGATTCGCACGCTTCGCGTGCTCACTACCGACCCCCCTAAAATAAAATCATAGCTACGCGCTTGATTTTCAGGGCAGTACCGTAGACTGTTTGATTTTCAATTTGTAAATAACTGTTCATTCATGTCCATTTTTGCTTGAAAGGCAACTCAGTGAATTCCCTATCAGTTAACCAGGAGGGTCTACATCCCATGCCATCTCAGCTCAGCATGATGGTAATTTGTTGGCCTTGGGCTTGGAGCCCTGAAGCTGCTTACACCCCAAGCACACCTTTACAAGTAAAGTCACAGTGACTCAGTCTTGTCTAGATCCTAATCTACTCACCTCTAGATTACTGACTAGTGGCTGACATAAATTGATAATTATGAAATGATGATCTAGAGTTATATATAATTAGCTAAATTACTAATACTAAAAGTACAAGTAAAAGTAAAACTTCGTTCTTATTCTTAACTTAAGCAGATGTAAAAGAACCTTATTAAAACAATATTTGATGTGAAATGAGATAAGAAAGACCCTCCACTTAAGGGGTTTGATCAGACATGATTTGGTCGTTTTAGTTTTGCATCATATACTTCACTCCGAAAGGCTTTATTCACTTACATGAAATGAAGTATATTATTATGGGGCGATGTGTGGAACGGCGGTGCATTTTGTATACATTTCTGCGCTCATAGAAATATTTATGGCTTACAAAGAGTGTATCACATTACTTTACCTAAAAAAACTATATCAAACTCACCTTTTCATGGTCTGAGACTGTTCCAAATTGCGAAATGTTTACTCCCGTCACTTCGTGAAACAAATAAAAGCAGAAAAAGAGCGGACGAGAATTTCACGAAGTGACGGCCGGCTGTAAGCGTGTACTTAGCCGTCACTTTATGAAAACAGGAAATCCTTTTACCAGGTAGTTTCTTGTTTACGTTATCGTCATAGAGACATAATTAGATATTTTTGTGGTTCGAAATTTTGTGAAGTTTAAGATGTTAGTGAATGATGTCAAAAAATTCACCCCCCAAAAACTGATACTATATGCGATTTTCTTCATCACCGTTACTTCGTGAAAAAAGGGACGAATTATGCCTTAAATGTACTGGATTGTATACAAACACAATATAATCTATAGCCACACTATAATCAATAGCACTGCATGTGATATTTAGATAAATGATATTGGATAAGTAACAACATGTGGTAGCTAAGTAGGTAAGTAAGCAAGTAACTAATATAAATAATGATAATGATGATAATAATAACAATATATTAATCTCATTTTGTTGATAACTTTTCTGATGGAATTGATTGTAAGAATGACGATATAAGTCTGTTATTTTGTATGTTTTATGAATGTAAATTTGTCTCATTACAATACTACTTGTACCAACAATACAGGTGGAATCGAATTTCTTTATATGGACAATAACTTATATACTTATCAAAGGCATTATTGTAAGGCATCATTGTAAGGCACGTTTGTGAGATTTGGATTTAGGAGAGAAGCAGTTTTCTCCACGAGTGGAGATGCAAAATAATGTTCAATCCGTTAATGCTAGGAATCCAGAGAAAAGAATCGAGAGGTTATAGTAAAGCCACAGTGACTATAATATGCTTAATGTCCGTTGTGTATATAGTGGCAAAGGGACACGATTATCGTATATTGTTATATATTTTGAAATGATCTAACAACAAGCCACAACAATATTTAATCGAAGGTTTTTATCATTTCATTCATCTCAAGGAATTTCTTACTTAGCCGTACGATACCAAGATGATGAGAACAAGAAAGGATTTGTTTTTGGTTTGGTGATCAGCGGCTTTGCTTTCGGAACACTTCGTAAGTCTTGAATTATTTCATTTTCACATCCAATGAGGTAATAAGTATTAAGCGTAGGGCCAAAGTCAGAAAAGAGGGGTTTGCTTGCCACTATACCACACAAACTGAGCACACCTCATTTATTCGAAAGATTAGATCAAGATACACAATATTCCAGTTTTTGTTTAAAGCGACCACCCCTTAATCGGAGGGGGCGTCCAAAAAGGCGGCCCTTTTGACGAAAATTAGTATTTTGTAAATCATATTGCTCCGTCTGGTCTCATTTCACAACGCCCCCTATCGTCAGAGCATGGTCAGCGTCAGCAGCCTAACATGTTAGCCTATGGACTTTTTTTTTTAAATCGTTAAAAATTCATTTTTTTGTTAAAACGAAAAGCACATCCACCCCGACGTACGTTATCACTAGCTCTTTCATTGGAGCCCTCATGTCTCATTGACTTTTGAAAGTTCACCCACCGTAATTTTCAAAATAGGTTGCAAGCTCGTCATTGCCTAATACACATAATACACATGTGAAACAAGTCTAACTTTGGACTCAGTTTGTCAAGCGATTTGAAGATTATAGGTCGAGCACACGAAACATGAAAAGTATGAATTATCATAGATCACTTCTGCCTATTTCATTATGTCCATTTCATCCAACCCCCCACCGTAATTTTTCAATTTAGTAAAAGCAAACATTTAGCCGAGGTAAGCAAAAACATGAATATTCATGAACAGTCAGACAATACAGCCTTTTAGTACGTAACGTATAATGAATGGGAATGGGCGATGATCCGTACAGGAGGTAGAGGTCAGTGGTTTGTGCGGGCAATGTTCACGCGAGCGAAAATGAGACAATCGTAGCAATATGATTATTTTAAGGGAGCTTTGAACCACCATGAGTTTGGTGTCATATGAAAGAAAAATAAATCGTTTTATTTTTGTATGGCAATTTCAATGGAATGGGATTATTTAACATCACACTTTTAAGTTAAAAAAACATGATTTTTGTGTGTGATTGATTTTTAAACAACTGAATTTGATCAAAAACCGTTATTTTCCATGTATCAAAATCGGAGAGGCGTCTTTTATTGTCACTTTCCAGGAATTTGGCCATGTTTAAGGATAATATATAATTGTTTAAAGTGAGGCTTATATCTCTTTTCAGTCACGGTGAAAAGATATAGCAACCCTAAGTTATTTGTTTGACTTCCACAAAAAACTACATTTTTGCCCGTATGTGTATTAACAGTTTGGATGTACTTGTATTTATGTATTGAGGACGTGTTTACTGTGTTTAAATCAAGTTTTAGGATATGTTTTAAAGACATAGACTGGTAGTGGTAAAATTGCGGTTCAAGGGTTTTGGGTGCAAAATATACATTTAATATTGTTTAAATATTGCCTTCAGAGGTTTAGATGACTATACTTCAACCTAAATTCGCAAAAAAGCAGAAATAAATATGCCCAAATGTTCAATGTTCAAGTGCATTCGCGATATCTCCTACATACTCCTATAACAGCTCCATGTACCCCCCCCCCCCCTTTCCCGGCTGCTATCGACTCAAGCATTATTGCTTATGATAGTTGGCCTCTGCATTTATCTTGATTATTTTACTTACCTCCATATACTTTCAAGCTTTCAATTATATATATATATATAGGCCTATATATGCATTTTTATGTGTGTGTATTTAAGTTGTCACTTTTTATGTAAATCAATTATATGTTATATACTATTATTGTTATTGGAATGTTTTATATTTGATTTATCAATAAATGCAGAAACATCTGCTAAAAAAATATATATATCTATCTAGGCCGGATCGATATGATAATTTACCAAATATATCAATTAGTAAGCGGTTTTCCGGCAAAATTTGTATCATCACGTATTTGTCAAAACACATTCTTTCACATGATTGGTAATAAGAGCTTCCATTTCATTTTTTGAGAGGGGGGGGGGGGCGTTTCCCAACTTGACTATACCTTTAAGCTAAACCTCTTATAAATATGGGTTGGTGTCGAATGATGGATAATTAACTTACATTCAGGTTGATATCAATTCCTTGAGTTATGTAGTGTGTAAAATATAAATTTTGAGCCGATAACGTGTTTTGGGGGATTATTTCCCCCCTGATTTAAATAAATAGTTTGTTGACAAGATACTGGTATTATCCTGGTTGTCAAGAACGCCAGCAAAATAGGTGGTGTTGCACGAATGAATTATGTATATCAGTATGATGCACACCATGTTATAATTTTAAGAGCAATTTGAAGGATATTTTGAGAACATTTTTGTTTTAATTCAGAAAATCCAATTGCGCATTTGCAATCAGATAATGACCTAAATAAAATGTTGAAGTAAATGGAAAGGAGATCATGATTGTGGCACAGGTGCGGTTGTTTTTTTTCCAGACGAGTTATGATGCACAATATTCAAAATTGGTGTAACCTTGCGTCCTTGCTTCAAGTTGTGATTCTCGACTTTAATGATTACGAAGTATAGGGATTATAACATTAATTTCTTTTCTTGCCTTTTTATCTCCCCCTCCCCCATTATCTCTCTCTCTCTCTCTCTCTCTCTCTTTATCTCTCTCCCTCTCCCCTCTCTCTCTCTCTCTCTCTCTCTCCCTCCCCTCTCTCTCCCTCTCTTTCCCCCTCTCTGTAGTCGGTCCAACTTTAGGTTCTGTCCTGTATGGACTAGTAGGTCAGTCTGCTCCATTCCTGGTCATCTCTGCTGTATTAATTACTTCTGTGGGTATGTTCTTTTTCCAGGTCAGAAGTTAGCTCGATAAATATTTACCCCCCTCCCCCCACCCCCCCCCCAAAAAAAAAAAAATTATATATATATATATATATATATATATATATATATATATATATAATGATCGAAAGACTTTCAAGAAATCAACTTAGGGGCAATGTTATACTCTGTTTTATTCCATATCGAAATCATGTACGGATGCTGTAACATGCTATTATACGACGTCAGAACATTATCAAGGGACAGAGCTATTGCAAGTGCCTTGTTATTTTTTCGAAAGTCTTTGTGATCCTGTTCCGTAGTATACCACATTGTATCTTCTCTTTCAAAATCATGTTGATAGTGAAATCCACCCCATAATATGTGGAAATAAGTAAATGAGATCCATAAAATATATAAGAGTAAAATGTTTAGAGATTATTGTTTGATATTTGGCTTGGTAAACTTTTTTCCAATACATTATTTGTTTTTAAAAATGTGTCTATATGATACTCATAAAAAAAACTTGTTTTCATTGACTTGTAATGTGTACGTAATTATGTTTACGCCAAATATTTTAGAGTGCACGATCGTGTCCTTTTTCTACTCACAGTTTTCATCCCAATCTTCATGCCTGTGGACATACGACCTCCTTTAACAGAGGAGGGGTCATCTGCTCTTAACTTAATAATGAATCCTTACACCATACTGGTCTCGGGTATGTAGCAGACGTAATAATAGGGACTTTTAGATTTGCGTGGACTGATACGTGGTACTTCCATTCACGGCAGTGCTTTAAAGGACGTCGATCGTAGCATAGACCTATTGTCTTCGTGTGAATCTAAAAGTCCCTATTAGGGACTTTTAGATTTGCACAACGACAACGTGGATTGCTACGATCGTCGTCCTTTTAATGCACTGCCTTGAATGGACGTCACACGTATCAGTCCACGCAAATCTAAAAGTCCCTACTGTCATTGAATGTGTTGATAGAATTTATAAAGCCCTTCTGCTAATCGAAGCGTAACATAGTGTATCATTAACCTAGTAATATGATTCAATAAGGGATGAAATAACGATTCTGTCTTCACTCCTCTGGGGAGTATTCCAGTCAGTCGCAATTATTCCAAAAACAGTGACATTCTAATCATGCTGGGAACCCACTCAAAACATGGGTGGACAGAAGAAAGGGGGAGGCACGTGCCCCCTGTGCCCCCCCCCCTGGATCCGTCCCTGTCACCATTACATATCTTGTTTTCATAATGCAGTTCTCTCTTTGATGACCACGATGGGCGTAGCCTACGCTAGTGCAACTCTTCCAATCTGGCTTCGATCAACTTTCCACGCACCAGAATGGCAAATAGGTATACAAAATAGTATGCATCACGTAGTTTCAGATACCGGGGGCACGAGTGGCTTCACAACACAAAAGGTCCCTTTCCCCATTATGTTTTGTGCCCACAAATGTGTGACCTTAAATATCATGTTCATTTCAGGTGACGTATTTTTCTATCGCCATGCCTTATATTCTTTACTTCTTTATTTTATTTATTTTTCAGAGGCCTTAGCTTTTCTATTTTTCACATGTTCAAAATGTAGTCGTAGGCGTATCCAAAATAGGCTCGGTGTAATCCCCTCCCCACCCCTGGTAAAAGCCATGAACACTCATTGGAGTGTGTCTCCGTCATGTGGGAGTGCCGAGATATCCCCCCCCCCCCCCCCACCCCCACCTCCCCCTTCTTCAAAAGGATTTAGCCTCTCTGCAGGCGCGCCGGAAGCATATTGGGATGGGGGGGGGGCAAACATTTCAGGGGGCTCACCTTCCAGGGGCAGTGTCGTAATGAGCAAAAACGTTTGGAAGTGGGGGGGGGGGGGCAGAAGAAAAAGCTGCATCACCACCACTAGCTCTGACACGTTACATGCAGGCCCCGCGGAACGTTTTTCAAAGTGGAGTATTAACGATCAGGTAGAGCGTAAATTGACGTGGGGTCCAGGGCCGGTATTCAATTCAATACTTAGCATAAGTAAGAAATTTACTAAGTAAATGGCTAAATTAAGTAATTTACTTATCTCGTATTCAAATCGCATTTTAGACTTATACTTACGTTAGACAAAATCTAAGTAAAATGCTTATTGATAAGCATTGTTACGTCACACGGTCAATCAAAAGTAATGCGCAATATTATTGATGCATTGCAATAAATGCGCGCTGATATAATTGTGCGCAGGTTATGATACTGCGTAAGAAAACCATATGCCTGCCAATCAAGGCCTCCAAGTCTTAAGTCTGGTATGGAGTTGGCTTAGATTTAAAGTAAACTACTTAGCCAAAAGTGTGAATTGAATACCATAATTGGCTAAGTATTTTATCTAAGCCAAATACTAAGTAAAAAGCTTAAATTGTGTACTTAAGTATTGAATTGAATACGGGCCCTTGGCCTGAGCCCCGGAAGGGGTCAAGGGGCTGAGCCCCCGGAAGCTCAGGGTTTTTAGGCATTAAATTAGGTCAGATAAGCATAATAAGATACCATATTTGTGACACTGGCAGGTCACTAATTGGCGGAGAGTCCAGGGAGCAGAGCCCCCGGAAGCTCAGGGGTTTTATATATTTAACTACGGTCAGATGAGCATCTAGGGGCCACCTTAGGGCCCTTGGTGGGATCCAGGGGGCAGCCCCCAGAGCTCAGGGGTTTTAGGTATTTAATAAGGGTCAGATGTGCATCCAGGGGCCCTCTTTAAGGCCATTGATGTGGTCCAGGGGGCAGAGCCCCAGCTGCAGAAGCTCAGAGGTTTTAGATATTTAACTACGGTCAGATGAGCATCCAGGGGCCGCCTTAGGGCCCTTGGTGGGGTTTAGGGGGCAGCCCCCTGGGCTCAGGGGTTTTATGTATTTAATAACGGTCAGATGAGCATCCAGGGGCCGCCTTAGGGCCCTTGGTGGGGTCCGGGGGCGGAGCCACCGTAAGCTCTGGGGTTTTAGGAATTTAATTACGGTCAAATGAGCATATTTTGATACCTCATTTGTGACATTGGCAGGTCACCTATTTTTTCTCTGTAACATACTTTTTCAAAAAGTGAGGGGACCTCAAGCTTCTAAATAAGCGTATTTTTTGCCCGACTGTAAATTTGGGAATTTCTAATTTTCCAACATACGCATAAAAAGGTATGACTTACAAAAAAATTGAAAAAAATCACTGTAAATCACTGGTATCGAATGAGAAATAACCCCCCCCCCCCCATCAGTACGCCAGCGTTCAGGGGCTCATGTCTTCTCATCCCTATAACAAAAGAACAGGCACCCTTTCCCTCTCACAATATTTCCACGATATGCGCGTATCGCTATTATAAAAACCTCCATTGATAAATATAGGTGGCAATGTATAGGAAATTCAATTCCTGTTAGCTTTCCTTTTCTTTGAATGGATTTTTACGGTGATGGTGATGATCGCAGGGATACGGGCATTGTTAATTGCAGTTCTGCTTATTAACAACGAAAGAAAATAAAAACAATTTAAAAATATAATTACCTCAATAAAGTGCTCACTTCTTCTCCAGGTCTGATTTTCATTCCAACCAGTATCATGCACGTCATATCAGGACCTCTTATCGGATACTGGAATACAAAATTGAAAAGGTAGCTGTTTCTTCATTTTTTTTCTTCCCCTGTGATGTTCATCAAGGGTTTTTCTTCTTACTTACATCTTTTCAAAAGGAATGAAATGTTCGAACGAGAGATGTTCAGAAAATATGGACTTTTGTGGTTCTGTTGATACAAATATATCATGCTTAATATTTTTATGTTAAGTGATAATTTCTAAATAAGAAGAGGGGAGGGTATAATTTTTACAATATTAGGAATTCATCATTCGTTTTATTCACATGTTTATTCATAAAATTGATGCTTATTATATATGTCTATATTCATATTTTTGAATGTCGCATAAAGTTTTAAAATTTGAAGAAAAATGTTTACTATCTGCAATCACAGATGGAGGTGTATGTTTGTTGGGGTGTTAGCGATGGCCATTGGTATTTCCACGGTAAGTTAAATACGTGCACTAGACAAGTTCATAAATATGTGTATTGCGTGCGCATATATTTTTTTCTAAATTATTAGTTACTTTTGACAACTAAACAGCTTGACAACGGTTCACCCAATACATCAACTACATATTCATGTACGACAGATTTATCCAAATACAATGTTAGCATGTAATATTATCATAGAAAGGGACATTTGTCGATATATCAGGTTGACTTAGAGCTTTAATATATTTACGTCAGTGGTGTGCAAGAAAAAAAGTTCTATACGGTTTATTAAAAGTAGAAAATAAGAATGTCAACGTTTGCTATGCTTTTGATCTATAACATACCAACAGTGGCGTAGACAGGTTCGTACACCTGGGGGGGGATGACTCAGGGACGGATCTAGCTTTTTGCTAAGGGGGGGGGTTGACCAAAATAATGACGATGCGGAGCATCGTCCACGAGCCGCGAAGCGGCGAGCCGATTTTTGGGGGGGTGTTTATTTGAACCCCGTAAGTGATGTTTTCCTGGCATCTATTAACACAATGGAGACCATAAAAAGCAGTGCATGATAACGTCTTTTTAAATCAAGTAACAGTTAAATACACAGTTATCATGTGTTTGGTTAAGTTACCAGATGAGTTGAATATCTTCTCACAATATTTGCACTTGAAAGGGTTCCTCTCCAGCGTGCGTTCTTTTTTCTTTCTTTTTTTCTTTTTTTTTTCTTCTTTTTTTTTTTCCTTTTTTTTTTTTGTTTGTTTTTTGGGCCGCCCAAGGGGGGGTTTAAACCCCCTAAACCCCCCCCCCCGTAGATCTGCGCCTGTTTAATCTTGTGGTTATCTTGTGGTTTCCAAACCACAAGATAACCACAAAATACTTGTAAGATTTTCTTTTTTTTACCGTCTGAATTGGCTTTCACCGTGTGAATGCGGCTAATAACAATAAACACAATTTCAATAATGATGAGGATTATTATTATCATCATCATAATTATTATTATTATTATTAATATTATAATTGTTATCATTATTATTATTACTATTATTATCATCATTATGACTTATTAAGTAAGCAAATATCATTCCCCAAAACCTGGGGGGATGATTGTACATGCCATCCCCCCCACCTTGTGAGGTGGGGGGATGCATCCCCCTCATCCCCCCCCCCCCCACCCGTTGTCTACGCCCCTGCATACCAAGCATTTAGTTCGAAAGTATAGTGTAAATTATATATCTTCGGAGGGACTGGAGTAACATGCCAGTCTCTCTTCAAAAAAAAAAATTCTGACAGCTTGGTATATTTGTATATTGACTATCTTAGCAGTGTAATAGTATATATCTATTGTATCATTATGATGTTTCAGGGTTTTGTCTGAAATGCAGACTTCACATTTGAATTAGCATTACTATCATTAAAAAATGAAGTTAAAGTATAAAAGAAGAAATGAATAAGTAGTAGTTACAATTTGATATTATTTACACTGATTAATACTATTCACGTTATATCACATAGCTTCCACTAGCTCACGGGATCTGGCACCTGATTCCCTCTATGTGCATCATTGGATTTGCCTTTGGTGAGTTGAATACGTATCATATTCTACATTATATCATTATGTTCAAGAACTGATAATAGGCCACGCCGGATATAATACCATGATTAAATCACTCTGTCCCTTCTTTTCTAACCTCTCTCTCTCTCTCTCTCTCTCTCTCTCTCTCTCTCTCTCTCTCTCTCTCTCTCCCTCCCTCCTTCTCAATCTCTTTCTCTTTCTCTCTCTCCCTCTCAGTCATTCTAATCTTTATTTGTCACCCCTCTTTATTGGCAGGTACTGTTGATAGCACCGTAATGGGAATAATGTATCAAATTGTAGAAGTTTGGTATAACGGCGCGTACAGCTTGGCTGCCGCCGTTTTCGTCTTTAACTTTTGCCTTGCGTACACAATAGGTAAGCAACATTTCATCTTGTTCATTATTTGTATTAAGCAGACGCAGTTCTAGATTATTATTATTATTATTATTATTTTTTTTTTTTGGGGGGGGGGGGGCTGTTGTGGGGGCATGGGGTTCTTTAATTCATTTTCTACAGTCATGTTCCTCGCTTAAATTCATTTAAAATCAATATATATTGTATTGCCCCCCCCCCCTCCCCCTCCCTCCCGACCCTTTCTCTCTAGAAGTTAGCAATATGTCATTCTCTAAAATAGAATTGTAATGCTACTAAAAAGGGTCACTTAGAAAAGGTAGATTATTTCAGGAGATTCGTTACAAACAGATTTCTTATTCACAGCATTTTAATTGTCGAGGTTGAATAACGGCTACCCTAAAATAATAAAATAATACATCTACAAATATCAAATTTTGTTTATTAAAAAATTAAAAAATTAAAAATTAAAATAAAAGAACAATTGTTTATTACCATGCATCCTCCTCACAGGTACGCTGACTTCAGGTTTTATTGTCGGATATATTGGATTTAATTGGTAAGTGTTGTGTGAGCTATACAGTGCGTCCCAGAAAAAAACGAAACCGAGAATTATCGATGTTTTATCATAACGTAATCACAATTATAATTAATAAATGACACATATTTGAAAAGCTTAGCTCCATATTTCACGCATGAGTGATTAAAAACAATTTGAAGAAAGGGTACCAAAAAGTCATTTGGCGAACTTCAAATTTCAATTTCAAAGAGAAAATCACTTTTCCAGAAAGTTCGTTTTCTGCCCTTACATATGACACCTCAATCAGGAAAAATGAGCCAGGAATAACCAGTGGCGGATCCAGGGGCCCGGGGCCCCGGGCCCCCTCCCCTGGGGGAAAAAACGTGTAAAATGACAAAAGACTTAAAAAGACGATCAGCCATGCACATAGAAAACGGAAGGCTTCATGTATGGTCATCTAAATGGAGTTTTAAGTCTTTTGTCAACTCTGTTTGTTGCTAAGGCAGGCAGCCTGTGAAAAACGAATTCTTATAATACAATATTATTATGGAAATGCAAGCATTATAATTCAAACAAACAGAACTTTGTTATTCCTGGCTCATTTTTCCTGATTGAGGTGTCATATGAAAGGGTAGAAAATGAACGTTCTAGAAATGTGATTTTCTCTTTGAAATTCAGATACCGTTCGCCATTTTTCTTGTTGGTACCCTTTCTTCAAATTGTTTTAATCACTCATGCGTGAAATATGTATCATATGAGTTGAATCAAATGAAAGAGGAGGATTTAAGCTTTACCAATATGTGTCATTTATTAATTATAATTGTGATTAAATAATGATAATACATCGATGTTTTTTCTGGGATGCACTGTATAGAACTTCTAGCTGTAATAATGCCGTTTATATGACATGCATTTAGTCGTTAATAAATTCATTCATGTTCAAAGTATTTAAGAATGCAGAATTCGTCAATCTTTGCAACGGAAGCCAAATCTTTACATGATTTTGTTTAAGAACTTTATAACGAAAAAAAAAAGGTTGGCTAAATATTCAATCGAATGTCTGTTACTTGGTGAGAGGGAGACTGGAGAGAGAGAGAGAGAGAGAGAGAGAGAGAGAGAGAGCGCGGAAAAAAAACAGACAGACAAACAGAGATAAATAGAGAATTAGTATTCGTCAATCCTTATACATACATGTAGAGTCTTTTAAGGAAAGTTTGAAATATTTTTTGTTTAATATATAGTAATTTATAGGGCAGTTTTGTTTAAAGTAATTTTTTAATTATCTGTAATGTTATTATTATAATTATGTATTATTATTGCTGTATGTTTAGTTTACGTTGTACCTTGATATGTTGAGCGTTTAAAAACATTGTATTAAGCGCTTTATAAATGTAATTTATTATTATTAATGAGAGAGATTTTAAACTATGAGCACAAGTGGCATTGCGCATTGGTAGCGTGTCTTTAGAAACAATTTATTGATACGACATTTGAGAGAGTTATATTTTATTTTCAGTCACCTTCTTCGTCTATTTATTTGCGACGTACCACCAACCGTAACTGAAGTCTAATTACCTTTTTTGTATTGTATTGTGTTGTACAGGACTATGTGGAGCTTATCAATAGCCATTCTCGTGTCTTCACCATTTTGTTTACTGCTCAGTCGAATCCCAGAAGAGAGAGAAACCCTACCATCTCCTGATCAAGATGTTCTATTACCGAACTGTCCACCCGAGACAAAAGAAGATAAACCACAACCATCGCTTGATGAAACCATGCGCTTAATCAAACAATGATAGCAAACTATCGTAAACACGATCACAAGATGTTGCATTATATACCAAAATCATGTTTCCCATTTTGTAAAGCATCATCGTAATGTTCCCACGTTTCAAACAGTCTCACCACATCTTATACTTTATAATGTGCTCCGGCAATAATTGTTTCCGCGGACAACAGTACTTCTCACATTAACTAAATTCCTGATTTCAACCATGACACTATACAAACCGTATTACCTAACCTAAAACCAAACCACGACCCTTATATTCCTTACCCTATTTTTGACAAAGCGAAACGGGGAGCAAACGTCCCCGGAACATGTATCAGATTACTTGCAGACACTTACTGCCTGTTACTGGTGCTGTATACCATTATGATGCCTTTACAAATTTGTGTTCTTTCTTTTATGTTTCATCAAAGAAGTACGCTCTATGATTAAAATCAAATTAATTTCTTTCCAGATTGTTATGGCAGCAAATTAAAGTGTGCTCGTAAAGATCTGTAATACTGTTTTAACTTACTTTACCAAAACTCTCTATAAATATTATGAAACTAAGTTTTAGGGGTTTGCTTCTTTAGCATGCCCCTCCGTTTCATAGTATTTAGTTCAACAATGTTTCGTTATAATTTTCGGTTCTTCAATATTTCTCATTTATACAATCCTATCACATTGTTTTATGTCATTGTTGAATGTATATGTACTTTGTACATGTTTAAATGTGTTCATATTGAAACGGAAATAGATATATCAATTCAAATCAAATTAAGGTCAATGGTTTTATGTAATGGTAATTGATGAGGACACCACCATAAATATTCTTTGAAAATAGTTCAAATTTCCTCTTCCGAACTCGATGAACATGATAAAGGGATACAAAAACTCTTTCTTGTGATATCCTGAACGCGTCACAGCGCCATCATCATTCATGTAGCAGTCGGCGTAAACAAAGTAGACGTATACATCTACATATACATATTTTTCATCGTGTTTTTTAAAGTTTTTTAAAAGTTATCATCATATTCTAATATATTATTTTTCATACTTAGCACCATCATTTTATATCTACAAAATAATGGATATTATCGTAATACAGTAGTATAATCTATTAACCTGAATAGTGGTAGTTATACTTTTGTTATTTTTTTTATTGTACACTTTTATTTTATGTTCTGTGGAAAAAAATTCAATTCAATTCAATTCGATTACAGTCATGTAACGGTCAAATTGATGTTTGGTCTACAACCAGTTCGTCTACTACCCAATTAGTCTATTCCCGTATGGTCTACCAACAGTCCGTCTACTATCCACATGGTCTAATCATCATTTCGTCTTCTCATAAGTTGGTCTAATGACCATTTAGGCTGAAAGCCATTTGGTCTAATTTCCATTTGGGCTTATCTCAAATTATTCTACTACCCATTTGGTTTATTGTTCATTTAGTTTAATAACCAGTTAGTCTAATTCCCAGTTTGTGCCCATTTCGTCTATTTTCCGTAAAGTCTAAATGATTAATCATTTAATGACTAATTTGTATCCTCCCTGCTTTTCCTTCTCTCTCTCCCTTTCTTTCTTTGACTACCTGACTCCCGTATCCCTCTTCTTCTTTCTCTCAATATCTCAATGCTCATACCCTTTCTTCTTATCTGTAACATGATTTCAAAGTCTTTGGTAATACAAATGGCACATTTTAAAATAATTTACTTAGTAATGATAAAATGTTTATTCAAAATATATAGGCAAAATATATATATTTATATTCCAACTTTCAATTTCGTCAAACAATCCTTTTGTACGCAGAACAAATGAATAATGTTCAGTTCACGATATCATAAACAAAATTATATTAAAATTAGTTAAAATTAAGCATGCGTAGAATATAATTTCGATTAACAAATTAATTTGCTACCGTAACATAGTAAACTACTGCAAGACAAAGAAAGTAAATTGTTGCTAAATATTATTGTGAGGGAGGGCAGAGAGAGAGAGTATGGGAGAGGCAGATGATTGGAGTCAGATATAGATTCAAAGACAGGAAGAGAGACACAAGAGAAACCGTGGACGAAGAGGTAGAGAATATACCCTGTAAAAACAACGGGACTCGCTATTATGAGCAGTGGCATAGCGAGGGTTCATTCATTGAGGGACACTGATGTGCCCTGGGGGAGGGAGATGATAATTATGTGAGAGAACAACAACATCAAGTGGGGGAGGATGGGTCCTGTCATCTCCTTTTGCATTGCCTTTTGCTTCTCATGCACTTTCTTCCTTTCATTCCTTGTGTGTATGTTTGTTTGATTTTGTTTCGCCATGTGATTATTAATATTAGGGCAAGTGCCCCATACCCTAGACATAGCTACGCCATTAAGAATGAGTGATCGACATTACTCTTATTACAGCCGTTGATGATGGATGTTGCGAGCCTATAAACATTGATATAATTGAGTTAGCAGGGCAGGCGCGGATCTACGGGGGGGGGTTTAGGGGGTTTAAACCCCCCCCCCTTGGGCGGCCCAAAAAAAAAAAAAAAAAAAAAAAAAAGGGGAAAAAAAGAGAAAAAAAAGAAAAAAAGAAAGAAAAAAGAATGCACGCTGGAGAGAAACCCTTTCAAGTGCAAATATTGTGAGAAGATATTCAACTCATCTGGTAACTTAACCAAACACATGATAACTCTGGATATAACTGTGTATTTAACTGTTACTTGATTTAAAAAGACGTTATCATGCACTGCTTTTTATGGTCTCCATTGTGTTAATAGATGCCAGGAAAACATCACTTACGGGGTTCAAATAAACACCCAAAAAAAAAATCGGCTCGCCGCTTCGCGGCTCGTGGACGATGCTCCGCATCGTCATTATTTTATTTAACTGTTACTTGATTTAAAAAGACGTTATCATGCACTGCTTTTTATGGTCTCCATTGTGTTAATAGATGCCAGGAAAACATCACTTACGGGGTTCAAATAAACACCCACAAAAAAATCGGCTCGCCGCTTCGCGGCTCGTGGACGATGCTCCACATCGTCATTATTTTGGTCAAACCCCCCCCTTAGCAAAAAGCTAGATCCGCCCCTGGAGTTAGTATGGAACACTGTCTGTCGTTAGTCCCTTTTCTGTATACCTCACACATTATTACCCAAAAATGATAAACGCATCTGACATTACTGTCCACTATATCCAATTAAGCTTTCTATTACCATTGAAATCGTAAGAGGTGCTTTACAGTCACGTGATTCGATGAATTAAGATCGTTTGATAATGAAGCCGGTGATGTAGAATTTTAGTCATTCAAGGGTATCGGAATCATTCACGAAAACCAGCAGTTGATTTAAGATTGTAATGTCTCTGTCTCTCTCTCTCTCTCTCTCTCTCTCTCTCTCTCTCTCTCAATCCCTTCTTACTCGTAACGTCATCACGAACACGAAGGAAGCTTTAGTTTTGAAGGCAATGAATCTATTATTGAACATCCTTTTAAAAATACAAACATTTCCATCCAGTATTATGACTTCTTGGGAGGCAGTTCGCTGGCGGTATAAGGCGGAGGCTGTTGTTGATCCGGTTGGTTGTAAGGGTTGTAGGCAGGTTGTTGCAAGTAATTCTGTGGCGGAAAGTTACTATCAATTGGCGGTGCTGTTCCTTGAAGAGGAGGGGCATATCCCTGTTGTGGGGGTGGGGCAAAACCTTGTTGAGGGGGTGGTGCATAGCCTTGTTGTGGGGGAGGAGCATAACCCTGCTGTGGCGGAGGGGCGTAACCCTGATGTTGGTTCGGATAACCATGTTGTAGGGGTGGTTGAGGATAATATGCCTGAGACTGTGGTTGTGTTTGAGTGACCGTGAGTGCCTGAGGTCCTGGGCTTCTGGTTGTTACGAGCGTGGTGGTGGTTTTGTTAGTCTGAGAATAATCGTCTAAAGAGCATAAGAAGAGAAAGAAAAACCATGATGAAGATTACATGTGAAGCTATATAAGAACTGACATGATGAGTGAAAAAAGAATATAGAGTTAATCTGAATTCTGTAATTCCTTTCTTCTTTACAGTAAAATAGATATCTAGAAGTCCACATCATTGTAACCAGTGATAACGAATTCCCTGTGTGACTGATTGATGTTCAATGATTTGACATATCTGTTGCATGTAATAATGTGCAGTATACATCATAAAAAAACTCGTGTCTATTGTATTTAAGGACAGAAGATATAAACTTAATGTAATTCAATAATTCCTGCTTCATAAATTTCTATCAAATATCACCAGAGACACATTTTAGTAAAGTCAGCTTTATGACGCTCGATGTGCAAAGCGCAAAGAGGATTATTGAGTAGCCCTACACCTATATCAAAACAAGAAAAACGGAGAAGGTTAAAGCGTAGGACTGCATCGACAGACTGTCTCAGTTTTTGACGCACCATGTGAATGCAAAATAAACAGTGCTATTCTTGCGGTGAATTATTGGCGCACCAAATATTTCATGTGTAGGCTTGAAAATTAATATTGTAGACAAAACCGCAGTAGAAATGACGCCTCATGTGCAAGGAATGTAAGGCAAATATGAAGAGGACTAAGAGGAAGAACAGTGGTATTATATAAATGCCACAGAAATATGATTTCTGCCATATATATTAACTTTTGTTTGTTATTGTTATGGAAATATAAAAATAAAAGATTTAAAAAACAATACAAAAAAAGGGAATCTAAATCTAGATAAATGTAATTTTTATTTACGTGACATGCCGATGAATGCGACTCCCCACATGATAGACCAAATCCAGCCCACGAAGATGACCGTTAAAGCCAACTGGAGGAGCCCCACAAACAAGTTGAGACACATAGTTCCACAATTGCCCAATCCCGACTGCCCTGGATTGCCGCAACAGAAAACAGAGAATCCAGCGATGATCGTACCTACACAAATGGAAAGAAAAAAAAAGAGGCCGTGCTGTCAATTTAAAAAACAAACACCAATCAGAGAGAGGAAAACGATAGGAAATAGAGAGATAGAGAAGGGCCGACTCTCAAAATTCTTTGATTCTGTGATCTCAACTTCGGAAGTATATACGCTAGGGCTAAATGTCAAGTTGGGAAATTGGGATGTTTGGGAAATGACTAGTTCACACGTTTGAAACTTCTGCACTTTTTTTCTTCTTTTGGGGTTGTTACCTTTTCATTCTCGATGTAGGGCCCACGGTCAAAACCATAACCAGTACATTTTGAAGAAGAAAAAAATTATTAGGATAATCATGAAAAAGAGCAAAATAATATTTCTTTCTCTTTTTTGACAAGTTTCATGGTGAAAAACGTTCTTGAATAATCACTTTCGCCGTCTTTAAGATTGCTAAATACCAATATAACATATACTGTAGTCATTATCGCCAATATTTCGATAGAGAAAATAAAAAGCGAAAGGGTGATGAGAGCAATATAAAAAATAAAACGGATCAAAACTCTCATAAAATTTGAAATAATAATTATTAAACTGAACATTTCGTCGTGTGCCCGGCAGAAGGGCGTTAACTCAAAATTTGGGGAAATTTTTGATTTTCAAATTTCGGTAAAAATGTGTAGATCTTCTCAAGGCCTTTCGAATGATGTGCTTTTTAATTCATATAATTACGTAATTGTTACGTAATACACCAATATGAAAATGGCGTAAGCAGCCAAAATACAAAAGTCTTCCCAGCAGAAGGTCGTGAACGCGCGCGTGACGTAATTTATATGCGGCGGACGGTCGCCATTGGACTTTTGTAATCTGCTGTGACTCCCGAATTTGGTAAGTATTTGCAATTATTTGTTTTAAAAACGAAGAAAAAAGTTAAATTTGTCATCATTTTGAGACAAAAAAATGTTACTATTACATCATGTTGATTGAATGTGGGCATAATGTTGAGAATCAGCTAATATATCTGACTGATTGTACCGATTTTGTTAGATCAGTCCCACTAGTTCACTTTTTTGTTTGTTTTTGGTTTGTGTCTGTCATGTATGTGTTTGTGTGTGTTGAGTTATTGTCGGTCGTGTATCTATCAGATATGATTGTTTACGTCTGGGACCAAACTTAAACGATTCATATGTGAACTTAACTAGTCTCTGGATAAATTAATATTGTGCATTTCTTTGAATTCTCGGGAAAGTTGTTTCATTAAATTTAAAATAGACTTCTAGAACACAAATCACATAGACCTATGATTTGTGAGTGAAACTCATTACAGTTAGTTAGACCTCATGCCGTGTAGCAGTGGAAAACCCCAAGTCTATCGTTAGTCTAATAACTAACTAACTACTAGCTCAAATGGAAATATCCCAGGACATTTCATTTCATAAATGAATCCAAACATAATTATAGACATGACAGTGACCAATAGTGCCAGTACCTGCTACTACTGATGTAAGTGAATATTTAAGTGAGTGATCTCAATCGAGTCAAAAGAAGACACAGTAATGAAGTTGTTACTAGCGTCACATCATTGTACATGTATTACCGTACAGTATGATTTACAACAGGCACAGTCAAGCATACAGGAAAACATAACACTTCTCGACATAAGAATATGCGCATTCTGTGAGGGGGATCCAGTTAGCAATCAGGACCAAGAAATGAGGAAAAAAAACTTATGTAGACCTCTAGATCTACTAAATCTAATTTCAATTTTGTTAACCCAAATCCATGAATAATTTTTGAAATGTGTATTGTACCATATTTCAGTATATGATGACAATGTCTTTTTCATACGATAATACATTCTCTAAATTATGTTCTCAGGTTTGCCTAGGTTTAGATTATAGCATTTCCAGCCATATTCTAATGTATAAAGCTATATTTAAAATTTGTCTCACAGATCAATATGGACCTAACAAGTGACATTCTTGTCCAATGGGAAGATGGGAGCAAAATGTGGTTGTCATTGGAGAAATAAAGTCCAATGATCAATTCAAGACCAAAGATGGGAACTCAAGTCAGCATGCCAAGGGGAAGGTGACATGGCATGGGGTTGTGTTGACTATTGATGACAGTGCTGCCACTTCCACCTCTGATGATGATGATGAGGAGGAGGAAATGGAAAGGAGCAGGTAATTTCTTTAATTTTTGTTAAAGATTGGTATTAAAAAAAATATAAAAAACATCTATTTAGTCCCCAGATGTGACTTTGTAAATGATTAATATGTTGAAAAATGAGTTTTATATGTTCAATAGGTGTTATATTTTATTCCTTTATTCTGAAAGAACAAAACCCTCTTACTATTCCAGAAAAAAAAGAACACACAAATAAACAATGACAATTTTTGAAAACACTGATTATATTTGTAATACGTTGTGTTTTTATTTCTTTTTTCCAGATCAGCCAGCTATCGATGTATCCAGATGTTGCAAGTACTCCTAGCCCAACACTTCCCTGAAGATGAACATCACCAGAGTTCCCAGTGACACCCTCATCAATATAGATGGATTTCTGGTAATTTTGAATCTTTGCAATCTCAAAATTTGAACAAAATGCTTCACTTGTCTTAAAAATGTAATCAGCTGTATAAACTTACTTTTTTATTTGTTATTTTTTTTATTTCTTTATCCACAGTAACCTATTTAATGTCATAACATAGAGATTAAAAAAGAAAAACAGAAATTACATATCACAGGGATTATTGAGACTTATGATATAAATATCTAATGTATGTTTGGTTCAATAGGTTAACACCAGCAGAGCAGTTTCTCCTGGCAGCTCATCTCAGCTTTACACTGCTGTTACCATTGTCACATAATCTCATCTTTGCAACAAGGAGCCAATGGAGCTTGATTATGACGAGGTACACATGTTATTTCTATTTCTATTTCTATTTTTTAAAGCCACAAATAAGATAAAAAATAACCATCAGAGCAGTGATGTAAAATGCCGCTGTTAAGTTTGATGAGGAAAATAATGTTTTCTTTGTTTCTTGAAATAAACCATTAAAGGGGAATATGTGTTTAACATGAACATGAAAATATCATAAAGGGGAAGTCCACCCTGATGTTAAGTTGGTTTTAATAGAAGCAGAAAAATAAGAGGATCATTTCAGTGAAAGTTTGAGCTAAATACAAATTTCTGAATGATACAATTTGTTTTAATGAACACATAAGCAGTATTCATGAAAGATTGAGAAAATAATTAGATGTATAAATCTGGTATTGTATTTTGTAGTAACACAAAATGTACTTGTATTTAGAATTAATGTGCCCATCTGGGCCCTGTATTACAAAGAGTTGATATTAATCCCAATTTATTTGTGATTGATCTCAATCGCAACTATGTACATTAGAGATTGCAAACTTGCGATTGGTTAGAGGACTTGCGATTGATTTGGATCATTATCTGAAGAACATTTAGAATGTACGTACTGAAAAAGGCTAATTATAATCACTTGGATATGCATACAGTAAAAATGGATGTAATGATAGATTGTAAAGAAAGATTAGTACACTGTACAAGTCAGTTATAGACGGTCAAAATTAGATGCGTGCTAACTGTTTTACGTATACCATGTGTCTTTTGTGGGGTTTTTTACAGAAGAGCAAGGCAAGGATAAAGGGCTACCCAGCCTCGGAAATGGCAGTAGAATGTCCAGATGATTAAACAGATCTGTGCCTACCAGTTGTGAAATGGAAATGCACTTGATGGAAGCAAGATAGGTGATCCATGACAGGATTCTTGTAGGCTAATAGTATAAAATGCTTGTTTTAAGGGAGAGATCAATTATCTTTGACCTTTCATCCATTATATTCCTACTTGATAAGGGCATTCAAAAGATATTCAAGTAGTACGAATATGGTTATACTACCTCAAAGTTGTAGTTAATTATTGACAGAACATAGTGGTTTAATGGAGAGTCCATTGACCTTTGAACTTTCACCTTGATCATATTTAATACTTTAACTTGGCACAGTCTGCACATGCTTTCAAGAGATGCAAATGTGATATGAATTGGTGATTTTACCTGAATGTTGTACAAATACCCCAGAATAATATGTGAAGGGACTGAGTCCTAAGTACATGTATAGACGGGAGTGTGTATCGTTAAGTCCTGTCGGAGCAACAGGGATAAAAAGAAATTCCTCAATAAAGGAATTTTTTGTGTTTTGATCATTCGGCCTAAAATATATATTACCTCTAGAGAACTACATGTATGAAGGTTTTGGAAGCTGGTATTGTTGCTATTGGTACTGCTACATAATTAGATGTTTCCTGGGAGTGTAGCTGTTTGCTTTCTTTACAGTAAATTTTTGAAGTCATGTTCAGAGGAAATACAACTTCCCCTTCTCTTTTTTTTTACCTGAACTACCGTGCAAATTCATGAGTAAGATTGATAATTTGATAAGTCCACACTTTTACTCTTCAATATGTAATAATCAGGTTCATAAAATATATTTGTTGACAAGTTGCTTGTGAAGTATTTGGAATCGTAATTATTTATTTGAGTAATATTTACTGAAATATAAATCTGAAGTTGATAGTATCTTATGATTAGGTTGTCTATTGTACGAGTTAAATTTTGTTAATGAAATAGAAGAGGAATTATAAATATTCGTGAAATGTTAACAGGCGGGAGTATAAATATCTCATGAAAGAATAGTCATTCAATTCACAGAAGATAATGTCTTCCGTACAATACCTTTACATCAACCAGATATGTTTTGTCTCTTTAAACAAATCTTAATTCTGCAGAAATGCATGTATGATAATCAATAATTGTGGAGAACTGGGTACTTGTTTTCTCTCTTTGTTTTCAAGAGCGAAGGAAGTCTTGTAAGATTTGTTTAAAGAGACAAAACATATCTGGTTGATGTAAAGGTATTGTGTAGAAATATTCTAGGAGACACCAGTAAGGATATTGAGCTCAGTGTTTATGAAATCATAAACAATATATCCAGCTCATAGAAGTGCTACCTTGAGAACCGAGTGTTTGTATCATGCCTTGAATCTACATTTGCTCAAGATCTAAAATTGTAATTTTCAGAGCTATTTACTAATGAGAAAATATCATACCGGTTATGTTCCTTTCCATAAATGAAGGACTATGCAAGACTTGTAAATTTGCATTTTGTGCATATTTAACAGGATTTTCCTTCTGTCTTTACGGTTTCACCTGTTTACTCGTCTAAAAGCTAACACTATTTGCATGTACATTTTCCTGAAAAATTAGGAGAGATTGATTTGTGAATATGAGGTGACTGTGATCTATAAGCATGAGGTGAAAACGAATTGTAAATAAGAGCAGAAACATTACAGAAAAGAGTTATCATAATGTTAAAATGAATGGATTTACAGAATTTCTTTACTTCATTTGTTCATTTTAAAGAAAATAAAGAGTTGAAAATGAGAAATGGAAAAAATAGAATAGTGTTAATTAATGATTTAATAATGAAATCCGCACTGCAGATCTAACAATAGACAATGATTAAAATAGATGATTAATTGCTTTGATATAATATTTGAAGATAAGACATTTGCTTCAGGTTATTGGGTGACATTGTGTGATTGGCCTATTTTCCAGAAATCAAAAAAGTAATAAAGTGAATAATATGCAAGTTATTCATATCCAATTTCTTTAAAAACAATAGAGATTGCTTTTTTGTGTCATTTTTTTCTACTACATTTGTGTATATATGCTTGATGATAATGATGATAATGTGATAATTATGTTTCTGACGATGAGGATGATGATTGTGATATAACATTATTATTACTAATAAAGAATTATAATAATCATGATTATAATTTTAATTAAAAATAAAGACCACTCGAATCTAATATATCAAGCTCAAATGAGATACACTCCCAGCCCTCCTATGCAGCATAATAGCCTGCTTTCTAAGGAAGCCCTACATAAACAGGTACATAAAATAACATCACATTTATTACAAAACACAAATTTAACACAGAACTACATAATAGTATAATAATTAAACAAATTAATGGATACTCTAAACGAATACATTACAACATTTATTTATCCATTATCTTTTTTGTGAATTTAGCACAAAAACAAATGAATACTAGAGTTGGGAACACAAACAAAACAACAACTAAATATTAAGGAAGAAAAAGAAAGAATAAAAACGTATGGGAGGTTTAAACCAGTCAGCCCCCCCCCCCATGAACAGACACAATAAGACAGTGTGAAATAACGATCGGCAACATACTTTAAATAGAGGCAAATAACTACTTGATTGAATATTTAAAGGAAGTTTGTTGAAAAGATGGACCTTACGATATTCGATTAATACTTGGGGAACAACTATAATTTACTATTCTTTGCATACCTGGTGGTATATATTATTGCCTTATTAATAAAAAACGATCGAGATATTCGGGTGTTTATCTATTCAATATTTTAAAAACTATAAAGCAAAATTGATACTTTATTATTTCTTCAGTTGTTTGCCACTTTAAACTCAATAAAAATGGTCTAACCGTTGTTCTATTAGACAGATTGAATGAATATCGTTCTTACAAACTTGTTTTGAAATCGTAGTAATCGATCGTTAACTTTTTAAGAACGTGATCTCCATTTGATACAGCAATAGTCAATGTGTGAGATATGCTGTTTAACTCTACGAATGGATCCTATTGCTTGAGTAATTTTATTCAGTGTTCAAAATACCGAATTAAACGCTCCAGTAAAAAAAGAGCAAATTGACAAGATTAAAAAAAGGTCGCATCTATTTCTGTTCGCATTCACATTGATCTATGGTACCTAATGACATGCAGATTTTGAAGAATAAAATCCAACATATTTTATTTAAAGCTACTTTATCATAATCGTAGTTTTTAGTCTAATTTATTAATAATTCTAAGTATTGTTCATTTCTTCCATTGCATTACTACGCGCTGAGCGCGTTCACGCCCTTCTGCTGGGAACAAATTTACGCTAAACTGTTGTTTTCCTTCCCGGCAGAAGGGCGTAAACACCGTTTACGCCCTTCTGCCGGGAAGGAAAACACCGCTTTAGCGTAAATTTGTTCCCAGCAGAAGGGCGTGAACGGAAAAAGTGCTTATATCTTTAAAAGTTTAGCACCATTTCTTATAATATTTAGGTCGATAATTCTTGAATAGATATGTTATCATTTGGTTAAATTTAGAAAACTTTTGGACAGTAATTACTTGAGGAATGTGTCGTGCAAAAAGGAGCATAATCTTCAAACGCGATTTTCTCGAATCCCGGTTTTTTGTGCGCACAGGCGTTTACGCCCTTCTGCCGGGCACACGACGATTTAACGAAATACTTATAAATACAAGGTTAATTCTATTTAGATCTTATATCCACTCGTGTGGTTATATTCTTTTCTTGTAGATCATAATAGCTGCTCCTCCCCATACGAAATACGAATATTTTGGTCACTTTAACCTCGCTGTTGTAACCATGGTAACAATGAATCATTTCCCTCAGTTTTCGTTTCCAAGGCTCTTGCCTTAGCATGCTTATCATCTCCTATTATAGGCTTTGAAAATAAAGCATGTGAGTAATAGTCCCTGATTCATCATCGATCAAAGTTATAACTTCTACTAAATTTCAACAAAAAGTTCACACTATATCATATAAGTTGACAAACATGCTTCAATATTCCCTTAAGGTTAGCCTACATCATTATCGAGTACGATTTTGTTTGGGTTAAGCATTTTGGTCTGTAACGATAACGACTAAACATTGATCCAGTGCAAAGCAGACGAACAGGGTGTTCTTCTCGTTTCCATGGAAACTTCGTTAACTCCTTCCTGGCATGAACCGCAGGGTTTAGTGTTCCTGACAAATAGCGATTACACTATAGTAGGTGCAAGAACCGTGCTATGCTAATATAGGAACGAACTTTGGCAAAACAAATGCTAATAATGTATATGCTTTTGACATGGGTGTGCCTTGTTTTCAACGATTGCAGAGGGTTCAAAGTCCATTGAAACAAAAACATGATTTATAATCAATGCCCATATTTAACAATCAATCTTCACGCTCTCATGTTCAGCTCTACCGCTC
>JAVYIG010000508.1:210000-555688 GCA_035222895.1 Strongylocentrotus droebachiensis
TCTCTCTCTCTGTGCCCTCCTGAAGAGTGATGTACATTGATATATATATACGATACATCATTTTACTTTATAAAAGATTTTGTTTTTAAACATCATTTACAATTATGGTTGAAGATATTAGAAAACTATGAAAAGCCGCTATGACCAAACATGCGAAGAAAAAAAAGAACAGAAAAACGCGCCCTCATCTGAAGGTGAATATCTGACAGGCAAATACAGATATGGTTTTAAAGCCCGTCTGCACTAGTTTGCCAGGGGATTAGACCTCCTTGCAAGGTCACTGACAAGTGGTAATCTAATTAAATCAGCTCTATATTGACATGAGAAAAAGGGGATCATGGGGACCAACAGGCACCGATTAGGCTTTGTTTGCTTTATAGAGGGCGCAAGTAGCTATAAGTAGTGCAGTGGGGCTTAAAAGATAGTTAACTTGTAACGGGATTGCTTGCTCCTTGTGCATCATCTCATCTGGATCCATGTACCAGACATTGTCTGCCACACTGCATCACTGACTCGACACCCACCCCCTCCATGACGATGTCACGCAAACATATTTGGCTTACAATTCAGAACATATTGAATTGAATGGAATTTATTTATCACTTTCATAAAAACATGAAAAGTCAAAGAGTACATAAATATATTCCTCGATCACAAATAAAAAAGAAGAAGACAATAACAGGGAAAATACACTAAAGTAAATAAGGAAGTGCTTTGATCATCAAAAAGTTACCGAAACTTGTAGGTAGATGAGCCTATACACAAAATAGAAACACTAACACCCTTAAAAAGATACATAGAAATAATACTCTCTTAAAAAAAAGGAGTGAATTTTCACTCTATTTTCACTTTCTTGGGAGTGACGTCCGTGATCACTTGTTTAGGAGTGAAAATCGATTGATTTTAGAGTGCTCTCTAAGAAAAAAGAGTGAATGTTCACTCTATTTTCACTCCGTTTTCACTCTCCAGAGGAGTGACGTCCGTGATTTTGAAAATTCACTCTTTTTTTTTAAGAGAGTACATTCTTAATTACACATATAATAGTGCGGTTGTCTTATTTAAAGCTTGTAGGAGGAAAATGCGAACAAGTAAAATGTTTTTTTACACAACCCCTGTTACGTCAAGGTCTTTATGCTTATATCAAGATGAGCTTTAACAATATGTCACAAAATTAGTACAAAATAAGATTATAAAATATTACAAAAACTTGTTAAAAATCATTAAATCATCATTTATTATCGCTCACTGAGAGACGTGAAGAAGTTTATTCTATATATCCTTCCTAATTTCATATACATTAAAACTTTAAACGTCTAGTCTAATATAATTGTACGATACTTAGTGCTCATGAATATAATTTACATGTATGTTATTTATAATTTTAGAAAGGTCAAGACAAGTTCAAACACAAGAATAACGTGTTGTCAGTTTACGTTAGGGTTTCTTATACTATTGTTTTTGTCACGTTGTATGGATTATAATGAGCTGCTATACGATTTATAAATACTGATATGAAATCAATGGTGTATCAAATGAGAATATTTCAGAGTTACAATCTTTCAATTTAATCTTTAAAATTGTTTCTAAAATTTACCGATATTTACAAGATGTATACAGGTCTTGTCATGTTTCCTGATCATGCTGAACGTTGAAAAATTAAATACAAACTGAAACTGAAAGAAGAGTTACGGGGTGGACATGGTGAACTTAACTAAAGAATGGTAGTTTGAAAATAATCCTATACCCCTTTTCCTTTACATATCAGCAAACGTAAGAGAGTAAAACAACGAACAATATAATAACGAGATGAAGTACACGACGGGTTAGATAAAGCAGGCTAGGAAACAATAATTATGATGAGACTAACAGATAATACTTCGAAAATAGTTACTGATTGTTAGAATGAAAAACTTTTATAATACAAGGCATCTGTGAAACATTTAGAGACAATCAGAGTACTATACAAACATATCTATATATTCGGCAGGGTCAGATGGTCATTTCAATCTTTTAGGTATAGTTGTTATGCAATACAGAGTTGGTTCAAGTTTTAATTGTAACTACATCTTATTATCAAATCCACGTTATTGATCAAAAATTACTCATGCTATGCATCATCGTGTATTATGTCTAAAACTGGTATATTCATGCAGACTAATAGCATTCCGATTTTTGCAACACGAATGACGATAAAAAAGAAAAAAACTTTCATATAGATGTTGTGTATAATTAATATTTCTCTTGTGGCGGTGCTCCCATGTCATAACCCGGTGGCTGCTGTGGTTGATTGTAGCCTTGTTGTGGCGGTTGATTGTAGCCTTGTTGCGGTGGTTGATTGTAGCCTTGTTGTGGCGGTTGGTTGTAGCCTTGTTGTGGCGGTTGATTGTAGCCTTGTTGTGGCGGTTGGGTGACTTGCATCTGCTGTGTGTGTTGTGTGTTGACCACAGTGGAATTGGTAACCACTGTTCCAGTGGTCATTGTTGTGAGCGTCCCTGGGTTGTGGTAGTCGGCTGCAAAAGATGATGTTTTTTCCCGAAGCGATCAAGAACAAGTTGTCTCAAAATATGTCATACGCCAATGTTACTTTCATAAGATATTTACTGAAATCATATCACTGTATCATGCAGATATAATATACTGTATTACAAAATAATGGATAAGAAGAGAACCCTACTGGTTTTAGCAAACCGAAACTACCCACCTATTTCGTCAAATCTGTGGCTAAGAATTATCAGAAACTGGACATTACATTTTGCATTTTGGAAATGATACAGTACCAAGATTTGTTGTGTACATGGAAATGATTTTGAGTGTTCTTACTTAAGGCTCTTTCTCCTAATGCCATACTTCCTAGACACAGAAGTGGAAAACGACCCATCTATACTTTTCCACTTTGTTTTTTGGTCCCTATTTTAATGATCGGAATCTATACTAGCCCATAGATACTTTCTAATCGGTTCTAGGACAATTACCCCCTGGGCAATCACCCCCCGGAAAATAACCCCCCGGAAAACTACCCCCAAAGGACAATTACCCCCTGGAATATTACCCCCTGGAGAATCACCCCCCGAGGACAACTACCCCCCAAGGACAATTACCCCCCGGAAAATTACCCCCCGGAGAATTACCCCCCGAGGACAATTACCCCCCGAGGACAACTACCCCCCGAGGACAACTACCCCCCGAGGACAATTACCCCCTAGGACAATTACCCCCTAGGACAACTACCCCCGTGGACAATCAGGATTCAATAGCAAAAGACGATCTGACACATTGAGAGATGGCTACGAGCCCATAAGATCCCCTGCATGAACCCATATTCTTTCAAATACTATATCACGTTGTCTTCCTCATTACTACACATTTCCCTTTTATTATAATTTATGCAACGCCAGTGCGGTTGCTAATTTCCACGAAGGATGTAAATTTTAGGTAATTGTCCAGCGCTTTTCAAAATGCATAGAAATACATTTCTCTGGAGCAGCGTTATTTTAACTTTTTGTTAGTGACGGTACCCGCTTAAGAAATGAAAAGTTTCTCCCAAATCCCAAAGTATTTCCCAAAGGATGTAAGTTTTAGGTAATTGTCCAGCGCTTTTCAAAATGCATAGAAATACATTTCTCTGGAGCAGCGTTATATAAATTTTTGTTAGTGACGGTACCCGCTTAAGAAATGAAAAGTTTCTCCCATATCCCAAAGTCTTTACAGATTATTAATTTTGCATGACTCTGGCTCTCGTCTAGTGCTATGCACACACGTATGGGCACACTTAAGAATAAAAAGGAGAAGACATTTTCAAACTGGTAAAAAATTATTTTGTAATCCACACACTAGAAACTATTTAAAGTACTGTATGCGGGCACCTTGCCGCCAAATGTACATAAATAAAAAGTGATATATTTGGTCATGAACTTGATACACGAATTTGAGGATATGCGGGCCTCTCGTTGCCCTTATTTGCCTTGCTGTTAAAATATTGTCAGCGAGCGAGAAAGGAAGACACTTTAGTATCTTTAAATTTCTATTTTCTCATGTAATTACATATTTTAACCGTTTCTGGTATTTGATTTTTTCTTACAAAATCAACGTTTTCCAAATCATTCTCTTGCGGCACCCCGGTTGAAAAACGCTGTGCTGGCGTTACACAATCAAATGAGATCAATTACCAGAGAGCGGATATTTATTTTCTTTTGACATGGCACCGTACATATAACTTGAAGGCAATTTCTATTTCAAAATAATTTAACGTACACGAAAACATAATTATTATACTTCAGCATGACAACAGAAATAATAGATAACGTGAAGAAAACCTTAATTATGGATCATGGCATGGATGAGGGCCCATTATACATACAAAGGCAAATACACGATCAGCTGATTAAAAAAGTTACAGAGGATGCATAAAGGAAATCTTACATCCTAATTTCCTTGTTGTGCCATTGATGGTGAGAGAAGCTGTAACGCATACTCATCTGCGCGCAATGTATTGTTCAATTTCTAAGAAATGTAATTCATGTTCTTTACTCGGTAGCAAAACTACAGGGGAATTGAGCAACCTCCACCCCCCCCCCCCCATATCAATTCGAATAATTTGAAAAGACTGAAATGAACTTCATAAATAACAAAGAAAATGAAGGTTTATGCAATTTTCTGTAAATAGCAATTTGGAGAGAAGCTTGCGTTATACGTCACTGCAGGCGCGTACGCAGGATTTTTTCAAGGGGGGGGTTTTAACATTTATAAATCGGGCCGAAAATTTCGCAACGACTCAGCCAGCCGCTGAATAAGCGGGGGGGGGGGGGCGGGGAAGAGGACAAAGCCAAAGCCAAAAAAACCCAAAGGGGGGGGTTTTAGGGTTTTTTAGGGGGGGTTTATACACATAAAAATACCAAAGGGGGGGGTTTAACCCCCCAAACACCCCCCCTGCGTACGCGCCTGCGTCACAGTGTTATAAATTCCTCGGGGGTGATTGTCATTGGGGGTTATCGTCCTCGGAGGGGGGGGGGGGGGGGAGTTGTCCTCGAAGGGGGAGGGGCAGTTGTCCTCGGGGGTAGTTTTCCTGGGGGATAGTTGACCTCGAGGGTAATAATAATAATAATAACGTTTTATTTACCCAGGGTAGCCAATATGAAACTGCTCTTCCAGCGGGCCCTGCATAACATAATATGTTATTATGACCCTTCTCCAATCTTATATGCTGAGCGCCTAGCTAGAAGGCAGAAGGTCCCATTGTTATAAGTCTTTGGTATGACTCGGCCGGGGTTCGAACTCACGACCTCCCGTTCATGAGGCGGGCGCTCTAACCACTGAGCCACCATGCCCAGTAGTGTCCATGGGGGGTAATTGTCCTCGGGGGGTAATTGTCCTCGGGGGTAGTTGTCCTCGGGGGGTAATTTGTCCGCGGGGGGTAGTTGTCCTCGGGGGGTAATTCTCCGGGGGGTAATTTTCCGGGGGGTAATTGTCCTTGGGGGGTAATTGTCCTACGGGGGTAGTTTTCCGGGGGGTAATTGCCCGGGGGGTGATTGCCCAGGGGGTAATTGTCCTGATACGTTTCTAATCACCTCGTGGATCATTGACTCTCTCACTAATATCGACATACTTCCTCCCTTTTGCTTGCTGGCTCATCTTAATGACGTTTATTTTAGAATTCTTAATTCTTTTTTGTTTGTACTTGTAAAGGTTTATTCAAATGAGCTTACCTGACATAGCAATCATGACGGTACCCCAGATGATGGCCCATATCCATCCGACCAGGAATAAAGTGAGGAAGAGTTGCAGGAGCCCTACCCAGAAGTTCAAACAGAAGGTGCCCACCTTACCCCCATCACTCTGTCCCGGGTTAGCGCAACAAAAGACTGCAAAACCTGCCACAATAGTGCCTGAAAATAAAATGAATTGTTTGTAAATGTCAGCAAAGTAAATTTTGAACTTTTACTCCTCCAACTAAAAGGGGGTAAATGATTTACCAAGAAAAAGGAATTTATGGTGGTATTCCGGAACGACTAAATTATATGATCTAATGTATAGTTCAATAACGCGTTAACAGTTTTAATATACTACGTGTATATTTATGTCAATAAAACAAATTGACATGTCCCCCTTTTCTTTTTACAGTCACTCTTTGATATGATCAGAACATTTTGAGTCTTCTCTTTCTGTGTTTTTGAGAGAATTAACGAAATAGAGGGGGAAAGTAGTAGTAAGAAATAAACCACAATTACACCGAAAGTTTGTGGTTCCCAAAAGTGTATTCCCTCGAAAATTGCGCATATTTCATTAATTTCCACTCTTAGACTATCATACCTTAGTATCCCATAATGTGATGTTTATCAGATGAGCTGGTGAATTGCCGACTAGCTATAATTATCATAATCATGCATACTCTTACTTTTTCCTTTGTTAAAAAATAATAATTTACTTATTAAACGAGACGTGTTTATCTTGTTATACTAATATGAAATTGTTAATATGTAAACACTTTCAACTTCAAGCAATATATCGAAAAGCATACAATAAAGCTCTTGGAACGAAATATATTTTCTCTGTAATTGTGCTAGATTGGACTGTTATATTTACATGAAAGGATTGATGGTGTGAACTTTGGTCATACTTTGATTACTTTCCTGCATATTGTCTATATACGTTTGGGGGTCCGTCTAAAACAAATTTTGATGCCCTTCCCATAAAATTAATGTCGTCAGAATCCTATCATGCGAATACAGGGTTCAAAAGGAAACCCATTTACGTGTGGGTGTACCATGAATACATAGACCTACAAATTTTCTTACAGCAAATTGAAAATATTCACTTATTGTTTATTATCGTGCGAGTGAGCCAGCGATAGAGCAAGAATACTTTCCATGTGGGATGAGTGAAATTCAGCAGACTCTATAGCCTTAACTTCTTCCTCTCGTTTTTTTTTTTTTTTGGGGGGGGGGGGGGGGGTGAGTATTTTTTTTAATAAATATTTTTACATGCACTAACCGTGTTCTCTTTTAGGCCTACCGCCTCTTCATATATTGATTTGACGAAAATGATAATATGAGTGAGTGTACGGTAATGAGATACCATGCAAGTAAAATTACCATTGCCTTCCGTGTCATTAAAACGTTGATAGCCTACTAAAGTAATACGTTATTAATATATTTGTGCAAATTAATTTGTAGCGTGTTATCAATTTTACGCCCTTGACCCATATTATTGACAGAATTTTAGGTAGACTATCATATTCTGACAGTTTGCATACAGTGAAAATACATTTTAACTATTACAAATCCCGAAGTTTATCAGAGTGTTTTTCCTACCATCATAATTTACCAGTAACTACACTATGGACTAAACACTGATGAACCCTTATCCATCCGCAAGCATATAATAAAGGAAAACAATTATGGACACATTGTATTGACGAAAATAATCCTTCTTCTAGACTACCTTTTGGGCATCCGGCTGCAGGCACAAACGCATAAATTAAATTTATAAGAAAGGAACATGGGAGCAGGGGATCAGGAAAATATAAAGGTATAACTAGATAACAGAGAAGAAGAGGAGAAAGGAGAAAGGGCGCGATGGGAATGATTCAGAGACAATGAGAAGTTATGTGTTGAATATAAAGATAAAGGGCGAAAGAACGCGACGGGAGAAAAAAGTAGATAACAGATAGTGGGACAGTAAAAGACAAACTGACTAAGCAAAGATTTAATTTGTTTTATAAGATTGTAAAAGTTACGATTTTAATTTGTCTCTTAAATGAATCGAGTGACGGGGTAAGTTTGATGTATTCATTCACTCATTCAAAATTGTTTATTTCAAATAAAACTTTCATCGCGGCGTTTAGCCGAATTACAAAAGTTTACAAACAAAATTAATTAATACGTCTTTTTACAGGATGCGCGTTTTGAGTGGAAATAACTCTGTACTATAAGTGTACCGTATTTGGCAATTCTCATATGTGACATTAGCAATATTATAGTCTATCGACCAATAATTGAAAAGGTCCCACCCCCTTTTGACACAATCTTAAATTGAGTATTTCTGTTGAGACTTTTAGCTATCACAATGTGCTTGTTTGCCCTAAAGTTAGTGGTGGGTGTGGCAACTAGGGCTATTACCATGGTAACGGAGCAAGAACAATACATTTTAGAAAAGGTCATTGTAATTTAGACATTTGAAAGCATATTAAAACCCTGTCGATATGTTTATTGAAAGCATCTAACTTGATTACTACTGTAAATTATTACATGTGTCATTCATGTTTATACATTGCTGGACATAGTGACTGAATATTTAAGAAGTTGACATCTGTGAACCAAAGAAGAAAATGAAACTAAACAACACAAGATATAAAACAGGCATAATATATGAGCCATCTCAAATGATATATATCTGTTGTCTAGCACCCTCAGCCATCATAATCTGCTCGTTTCGTTTAGTGGTAGTGGATGTGACCACCATCGTAGTTACTATGGGTAATAAGCAGTTAATCAAAGTATTTGAGCTTCTAGTTTAATTGCAATGCAAACTGAGCTAGATAAACTAGACGAAAAATATCATCATTGAAAAGGTATAATAAGAAATGACAATTTGTGGAAAAAATGATCTAGCTTAAAATTTTCAAAAACCGTTTGAATTTTTCCTTTGTATTCCAGTATACCACACGGTTTCACTCACATCATCCTACTGCGAATTAACACATCCTTTCAACAGTGGTGGATGCGGGTGGGGGCACAGGGTCTCAAACTTTTTTGTTTGCTTTTCACAGAATTAACGGCGGACTTTTGTCCTCTTTTAAATGTTGTATAATAATTATGACCTAGTATCAATAAGAGACTATTGAGACTATTAAAATATGAACAGACTTGACAGATTATTAATTATTTTAATGGTAAGTTCGTAGCGGTAGAATAGACAATCCAGCTGCGATAATCAATGTATAGAGATCGTAGAGAGGAAAAGAGACAAATGAAAGAAATGCTCGGTATATCTTAATCATAAGTCCTAAGAATAATGATAAAAATATGAATGATAATCATTACAACAACAATGACAAAAATGACAATAACAATAATTATGAAATACAGTAGGTTTGCGGGTGCACCATGTGAGAGAGAGACACTACTACTCCTACTACTACTACTACTAGAAAGAGGAAGAAGAAGTGTCATTACACGGATATTAGTAATTGTTTTATCTATGATTGAGGCATACATGCACATTACATACTTAATGGTAAGAAGAAGTAAGAGAGGGAAAATAAAGACAAAGACAAAGAGAGAGAGATTATGGCCCTGGGTTTCACATTCAGTTTTCTTTCAATTGTTATACCCGATACTGATGATCATTCATCTGGCATGTGCATGGATGACATGTGACGTTAAATGAAAATAGTACCCAGGCGCGGATCTACGGGGGGGGTTTAGGGGGTTTAAACCCCCCCCTTGGGCGGCCCAAAAAAAAAAAAAAAAAAAAAAAAAGGAAAAAAAAAAGAGAAAAAAAAGAAAAAAAGAAAGAAAAAAGAACGCACGCTGGAGAGAAACCCTTTCAAGTGCAAATATTGTGAGAAGATATTCAACTCATCTGGTAACTTAACCAAACACATGATAACTCTGGATATAACTGTGTATTTAACTGTTACTTGATTTAAAAAGACGTTATCATGCACTGCTTTTTATGGTCTCCATTGTGTTAATAGATGCCAGGAAAACATCACTTACGGGGTTCAAATAAACACCCCCCAAAAAATCGGCTCGCCGCTTCGCGGCTCGTGGACGATGCTCCGCATCGTCATTATTTTATTTAACTGTTACTTGATTTAAAAAGACGTTATCATGCACTGCTTTTTATGGTCTCCATTGTGTTAATAGATGCCAGGAAAACATCACTTACGGGGTTCAAATAAACACCCACAAAAAAATCGGCTCGCCGCTTCGCGGCTCGTGGACGATGCTCCGCATCGTCATTATTTTGGTCAAACCCCCCCCTTAGCAAAAAGCTAGATCCGCCCCTGGTACCGCGGCGTTGTTATTGTTATCAAAATATTTGAAGGGCATTGTGGAGATGACCAGATAATAACAATAATACATCGTCGTTAAAGGGACTCGGTAAAATTGTTCAGGTAGAAGAAAATGGTACTGAGGTAGTGACCTTAATTCTAGATGTACAGTTAAAGATAATCTGAAAGTTTTAGTAAAAACAGACCATTATTAATGATAAAAATTGGGGGGAACTGATTTGATCGATTCCTTAATTCGCCCAACTATAATACTACAATTTTATTTCATTTTAGGTGAATGTAAATCGCCACAAAGCAATGAATTGGCTCTATTTACCATTCCAGATATTTAAGTGTTGAACATTTTTTAAGGCCTGTCTTAATATGTCTGATTGAAAAACGGTTGGGAAAATTCCAAAATGGTTTGTAGAATAAGAGGGTGTCGCACAGTGACGCCTTCAAAGGAAACCATAAATATCTTTGAGGTTTGAGAATTTGTTCAGGATTTTTTGCATAAGGAATGTAATAAGTGATGTTTCATACAAAAATTACGCATTTTTTCATCAACCTTCGTTAATGTTTCCTAGTCATTTTAAAGGAAACCTCACCCCAAGAAATAACTTTACTTATTTTGAGAGATTTATTATATTCTGGACTGTCCATTAATCTACAAGATTCCCCACCAAAGTGTATGAGAGAGGCATAAAGCAAGAATAATGTACAGTTTCTCAGCACGACATGGGCATCGCCATTTTTTCGATAACGAGACGTACTATATAATTATGAAGTGGTGTATCAAGTAAATGTATTCATATTTATGGATGCTTCCTTCCCAGGTGTGTTAGGTGATAAAGCATTTCATTGACCTGCTATTATCCTTTTTATTACAATTGCCAGAACGCAAGTTGCATGAATAATTTGGTGCTCTAATGGGTGAAGGTTTCTCATGAATGAAATAGATTTATCAACTGCTATATTCTAGTAATTTAAAGGAATTACTTACAATTGGTTCCCTAATATATAATTTTCACCAAATATAATTTTTATTTTCTCAGTTATGATTTTCCTCATTGAAAAATAAAGTTTTTTTAAATTGATTTAAGAATTCTTTCCAACTAAAGCTTGGTGCATAATGTACAATTTCAACTGGTACGTCACAATTTCAAGAAAATGGCTGCGCATATAAGTCATGCTGAAATGCATCACATCATGTCAAGAAATATCTTAATTTATACATCTCTTGTACATGTACATTTCGTAAGGATCAATATTGTACATCAAAGGGCAGGAATAGATCTCATTTTTCAGAATACCTACACACATTTTTTAGGGTGAGGTTTCCTTTAATCGTGAGAGTGTTCACTTCTGTCTCTCTCTCTCTCTCTGCACTAATTCCTGCGAACAGTGGAATCAACCAAGTGAAACAACTTGTCGAAATTGACTATGAGATGTACGTGATAAGGAAGTTTCGGGACGAAATTGAATGAAAATATAAGGTATGAAATTGATTGAAAAGGTGTTAAAATGGAAGGGAAAGGAAAACCTAAATATACATAGTCGTTCGTGGTAATATTCACTTCTCTGAAGTTCTCTCTCCCTCTATGTTTAAATCTCCGAACACAAGTTGGGATTTTTTTTTAAATTTCTCTTCAGTATGAAGATTGAAGAGTATGTTGATAATACTAGTATTAGCTCTTAAACAATGTCAACAAGTTATTTATCAGCTTCTGAATATCAAAATAACAGTATAGAGCACTGTGGTATATTGGTGAGGACTCTTGACTCTTGACTCTCATAAGAAGGTTCGTTTCCTTATCAGTGCTACATGTACAGTGTGTTACCAACGGAATACAGATTTTCTACCATTATGGTAGATATGATCTATAGATCTATACTTGTACAATTTGAAGGATATCATGCGAGGGAGCGTAGCGACCGAGCGAGAAGATGTTTGCACTTGGCAGTCTAAACGCTTCACTCTTGGGCCCTCCAGAGCCTAAAAGTGTGTTGCAGTCTTTAGTCAGTATTTGCTATAAACAAAATTCTTGTACTTTTCAAATTTACTACAAGAATTGAGAGGGGGTGTGTCCCTCCCGTCTTCCCTCCCCCAGACCGGGATCGCCGCCCTTGACTATGGGGATATCATATTGCCCTTGGGTTAATTGTCCCATGGGTAATTGTCCGGGGGTACTTGTCCTCGGGGTGGTTGCCCTGATACGCGGATGATCATCCCCTCCGACAACATCTTCCAAGGACAATTACCTTCAGACAACTTATTTTAGGACAGTTATCCCCTGACAAATGTATTAAGAGTATGATTACTCCCGAAAACTATCCGTTATAACTACCACCTCATCGGAAAATACCTTTAAGACCGTTATTTCGGACCCTACCCCCTCACTCTCAATTACAATGTACTATTAATAACGATGAAAGAGGTTTTCAAATTCTGCGGGGTGGTGAGAGCTATATCTTTTAGAGCGTACAGATAGTACAATCAACATGTACAATTTATGAAAAGAAAACAAAACAGATTTTCTTTACCTATTCCAGGCAAAAAGATATTGAGAATCAAACATGTGACGGCCATGGCGATGTGCATAGACGGTATGGCAGCTCGGCATGCATTGGGCTGGTTGGTCTGTTGGACGATCACATGTTGGGTCTGGGGTTGCATGGGTGCCACCACCACTGTTGTGTTAGTATTTGCCATTGTAGCTTCAACTAAATCGAGAAGGAATTCACGAACAAATCGTCAAATAATCACCAAGCAAGAATATTGTCGATTAATGTTGAAGGCCTACTGAACAGGAGAGGTTCCAAATCAAATGAAAATAAAGTAATAGTGAGTATATCGAAATGTCTATGAACGACTGTGTCTGTTCATGGTATAGTAGGTCCGTGGTATGTTGGATAAACGAGGGTGTGCATGCAAAAACATGTTAGAGGATCAACACAGCCAGCTTTTTCAGGACACAATTGATTCGGTATAAATAGCCATGAGACAATTTTTGTCAATATTTGCAACGCTAGAACTCAAGTTCAAAGGAGAGTCGGGTAAATAGAGAGCGATGGGGAAAGAGAGTGAGGGAGACCGAGTGATAAAGTGGAGAGCGCACGTACGCAGGAGAGAGGGAGAGAGAGAGAGAGAGAGGGGGGAGGGAGAGAGCGGGGAGATGGGAGAGAAAGAGAATAGCAGTAGTGAGATGAAGTGATAAAGTGAAGGGAAAGTAGAAGGAGGAAGAGAGACTGATCGAGAGGGATTGACGAACAGCAAGATAAAACTAGAAATGCAATCGTGTCACAACGATGTGCGTGCAATGACGCCATGTTTCTACGTGTCAAACGAAAGAGCTTCTCTCGGACTATCCAGAGCAATTTGTACGAAGTCTGTAGCTTCTGTGATATTGGAGATAGGTAGGGCGAAAGAAAGGCCTCAACCGTTACCTTGATGGGATGGTAGTGACTATGCCTACGAAGTTTGAAAGAAATTGGGATAGGGCAAAGAACCTAGAAAGGGCTCGCAAGCACTGCGTGCAAAAACCAATGGGATTTGGTGCATGTTCGTCATTGCAATCAAGATCGTTCTGGGGGCCAAAAGCGTGAACCCGATATGCCCCATAGACAATGCGTGTAATGCATGGGCGAAAAACGTACAGGATCTGTAATACGACTTGAGTTAAATTGTTTTTTCTCTCTCTCTTTATGTCTTTTTATGGGCCGTATTTGGTATCATTAGAAAGAGAATTTCATGGTTGTTATCGTAAACCACTCTTTTTTTTTTCTATGATAATCCTAACGAAACACGTGATGTAAAATAGATTTATAGGACAAAATGGCGTCTTAAATGGCCCCCTTGACCAATTTTAAAAATCCGGCCAAGAGGTGCCCTGCGTATTGGAGCTCGGCATGTCACTGCAAATTTTCAAGGAAAAAAAAAGGACGTTTAAGGGGCGAAAAGCAGTCTGAAAAATTACGTCATAGCCGATACGTGTTAGATTCGGGCGGAAACTCGGCGGAATTCGTGTAGTAACCTTTGTTCAAATGCGATTTACTCACAATTTTCTGTATTAACATATATCATACTTGGTATCATTCTAAAGGGCACTTCATTGCGGTCAATTTGACACCGTTGCTAACTGCGCGCAATGTATTGCACGCATTGAACGCGCTATTACGTAATGCATAGTAAATTCATCATTTTTGGCGATAACTTTGCGCTGACATATTTGAATTTTACCAAACGTGGCAAACAGTTGTCACGTATATGGATACATATGTGTGCCAAGTTTCATTGATGTAGGTATAACGATCGCCGTTTTAGAGCAAGTTGAAGTTATTTTGGAATTTTCTTGAAAATGGCGAATTTGGAGGGCAATTTTCTCAAATTTGGTCAGCGATAGGGTATATAATTTTGTATATGGCTGGAAAGGGCATATCTTCAAGTATCTAAATCCAAAAAAGGGTACGGATTTGCCAAGCCATAATGGAGATACGGCCATAGAAAGAAAGCCAATTCCCAGAACTTTAGAGGGCGCTATTTACGTTTTGCAAAGCCATTAGAGCGTGAAATTTGGCATGGCTATGTGCAATTATGAGATAAAGATACTGTGAGATTTAAATACAAAACGGAATTTATATGAGAAAGTTATAGCAGTTTTAGATTATTTAGGGGTCATTTTTTCAAGAATTTGAGAGATTGTTGACGGAGACGGTTTCAGATTTGAATTTTGAGTATGAAGATGGCATTTTGAAGGGCAGGTTATACGTCGCAGATTAAAGGACATCTCTTAGACTATCTAGAGAAAATTGTTAGAAGTGTGTAGGATCTAGGATAGTGGAGATAGGAAGGAAGAAAGAAAGGCCTTAAAATGGACCAGAAACTGACAAAATGGCGCCTGGATGGTTATGCATGAGTGATTTCGAAAATCGAAAAAGTAGGTGACCTTGAAGAGATGTTAGAGACTATGCCTATGAAATTTGAATGGAAAAGGACATGAGGAAAGCACCTAACTAGGAATCACAAGCACTACGTGTAAAACGAATGCGATTTTCTGACGAGGAATATAAGGAGGAGAATACTAGAAATGCAATCGTGTCACAACGATGTGCGTGCAATGACGCCATGTTTCTACGTGTCAAACGAAAGAGCTTCTCTCGGACTATCCAGAGCAATTTGTACGAAGTCTGTAGCTTCTGTGATATTGGAGATAGGTAGGGCGAAAGAAAGGCCTCAACCGTTACCTTGATGGGATGGTAGTGACTATGCCTACGAAGTTTGAAAGAAATTGGGATAGGGCAAAGAACCTAGAAAGGGCTCGCAAGCACTGCGTGCAAAAACCAATGGGATTTGGTGCATGTTCGTCATTGCAATCAAGATCGTTCTGGGGGCCAAAAGCGTGAACCCGATATGCCCCATAGACAATGCGTGTAATGCATGGGCGAAAAACGTACAGGATCTGTAATACGACTTGAGTTAAATTGTTTTTTCTCTCTCTCTTTATGTCTTTTTATGGGCCGTATTTGGTATCATTAGAAAGAGAATTTCATGGTTGTTATCGTAAACCACTCTTTTTTTTTTCTATGATAATCCTAACGAAACACGTGATGTAAAATAGATTTATAGGACAAAATGGCGTCTTAAATGGCCCCCTTGACCAATTTTAAAAATCCGGCCAAGAGGTGCCCTGCGTATTGGAGCTCGGCATGTCACTGCAAATTTTCAAGGAAAAAAAAAGGACGTTTAAGGGGCGAAAAGCAGTCTGAAAAATTACGTCATAGCCGATACGTGTTAGATTCGGGCGGAAACTCGGCGGAATTCGTGTAGTAACCTTTGTTCAAATGCGATTTACTCACAATTTTCTGTATTAACATATATCATACTTGGTATCATTCTAAAGGGCACTTCATTGCGGTCAATTTGACACCGTTGCTAACTGCGCGCAATGTATTGCACGCATTGAACGCGCTATTACGTAATGCATAGTAAATTCATCATTTTTGGCGATAACTTTGCGCTGACATATTTGAATTTTACCAAACGTGGCAAACAGTTGTCACGTATATGGATACATATGTGTGCCAAGTTTCATTGATGTAGGTATAACGATCGCCGTTTTAGAGCAAGTTGAAGTTATTTTGGAATTTTCTTGAAAATGGCGAATTTGGAGGGCAATTTTCTCAAATTTGGTCAGCGATAGGGTATATAATTTTGTATATGGCTGGAAAGGGCATATCTTCAAGTATCTAAATCCAAAAAAGGGTACGGATTTGCCAAGCCATAATGGAGATACGGCCATAGAAAGAAAGCCAATTCCCAGAACTTTAGAGGGCGCTATTTACGTTTTGCAAAGCCATTAGAGCGTGAAATTTGGCATGGCTATGTGCAATTATGAGATAAAGATACTGTGAGATTTAAATACAAAACGGAATTTATATGAGAAAGTTATAGCAGTTTTAGATTATTTAGGGGTCATTTTTTCAAGAATTTGAGAGATTGTTGACGGAGACGGTTTCAGATTTGAATTTTGAGTATGAAGATGGCATTTTGAAGGGCAGGTTATACGTCGCAGATTAAAGGACATCTCTTAGACTATCTAGAGAAAATTGTTAGAAGTGTGTAGGATCTAGGATAGTGGAGATAGGAAGGAAGAAAGAAAGGCCTTAAAATGGACCAGAAACTGACAAAATGGCGCCTGGATGGTTATGCATGAGTGATTTCGAAAATCGAAAAAGTAGGTGACCTTGAAGAGATGTTAGAGACTATGCCTATGAAATTTGAATGGAAAAGGACATGAGGAAAGCACCTAACTAGGAATCACAAGCACTACGTGTAAAACGAATGCGATTTTCTGACGAGGAATATAAGGAGGAGAATACTAGAAATGCAATCGTGTCACAACGATGTGCGTGCAATGACGCCATGTTTCTACGTGTCAAACGAAAGAGCTTCTCTCGGACTATCCAGAGCAATTTGTACGAAGTCTGTAGCTTCTGTGATATTGGAGATAGGTAGGGCGAAAGAAAGGCCTCAACCGTTACCTTGATGGGATGGTAGTGACTATGCCTACGAAGTTTGAAAGAAATTGGGATAGGGCAAAGAACCTAGAAAGGGCTCGCAAGCACTGCGTGCAAAAACCAATGGGATTTGGTGCATGTTCGTCATTGCAATCAAGATCGTTCTGGGGGCCAAAAGCGTGAACCCGATATGCCCCATAGACAATGCGTGTAATGCATGGGCGAAAAACGTACAGGATCTGTAATACGACTTGAGTTAAATTGTTTTTTCTCTCTCTCTTTATGTCTTTTTATGGGCCGTATTTGGTATCATTAGAAAGAGAATTTCATGGTTGTTATCGTAAACCACTCTTTTTTTTTTCTATGATAATCCTAACGAAACACGTGATGTAAAATAGATTTATAGGACAAAATGGCGTCTTAAATGGCCCCCTTGACCAATTTTAAAAATCCGGCCAAGAGGTGCCCTGCGTATTGGAGCTCGGCATGTCACTGCAAATTTTCAAGGAAAAAAAAAGGACGTTTAAGGGGCGAAAAGCAGTCTGAAAAATTACGTCATAGCCGATACGTGTTAGATTCGGGCGGAAACTCGGCGGAATTCGTGTAGTAACCTTTGTTCAAATGCGATTTACTCACAATTTTCTGTATTAACATATATCATACTTGGTATCATTCTAAAGGGCACTTCATTGCGGTCAATTTGACACCGTTGCTAACTGCGCGCAATGTATTGCACGCATTGAACGCGCTATTACGTAATGCATAGTAAATTCATCATTTTTGGCGATAACTTTGCGCTGACATATTTGAATTTTACCAAACGTGGCAAACAGTTGTCACGTATATGGATACATATGTGTGCCAAGTTTCATTGATGTAGGTATAACGATCGCCGTTTTAGAGCAAGTTGAAGTTATTTTGGAATTTTCTTGAAAATGGCGAATTTGGAGGGCAATTTTCTCAAATTTGGTCAGCGATAGGGTATATAATTTTGTATATGGCTGGAAAGGGCATATCTTCAAGTATCTAAATCCAAAAAAGGGTACGGATTTGCCAAGCCATAATGGAGATACGGCCATAGAAAGGAAGCCAATTCCCAGAACTTTAGAGGGCGCTATTTACGTTTTGCAAAGCCATTAGAGCGTGAAATTTGGCATGGCTATGTGCAATTATGAGATAAAGATACTGTGAGATTTAAATACAAAACGGAATTTATATGAGAAAGTTATGGCAGTTTTAGATTATTTAGGGGTCATTTTTTCAAGAATTTGAGAGATTGTTGACGGAGACGGTTTCAGATTTGAATTTTGAGTATGAAGATGGCATTTTGAAGGGCAGGTTATACGTCGCAGATTAAAGGACATCTCTTAGACTATCTAGAGAAAATTGTTAGAAGTGTGTAGGATCTAGGATAGTGGAGATAGGAAGGAAGAAAGAAAGGCCTTAAAATGGACCAGAAACTGACAAAATGGCGCCTGGATGGTTATGCATGAGTGATTTCGAAAATCGAAAAAGTAGGTGACCTTGAAGAGATGTTAGAGACTATGCCTATGAAATTTGAATGGAAAAGGACATGAGGAAAGCACCTAACTAGGAATCACAAGCACTACGTGTAAAACGAATGCGATTTTCTGACGAGGAATATAAGGAGGAGAATACTAGAAATGCAATCGTGTCACAACGATGTGCGTGCAATGACGCCGTGTTTCTACGTGTCGAACGAAAGAGCTTCTCTCGGACTGTCCAGAGCAATTTGTACGAAGTCTGTAGCTTCTGTAATATTGGAGACAGGTAGGGCGAAAGAAAGGCCTCAATAGTGACCTTGATGGGATGGTAGTGACTATGCCTACGAAGTTTGAAAGAAATTCGGATAGGGGAAAGAACCTAGAAAGGGCTCGCAAGCACTGCGTGCACAAACCAATGGGATTAGTTGCATGTTCGTCATTGCAATCAAGATCGTTCTAGGGGTCAAAATCGTACAGGATCTGTATTATGTCCGGAGTTAAATTGTTTTTTCTCTCTCTCTTTATGTCTCTTTATGGGCCGTATATGGTATCATTGGAAAGAGAATTTCATGGTCGTTATTGTAAACTACTCTCTTTTTTCCTATGATAATCCTATCGAAACATGTGATGTAAAATAGATTTATAGGACAAAATGGCGTCTGAAATGGCCCCCTTGACCAATTTCAAAAATCAGGCCACGAGGTGCCCTGCGTATTGCATCTCGGAATGTCATTGCAAATTTTCAAGGAAAAAAAAGGATGTTTAGGGGGCGAAAAGTAGTCTGAAAAAATGACGTCATGGCCGATAAGTGTTATAATCAGGCGGAATTCGTATAGTGACCCTTGTTCAAATGCGATTTACTCACAATTTTCTGTGTGAACATATACTATACTTGGTATCATTCGAAAGGGCATTTCATTGCGGTCAGTTTGATACCATTGTTATCTGCGCGCAATGTATTGCACGCATTAAACGCGCAATTACGTAATGCATAGTAAATTCATCATTTTTGGCGATAACTTTGCGCTGACATATTCGAATGTTACTAAACTTAGCAGACAGTTGTCACGTATATGGATACATATGTCTGCCAAGTTTCAACGACGTAGGTATAAAGATCGCCATTTTAGAGCAAGTTGAAGTTATTTCGGAATTTTCTTGAAAATGGCGAATTTGGAGGGCAATTTTCGCAAAGTTGGTCAGTGATAGGGTATATAATTTTGTATATGGCTGGAAAGGGCATATCCTCAAGTATCTAAATCCAAAAAAGGGTACGGGTCTGCCAAGCCATAATGGAGATACGGCCACAGAGAGAAAGCCAATTTCCAGAACTTTAGAGGGCGCTATTTATGTTTTGCAAAGCGATTGGAGCGTGAAATTAGGCATGGCTATCAGCAATTATGAGACAAACATACTGTGAGATTTTAATACAAAACGGACATTATATGAGAAAGTTATGGCAGTTTTAGATTATTTAGGGGTCCATTTCTCAAGAATTTGAGAGATTTTTGACGGAGTCAGTTTCAGATTTGAATTTTGAGTACGAAGATAGCATTTTGAAGGTCAAGTCATACGTCGCAGATGAAAGAACATCTCTTAGACTATCTAGAGGAATTTGTTAGAAGTTTGTAGGATCTAGGATAGTGGAGATAGGAAGGAAGATAGAAAGGCCTTAAAATGGACCAGAAACGGACAAAATGGCGCCTGGACGGTTATGCATGAGTGATTTCGAAAATCAAAGAATGTAGTGACCTTAATAACATGTTAGAGATTATGCCTATGAAATTTGAAAGGAAAAGGACACAAGGAAAGCACCTAACTAGGAATCACAAGCACTGTGTGCAAAACGAATGCGATTTCCGGACGATAAGGATAAGGAAAAGTATATTAATGGGGCAGAATGTGAACGAAAACTAGAAATGCAATCGTGTCAGAACGATGTGCGTGCAATGACGCCGTGTTTCTACGTGTCAAACGAAAGAGCTTCTCTCGGACTATCCAGAGCAATTTGCACGAAGTCTGTAGCTAAGAAAGAAAGTAGGTATTCTGTTTAAACTGAGACATTTCGTTCCCAAGAATATACTTGTGTTATTATATAAGGCTTTTATACAGCCTCACCTCTCTTATGGAGTAGAAGTATGGGGGAGCACTTACAAAAGTAATCTAAATTGTATATATTTAAGTCAAAAAATGGCAATGAGAGCAATTACATTCAGTCCACTTAGAACAGACTCCAAAGCTCTTTTCCAAAGTCTAAACATTTTAAATATTTTTCAACTTCATGAACTTCTTGTATCAACATTTATGTACGATTTGGTAAAAGGTTTTTTACCACACTCTTTAGTGGATTATTGTCAGATGATACAGCATAGATATGCAACTAGGAGAAAAGAAAGTGGCTTACTTTATCAACCAAAATGTAAGACAACGCAAGGGCAATTTTGTATTTCGTTTGTAGGAACAAAGCTGTGGAATGATCTGCCAGATGAAATTAGATTAAAAACATCAAGGTTATCTTTTCGGAGACATCTTTCCACCTACCTTCTATGTAAATGACATGGGCTCAATCCCACCCCCTTCGTTTTTTCCTTTTATATTACTTGTCGTCCTTTTATATATGTATACACTTATAGCGGCCTTAAGCGTACAGTATTTGTGCATGTACGTACATGTGTATGATTATTTTTATTAATACATCCTTTTCATTTTTATGAACACATTGATGATTTTATTTCTTCGAAGATTTGTTTTCTTTCATTATAATGCTTTACGCTTAAGCTTATTTATTTTTATTTTTTCATTTTAGTAAAGAAAAAAAGTTACATAATATTGTATTATTTTGCTGTATATATGTAAATACAAAACAAACAAGTTTTACATTCATATGTAAAAACAAATTAACAGAAAAAAAACTTGCCAAAGAATGGAACTAGGCTCGACTAGCACTTGTGCTAACTTCTAGTTCCAATTAACAACTTCACCTAAACATAGTAATATGCATATTTAAGTATATATCTTTTGTACATTTAATAGTATGCAGATGTATGTCTAAAAAATATCGTTTTAAAACCATTACTGTTCAATCGACATTACTCTTATGTTATGTATACATGTATCAGTATTATTATTATTATTTTTTTTTTTTTTTGCATTGTATGATTGTTCATATGTACTGTCATTATTGCAATGACGAACCTTCGTCATTGCCTTGTTTTCGTTCACGTTATTAATATTCTTACTTCTTCCTAGCGTCAGAAATCCCATTCGTTTTGCACGTAGTGCTTGTGGACCCTATCTAGATCCTTTACTCTTGCTCGATTCCTTTCAAACTTCGTAGGCGTAATCTCTGATATCCAATCTAGGTCACCTACTTTTTCGTTTTCTGAAATCACTCATGCGTAAACGTCCAGGCGCCATTTTGTCCGTTTCTGGTCCATTTTAAGGCCTTTCTATCTTCCTTACTATCTCCACTATCCTAGATCCTACAAACTTCTAACAAATTCCTCTAGATAGTCTTAGAGATGTCCTTTCATCTGCGACGCATAACCTGCCCTTCAAAATGCCATCTTCATACTCAAAATTCAAATCTGAAACCGTCTACGTCAACAATCTCTCAAATTCTTGAAAAATTGACCCCTACATAATCTAAAACTGCCATAACTTTCTCATATAAATTCCGTTTTGTATTTAAATCACACGGTATCTTTATCCCATAATTGCACATAGCCATGCCAAATTTCACGCTCCAATGGTTTTGCACTACATAAATAGCGCCCTCTAAAGTTCTGGGAATTGGCTTTCTTTCTGTGGCCGTATCTCCATTATGGCTTGGCAGATCCGTACCCTTTTTTGGATTTAGATACTTGAGGATATGCCCTTTCCAGCCATATACAAAATTATATACCCTAACACTGACCGACTTTGAGAAAAATGCCCTCAAAATTCGCCATTTTCAAGAAAATTCCAAAATAACTTCAACTTGCTCTAAAATGGCGATCTTTGTACCAACGTCAATGAAATTTGGCAGACATATGTATCCATATACGTGACAACTGTCTGCCAAGTTTTGCAAAATTCAAATATGTCAGCGCAAAGTTATCTCCAAAAATGATGAATTTACTATGCATTACGTAATAGCGCGTTTAATGCGTGCAATACATTGCGCGCAAATATCATTGGTGTCAAACTGACCGCAATGAAGTGCCCTTTCGAATGATACCAAGTATGGTATATGTTCACACAGAAAATGGTGAGTAAATCGCATTTGAACAAAGGTCACTACACGAATTTCGCCGAGTTTTTGCACGAATCTAACACGTGTCGGCTATGACGTAATTTTTCAGACTGCTTTTCGCCCCTTAAACGTCCTTTTTTTTCCTTGAAAATTGCAGTGACATGCCAAGTTCCAATACGCAGGGCACCTCTTGGCCGGATTTCTAAAATTGGTCAAGGGGGCCATTTAAGACGCCATTTTGTCCTATAAATCTATTTTACATCACGTGTTTCGATAGGATTATCATAGAAAAAAAGAGAGTGGTTTACAATAACAACCATGAAATTCTCTTTCTAATGATACCAATTACGGCCCATAAAGAGACGTAAAGAGAGAGAGAAAAAGACAATTTAACTCAGGTCATAATACAGATCCTGTACGTTTTCCGCCCATGCATTACACGCATTGTCTATGGGGCAAATCGGGTTCATGCTTTTGGCCCCCAGAACGATCTTGATTGCAATGACGAACATGCATCAAATCCCATTGGTTTTTGCACGCAGTGCTAATTGCGAGCCCTTTCTAGGTTCTTTCCCCTATCCCAATTTCTTTCAAACTTCGTAGGCATAGTCACTACCATCCCATCAAGGTCACTGTTGAGGCCTTTCTTTCGCCCTACCTATCTCCACTATCACATAAGCTACAGGCTTCGTACAAATTGCTCTGGATAGTCCGAGTGAAGCTCTTTCGTTTGACACGTAGAACCATGGCGTCATTGCACGCACATCGTTGTGACACGATTGCATTTCTAGTTGTGATGTGTTGTTGTTAATAAATTCAAATTCAAATTCAAATTCAAATTCAAATTCAAAATTCTGTGATATTGGAGATAGATAGGGCGAAAGAAAGGCCTCAACAGTGACCTTGATGGGATGGTAGTGATTATGCCTACGAAGTTTGAAAGAAATTGGGATAGGGGAAAGAACCTAGAAAGGGCTCGCAAGCACTGCGTGCACAAACCAATGGGATTTGGTGCATGTTTGACATTTCAATCAAGTTCGTTGTGGGGGCCAAAAGCGTGAACCCGATATGCCCCATAGACAATGCGTGTAATGAATGGGCGGAAAACGTGCAGGATCTGTATTATGGCCGGAGTTAAATTGTTTTTTCTCTCTCTCTTTACGTCTCTTTATGGGCCGTATTTGGTATCATTAGAAAGAGAATTTCATGGTTGTTATTGTAAACCACTTTTTTTTTTCTATGATAATCCTATCGAAACACGTGATGTAAAATAGATGTATAGGACAAAATGACGTCTTAAATGGCCCCCTTGACCAATTTCAAAAATCCGGCCAGGAGGTGCCCTGCGTATTGGAACTCGGCATGTCACTGCAAATTTTCAAGGAAAAAAAAAGGACGTTTAAGGGGCGAAAAGCAGTCTGAAAAATTACGTCATAGCCGAAACGTGTTAGGTTCGGGCGGAAACTCGGCGGAATTCGTGTAGTGATCTTTGTTCAAATGCGATTTACTCACAATTTTCTGTGTGAACATATATAATACTTGGTATCATCCGAAAGGGCACTTCATTGCGGTCAGTTTGACACCATTGTTAACTGTGCGCAATGTATTGCGCGCATTGAACGCGCTATTACGTAATCCATAGTAAATTCATCATTTTTGGCGATAACTTTGCGCTGACATATTCGAATTTTACCAAACTTGGTAAACAGTTGTCACCTATATGGATACATATGTCTGCAAAGTTTCATAGATGTAGGTATAACGATCGCCATTTTAGAGCAAGTTGAAGTTATTTCTCAATTTTCTTGAAAATGACGAATTTGGAGGGCAATTTTCTCAAATTTGGTCAGTGATAGGGTATATAATTTTGTATATGGCTGGAAAGGGCATATCTTCAAGTATCTAAATCCAAAAAAGGGTACGGGTTTGCCAAGCCATTATGGAGATACGGCCACAGAGAGAAAGCCAATTCCCAGAACTTTAGAGGGCGCTATTTATGTTGTGCAAAGCCATTGGAGCGTGAAATTTGGCATGGCTATGTGCAATTATGAGATAAAGATAGTGTGAGATTTAAATACAAAACGGAATTTATATGAGAAAGTTATGGCAGTTTTAGATTATTTAGGGGTCCATTTTTCAAGAACTTGAGAGATTTTTGACGGATTCGGTTTTAGATTTGAATTTCGAGTATGAAGATGGCATTTTGAAGGTCAAGTCATACGTCGCAGATGAAAGAACATCTCTCAGACTATCTAGAGGAATTTGTTAGAAGTTTGTAGGATCTGTGATAGTGGAGATAGGAAGGAAGATAGAAAGGGCTTAAAATGGACCAGAAACGGACAAAATGGCGCCTGGACGGTTATGCATGAGTGATTTCGAAAATCGAAAAAGTAGGTGACCTTGATGAGATGCTAGAGATGATGCCTACGAAATTTGAAAGGAAAAGGACATGAGGAAAGCACCTAACTAGGAATAACAAACACTACGTGCAAAACGAATGGGATTCCGGACGATAAGGAGGAGGATAAGTATATTAATGGGGCAGAATGTGAACGAAAACAAGGCAATGACGAAGGTTCGTCATTGCAATTAATGGGGCAGAATGTGAACGAAAACAAGGCAATGACGAAGGTTCGTCATTGCAATTAATTAGAGAAGGGACAATGAGTGGAGAGCAATAGAGAGATTTTCATGTCATAAACAGAATTCACAGTGCACCAGTTTATTAGACCTTCCCCCCAGGCAACCAACCAACAAATTGTCCCTGCTCATCCATTTGGGTTTGTAGAGAGATTTTTAGAGTTCAAAGTTTAATTTTACTCCATTGTGACCCCTGATGGCATACAAACAAGAATCGTAATGAATCAGGTGATGCACAGAGCGTAAATCAAACTTTGCCGAAGCAGGACGAAAAATTCAGCATCAAGAAAAACAGTTTTAAAAGGATTTTAAAAAATGAAATAAATATTTCGAGTCCAAATCTAAAATAGTTTAAATAAATCATACTAAATAACATAACGAATTTGAGACAATTTTGTTCACTGCATGTAACACCATGTAAAGGGAAATTTCACATGGACAGACATTAAATAATTATGATCCTTGGATGTTGGATAACTATTTTAAAAAAGGGTCCCTATCTGTACGAGTAAATATCATAAAATACAGACATTCAAACAAAAAATGTTAAAACAAAGATATAATACAATAATAAAGCATAACTGTAAAAACATGTTTATATGAAATTAGACAAACAAGTTACCACAAAGTCAAATGGATACAGTTTTTTTTTCGGAGAGATTTATACTCCTAAAATATATTACAAAAGAATTGAGAATCTCTTGCTGTGTAAATAGATAATATAATGCCAAAAGAATAATTTAAAAAAATGTTTTGTTATATAATATAGCCAGATTTTCATGATATCGGCATTTTCAAGCAGTTTGTCCACGTTTCATATTATGTGGAACAATATTTACTTCCCGTCATCAAAAGTAAATGTATATCGAAATATATAAAAATTATATCAATATGCACCTCGTCGTTAAACGTAAAGTCCTAATCAATTAACGTGATAATTATTATCTGTAAATGATTTTTACGATTCTAGTTTGTTTATGCTCGCGTTATATGCATTCAAAGTAAACTCTGATTTTATTCCCCAAGCTTATTGCATGAAACGCATCTCCCACCATCATACATAGAAGTATGAAGGGTTTTCTCCCCCCTGAAGTTTGAATCTTTTTCATTACAATTGATGGAGAACATCCCGTAGTAATTTGCTATATTTTGCACTGTTTAGATTCTTTATTTCTTTTTTTGGTGATCTCTTGACACATTATTAAGTTGCTGATGTGGTTACCAAAACCCTATAGGGGTTGGAGTGGGAACCCCTGTTGTGGGTGCAACTGTTTCTCATCTCCGGGTTGTTCTGAGTAGGCCGGTTGTCGCTTTGCGTAGCTTTGTTGTGGCGGCGGTTGCTGTGCGTAGCTTTGTTGTGGCGGAGGTTGTGTTGGGGTGGCCTTGCTGTGGTGGGGGATGCTGTACAGAGCCCTGTGGGTAATACTGATTCATAAGTCTATGTGTATTTACATTATTACATGAACATATAAAATATTACATGAACATGGAAAATGGGTACTATGTTTCTAAGCGCTTTAAATTGTTCTGATTCACAATTCACAATATAATGTGTATTTATACATTATTACATGAAAATGTAAAGTGTAACATGAACATGGTAAATGGGTACAAACCGAACAACTACTATTTTGCTAAGCGCTTTAAACTGTATGACTCATAATTCTATACGTGTATTTACATTATTACATGAAAATGTAGCTAAATTGAAAGAATTTATTGTTGCTTTCTCGGCAAGGTCCAAGGAAAACTATAAATATTAATAACATTCCGTTGAATAAAAAAAAAATACATTGACTTTTGCTGTATAAAGACTTTGCATTATAACGACGTCCTCGGTAAATTATCTAATCTCATTTAGCGAGATTGCGTAGCGATCCAGCCAGAAAATGTAATCTTTTGCAGTTGGGAACTTGTCATTTTAGAGAAGTTTTGATCACAAGTCTGAGTTTACTATCCATTCAATTTTTCTCTTCTCTTATGGGGATCGGCAGCATTAAATATTGTTTTGACAATTTTTGCGACTCTCCAATATCGGGGACGATACCATTAAATTTGTATTCAGGAAGTTGCCTCCTCCCTTGAATCACCGTTCCCCAAATGTAATTTGTACCCTATATTTAACAGGTCTTCTTTAACTTTAAAGGGTATCAAGCCAGTAAACGTAGTGATCGATGGAGAAGAGTTTACATTTTAAATAGTAAATGCAATTGACAGCCACAGTAACCATAAGTTCCAAGTGAAGACTGGAGTTAGGCAAGGGTGTGTCATGTCGGCACTGCTCTTCAATATCGCCATAGACTGGGTGATGAGACAGGCAACTGAAGACAAAAAAAGAGGCATAAGATGGACCCTCTTTTCTACACTTGAGGACCTCGACTTTGCAGATGATCTCGCTCTACTTTCACACACCCACCAGCATATGCAGGAAAAAACATCCAGACTCAGTGATTTTGCCCAGCAAATTGGCTTGAAGATCAGCCAAAAGAAAACAGAGGTGATGACCCTGAACATCTCGGATCCTTTACCAATTCAAGCAAACGGGGAAGACCTACCTATAACTGAGGAGTTTACTTACCTGGGCAGCACTGTCAGGCACGATGGAGGTGCAGGTAAAGACATTAAGAACCGTCTGAATAAAGCCAGAAATGCACTCAGAATGCTCAATAATATATGGAGATCGCAGCAGTACAGCACCAAGACCAAGCTAAAATTGTACCAGAGCTGTGTCCTTTCCACTCTCCTGTACGGCTCTGAATGTTGGAGAATGACTAAAAACGACCTCAGCAAGCTATCAGTCTTCCACACAAAGAGTCTTAGAAGAATATGCCGCATTTTCTGGCCAAACACCATCTCAAATGAAGCACTGTATGCCCAATGCCATCAAGACAGCATGGAGAGCATCATCACGAGAAGAAGGTGGAGATGGATCGGGCATGTAATGAGAAAGGACAGAGATGACATCACACAAACAGCCCTCCACTGGACACCAGAAGGCAAAAGAAAGAGGGGACGTCCTAAAACCACTTGGCGAAGAACTGTGGAAGGAGAGATTAAAGACCTGAACCACACATGGGATACAATCCAAAGACTGGCCCAGGATCGGAAGGAGTGGAAGACTTTTGTTGCTGCCCTATGTGCCAGGAGGCATAATGGGCAGTAAGTAAGTAAGTAAGCAATTGACAGCCGGAATATAAATGTTCTGGCATCAATCTTTCATTTCGTCCTATTAGTATTTGGTTTTGTTTCATTTTGCAGAATCAACGGGATGTCGCCCCCGCCGGTAGTAGAACACTGAACACGTCTTTCCCCAGACAATCATGTTCAGATGAAAGAAAAATATGCTGATATTGCATAAGCCTATGGTAAAGGGGGGCTGGTTGACTTAAGACAGAAGGTTTTATTGGAGGGAAATACTAAGAAATGGGGACCTTTAAATCGTTTGTAGGACGTACTCCTGTTATCCTAAATACAATTTTTTTTTTTTCTAGACAAACTTAATGGGGCATATGGACTATACTTCTTTAAACATACCCCAAAGAACAAAGCTTGAGCTTTGTGTTGGCTATTATCGGTTTTGCAAGGCTGTATGTTTTTTGTATTGTATTATACATTATAATAACACCAAGTGAGTACAAGACAAAGTGGCAGGGGTTAAAAAGGCGTGAAAGGAATCCCTTTTCTTTCTTTTTTCTTCTTCTTTTCGTTTTTGGGTGTGGGCGTGGAACATGTGGGGGGCAGCAGCCCCAAGCCCTTTCACATGTATTACGCCAATGCGCGCGAGGCGTCACCGTTTATGTTGCCTTAGATATTTTAAAGGCAATCACCTAATGTCCTAATGTGCCAGTTATAATTCAGAAAGGGGCAGACAGATATTATAAAGGCATAGGTAAAGCGATACTAGAAGGTTTGGATGAGAGAAGAATAGGGAACGATAGAGGACAGTCATATTTCATTACCTCATGTCACATTGATGACATACCATAACCACGTCCATCCGCACGAGTTTTAAAAGCTGATGTAAATTCAGTTTTCATTAACACCTATTGATGCCGATTCGTCAGTTCTCCACCCCTTCTTCTATAACTTCCACATAAATATTCCCAATTTAAATTTCACCCCTTTCACAAATTGTATCCAAAGGTCACAATTCCACCCCTCCCCACTCTCTCTCTCTCTCTCTTATATATCTTTCCGATCGCTCTGATTCCTTTTCCTGTTTCTCTCTCCCTCTCTCTCTCTGTCTTCTCAATCTGCTCTCTGTCTCTATCATAGCTTTCTCATCTCTCTGTCTCTATCATAGCTTTCTCATCTCTCTCTATCTTTCTCCCTTTCCGTTTCTCTTTTTTTCTCTCGAAATACATCACCCTTGAATCTATCTCTTTACATTATTGCTCTCATCTATAGTCACGGAGTAATCGACGTATGAATCTGGACACATTTTGTTTACAACAGAAATACAGAGAGATAATCTTTATTTTAACATAGGATAATTGATATTTACAAACTGAATATTCCTTCATTCAAAACAATATTTATAACAACATACCTGTACATGAAAGACGTGTGAGAATTACGGGAAATCCTTTTCAGCCATTTGTTTTTCCGCTGTACTATATCATACTCTCCCTAACAGCAATAATATATTAGGCTGGACGGAATGTCATAATAAAAACGATATATCATACGATATAAAAACAAACTCTCCAAACCGTGTTAAAACATGAAATAGTGTGACGACGTAATACAAAATATGCAGCTTCAATGGGAATTAATTCATTAAAAGAAACCTCAAGGTGAATTGACTAACATGCCTGTTAAAAACAATACTTAAATTTTGTAAGAGTAACATCATATAAAACTTGTATGTTTACAAGATTTACAAATAATGAGCGGAGTTATCCAGCCTTCGATGATCACGTTAACTCGTATAGGAAAACATTAAAAGTTAAAGCAAATGACATAAAATTCAGCCAATCTTATTTAGCCTCCTTAATTCTCCAATGTTAGTTTTACAAAATGCATATGACACACACCATACTAGCATTACCTTTGAAATATACATTTTTTTTTACGGGGATCAGCCATAATCCAAAACATATCCTAATAGTAAAATCATGATTACTTTGTTGTTACAAAAATAGAATGAGCAGTGGAATGTTTTGATCAACTAGTTACAATTGCTGCTAGTTCGCCTTTAGTATATATCATCACAACCAGTGTCCAATACACCCGTTATCAACTACTGTAAAGCCAGAAACTTCAGCGACATGGAATCTTTGTTGTTGTTTTCGAGGCAAGAAATTTCCGCGAAATGTCAAAACTTCATTATTGATACTGGCTGTTTTGAGATTAAATCATTTCGAGGCTTTCAAACTTCTAGAACCTTTACCATTCATTTGCGAAATTCGCGAGAATTTCACATCACACGCGAGAGTTTCTGGCTTCAGAGTACACGTTTAGCATCTCATATGCTTGCCGACTCTTGACTTTTCTTTTTAAACGGTTTAGCTGCAAGGGACGTTTTATTGCTGAACATGAGTTCCTTGCGATGGTGCTTGCCTCGAATATTCCTTGGTGCAATTATTGTTCAAGTTCAAGATATCGTCGGTGCAGGATAATGATATTAAGACACGAAGCGTTATTATCATTTTGTTTGGAAGTCGAGTTTAGTTGTTGATAACTGTGGTTCCTCCGCCACCAGTGGCTACAATAGTGGTATCTCCACCGGAATGATAATCAGCTGTAAAATGGAAAATATAGAGAAATAGAAATTAGGCTTCAGTTTTTTTTTTTGCCATAATAGTTTTTAAAATAAAACAATTAATTGTGATGACAATGATTGTTTTTTTAAGAGAAAACAGGCCAAAAGAATATTTGTTTTCCCCATTTTATTAAACTTACAAAAATTGTCTTGCACATCAAGCATTGATACTAATTGAACCTATTAAGCAATTTAATAAACTCTAGTCGACACTTCGGCAAAATACATGAGTTAAATGATTTCAAATTGAATAAATGTCAGTGATCCACATATACACCGACATGGTAGCTATCGAAAGTGGTACCCAGACATTTACTGATGACTTTTATTACGAATTTATCATAAATAAGAAATGTTTTGATATTTACCTGACATGCCGATGAAAGCAGCGCCCCACATGATGGACCAGATCCAGCCAAGGAAAAAGAACCAAACGGTACCGATTTGGAGGAGGCCGATCCAGAAGTTGATGCACATTGTCCCCACCTTGCTTCCTCCATCCGCTCCGGGGTTACCGCAACAGAACACAGCGAAACCAGCAATGATCGTGCCTGGAGTAGGTAAAATAAAATGGAAATGAAATCATTAAGAAATTGAAAAATGTATGGAATTATTCATTTAATGTTATAATAAAGAAAAGTTCAGAAACCATAGAAACTGTCAATGAGAGTGTTCATCAAGATGTCAAATAAACGTAGGTAACACTATGAACATGACGAACAAAGAAAAAGGACAAAATATACAGTTCCTCAGGTAGACAAATGAACATCCCTTCCTTGCTATTATGTAAAAATGTGTAGAACAGGTGTCGCATGCATATTCACCTGTTCTACACATTTTTACATGATAATAGCAGTGAAGAGATGTTCTTTTGTTTACCACAGCAATTGTTGAGGGTAGAATGCGGAACTGTATATTTTGTCCTCTTTCTTTGTCCGTCATGTTCATAGTGTAAGATGGTTCGTTTAAGGTACCATTTTTATTTTTAATATATATTTATTATAAATATTAGGGGGAAATAACACTAAAACAATTCTTTCATTAAGAACACATGAAATATAAATCAATAAACTATAAATTCGATTATAGAGGGATGGGAAGGGGGTCTACTGTGGAATGAAACCGGTATACCCTGAGGCACCTTCGGTGTCTATTGTTTGCTACTATGAAGCGAGGAAAAGTGTTACATAACATAACATCTCGATGGTGACAGTAATACGCACAAGCTTTTCTTTTCAAAGCATTACGCAATGAGACAAGACATGCCCCATTCCAGCTGCGCATTGTTGCATTTCGCTGGATTGGCGAGCGTATAGTTGATTCTATAGGATACTATACGTAGTATTTGCTGGTTGCTAGCCAGTATCGATCATGTTGACTCCGTGCTTCCCTGTTGCTATGGTCCCCAGCGTAAACTTCGCTTTCTTCCCGTATCGCATCACTTAGCCTATTCATTAACACAGTACTTTGTAATAAGTACCGTAAGGAGTTCGGGGTAATCGTTTTTATTCATGAATGGCGAATTTGCGTACGAATTCCGGTGTTATCAAGTGGTCACGACTACCAAATAACAAGGCGCCAACGGGGCGCTGTACGTAAGACAGGCATGCTTGTTGATTGTTTTTTCCTTATCATTACGTTAGGATAATTAAATTCAACATTTTCACTTCATAGTAAACAAGTTTTTACATAAAGAAGAAATTCAAAGTATATTCTATAGGATGATATACATACATTTTGCGACCTTTTTTTGTTGAATGCATCTCACACAACTACTCTCGAGAAGCTCATTTTATCTTTACCAAACTAATTGTAAACCTATAATTCTATTTCTTCAGAACTTCAAATTCGACATAACTGATTTAAGATTAAATCATGAACAATTAAAATAATACGCTAATGAGAAAACAACTTTTAAAAATTCGATATTCAGTATACTCTTAATAGAAGATTATGAGACATGATATGCAAACTGTAAGTGAGATAATTAAGGTTATACATCTATATTCGAATCATTTATAGGTGTAACTATCTTGATGGCAGTAGGATGTAGTAAGCGGTTAGGACAGGATGTGGAGGAGGAAATCAAGAGAAGATGGAAAAACATTCTATCAAGATTTGAAACTTACCAATGCCGGGGAAGAAGATGTTGAAAATAAGACAAAGCACAGCGGCGGCGATATGGAGGGCTGGGATGGCTTGCCTGCAGCAGTTGTCCTTCTTCTGGTTGATGATGATGACGTTGTTTGCGGGAGCGGGGGCGGGTGCGGCGACGACCACGGTGTTGTTCATCATCATGTTGTTTTGAGGAGGAGGAGGGTATCCATACCCTGGTTGCGGTGGGCCATACCCTGGTTGTGGTGGTGGTTGGCCATACCCTGGTTGTGGTTGGCCATATCCTGGCTGTTGTGGGGGTGGTGCCTGCTGAGGGGGAGGTGGATAAGCAGGGGGAGCATCGGCTGGGGCTCCTGTAGGTGCAACTTGAGCCATTTTATTCAGTAAATTCCAACAAATCCGAAATTTTAATGTGTATATCCAAGAGTTTGAGTACGCCGCGTGTGAGTTTTTTGCTGAGTGGTGGCGGTACGAGTGGCGTCTCTCCTGGTTGTCGCGTGAATGGCGTTCCTTCGCAACGGCCCGCGCCTCCCTGATCAGACAATGCGTGTATTATTTGTTTGCGTTGGCAACAGGTAGCAACCTTCAACACGCTAGGATACCCGGATGCGATTATAATCAACCAAGCGAGATCTCCTTAGTGATGTTGACCCATGCCTGGACCCTTGTTTATCTTTACCAGGGAAAGTGAAAGTTGGATCTGAGGGGGGCTGCAAATATTCCAGCCAATGGAAAGCAGGATGGTTGTAACATAAATGTAACCCTGATTCACCTATGTTTTCTTGATCAAGCTCATGCCCTCACATTATACCAACAGAGACGACTTTGCGAGTCTCAATGGACCCTAAATTTCAGATGTGTTTATGGCACTTAAACAATAAATGCGTGCTGAAATGTAAATTTAGATATCATGCTTTATTTATATTATAACACAGCCAGATGGATGTGGAATTAAAATCAATTACTATAATAAAAAAAAAAGAATAATGAGAAAATGTTCATATTTTGCGTACTTAAATAAAATACACAAAATATGCATTCTACAACTTGGACGTCATCCAGGCACAATGATTTCCACAATCAATACATTGTAGATTCTGTATAATAATCAGGAAGTTTAATTCTCGGGAATATGTTTGTATAAATATATATACACATATTTTGCATAGGCCTACTTATTGCATATGTTATCATAAATTATATATATATATTTATATATGCAAGGTATGTATCTTATACATGTATATATATATATATGTTTGTGGGGGGGGGGGGGGGGTCCTATCAGAGAACAAATATCCGGAATAGAGGATTCAGTTGCAATTCATCGTTACAGGTACTACGCTATATACGCTGCACTATTCTATACTACCTATATAGAAAGTGCTTCTTATTATCATGTCGTCGTGCATTATTGAACCTAAAATGGCGGTCCATAATCCTGAGTATTATCTAGTTCCAGTGGTTTGAATGAATAAATTAAAGAAAAGGCTGAAAAGGAAGATTAGCGAGGGGTATCGGAATCATGACTATAGGACTTCGTTATCATGGGTGTTTTTCACACACACCAAAACAAACATCGACAGCAACAAAACACACACCAAGAAACACACACGAAAACAATCACGTCAACAACAAAAAATTTATTCATTTATTGATCATTGTTACATGATACCTCATTATCATCGAAATGGTTATCACAGAATACTTACAGAACCAGTTCATTGTCTCAGCAAATTTTAATGAAAATTGTTATTTAAAACTCATATTTTAACATGTTTGATCGAAGGATTAGTTTGTATCGAAATATTCATCAATATTTTTTAAAACAGAAATACGGATAAGTAAACGCTTGACTTGGTACGACGATGGAAAAAATCTCATCATATTTCAACTCAACAATTGATCATGAATTGATATCTTTATCTGTCTGCATAACACACAAAACACGATGATAAAAATAATAGCTTAACAACAAGTGTCCATACAAGACAGTCGCTATTTGGGCAATGTTGTGGATAACAATCGATAACAATCGATAACAATATAAACACACTCTCTGATCAATAAATACAGAATGAGAGAGAGGGGATAGAGAGTGAGAGTGAGGGAGAGGGGGGGGGGGAGAGAGAGAAAGAAAGAAAAAGAGAGAGAGAGAGAGAAAGAAAGAGAGAGAGAGAGAGATAACTATGGCACCGAGAAGAACATAATGTATGGCTCTAAAGAGTTTAATATTAAAGTGACTTACACATTTATTTGCAAACTAGCTACTACAGTTTGGTTTTGAAATAGGAAACTCAGGGAAATTTCTAAGTGTAACAACAATATCCTGAAAAAAACACATACAAAGTTATTGATTGCAAGTCATTCATTATGCCATATTCAAGTTTATATAATATCAATTCATTTAATAGAAATTGATATTCTGACACGTTTTGCTCAATGCAACTATGTAGGGATTTTTACGCAAGAATATAACATTTTTGTGCCGATCTTCTTTTCGCTATTGAGCACTATAACTCGTCCGACTTTTCTTATCATGTTTATTGCAGTTCTCTGCATTATTATTTTATATTAAAACGTTAGTTCATTTATCACAAAAGGAAGTATCATTATGTAGAAGATATCGTACACAGAATTTTGCATCGATACTGTTACATCGACATACAGAAATATTTTATTGGCTTATCACATGAAAGGGACACCTTCAACAAACACATCTTTGACACTTAAATGTCGTGCATTTCATGGATATGTTATCACCATTTTAATTTGGTATGCTTTTCTGAAAGAGTTTTCAAACCCCTTTTCTACATTATATCCCTTATGATTTATAAAAAGAACACAATAGTTAGACGTACACTCGTGAACACAATTATTCATGTACATCTATATACGTCACAATTTACATCTCTCGAGGTTTAAACTATTTAAAAAACTTTCTTCCGCTAGCTTCACGGTATGGGAATGGATACCCAATTTATTCTTCGAATTGATAATGTTTATTGCAATGCCAATGATTTATATGAATATTATATGAAATTTAGAGAGAGAGAGAGAGAGAGAGAGAGAGAGAAAGAGAGAGATTACTTTGAAGAAGTGTATTTTATGTCAACTATTTAATTTATTTCCAAATTTATTTAACTACATTTACATAGTTTACCTAAAATGCATTTTTTCAAAGTGTGAATTCTATGCAGTCGAGCACTGCTGATAATTATGTGGATTAATCAAGGCACACATACACACACAACGCACACACACAAACACGCGCACGCACGCACACACACGCACGCACCCCACACACACATCCTCACACATACACATACTTCTTACCGTCAAATTCAGGCAGAATCGTGTAATAAAACTGAAAAGATATTATCGTGCACTAAAACTTAAAAGATACTTAAAGATATTTTCAAAAGTCTTTAAGATCTACATTTTGTCGTGCTGTTTGACATTTTTCGTATTTTCTGAAACAATGTAACTGAAAAAGAAAATGATGTAAAATCATGCTCAGTATAAAGTGATACATAGAGAAAAGGAAGAAGAAGGAGAAGAAATAAAACCATGAAGGACAAGGAGATTTTACAAATAAAAGTCAAAGAAAAAAATACCCTCCACCCTACTCCAAACGAAGGGACGTCTTTTCCTGGCTTCTTTGGAGTATACGGAGTGGAATTCAATAGATGTGTCTTTCGGTTGACAGGAAACCAAAAACATGCCATTCTTTTCATGAACTCTTTGAAAGGCTCTAAGCATATTCCAATACACGAAGGGTGAAAGGGGAAGAAAAAGCGAAATAAAGGAAAACGGATCTGGCAGCCCTTCCTTCCCACGCACTGGATGCGTGGTGCACTAAACTGATGAAAATGACTTTTTCGTAAAGTTAACATGGTGGAAGCGCCATTTAAAAACGGATTTGTAGTGGAAGATGTCCTTGAGAGACATTTACACAGTAGGCTACATAGCATAATATACATATTCTATAAAACAAGGTAGAGTGAATGTGCATGTCTGAATACTTTTAGGAAACACTAAGATGTGTCTCAAAAAAGTAATTATACCAAGTTATGTTACATGTACACTGTCGCTCATAAAGTTGGAATATTTTTGTTTTACCCCAATTTATGGAATTATTTTAAAAATAACTTAAAAATAATAGATCTAGATAATAGTATACATTCTCAGATTTTATTGAATAATAATTTGACAATGTGTGTTTTGCGTGACTGCTAAAGCATGTGTATGCTACTATGCTTATCAACTAGGGGACCTACGCCCTTAAGTCATAAATGACAGTAATGAGGATTAATGCCCCACAAAAGGGGATCTAATATAGCACATCGACACGGTTTTGATCCTGGGGCCTCACAGTTACGAGGTCATTGCTTTGTCACTGAACCATGACTGTACGCAGCGGGGGCTAGGGTAGGGGGCAGTTTCCATAAATAAAAATAAAAAAAAGAAAATTCAATAAATCTTCAATAATTCATTGCATTTTACCCCGGTTCTCAACATAAACAAATCCTCTGTGTGCCCATGCCTTGAGCCATAATGCATGGCCGTCTAGAGGATTTTTTGATGTTGGGGACCGGGGTAAAATGCAATAAATTATTGAAAATTGATTGCATTATCTTTGTTTTATTTTTATTTTTGGAAACTGCCCCCTACCCTAGCCCCCGCTGCGTACAGTCATGGTTCAGTGACAAAGCAATGACCTCGTAACTGTGAGGCCACATGATCAAAACCGTGTCGATGTGCTATATTAGTGCCCTTTTGTGGGGCATTAATCCTCATTACTGTCATTTATGACTTAAGGGCGTAGGTCCCCTAGTTAACAAGCATAGTAGCATACACCTGCTTTAGCAGTCACGCAAAACACACATTGGCAAATTAGTATTCAATAAAATCTGAGAATGTATACTATTATGTAGATCTATTATTTTTAAATTATTTTAAAATAATTCCATAAATTGGGGTAAAACAAAAATATTCCAACTTTATGAGCGACAGTGTATATACAGTTATATGGGTACTATGGGTACATAATGTGAAAGACATGATACATGTTTACTATAAAGACAAATTATGTGAATCATTTTATCAAGGCTGACACGGCTTGGTAATTAGTGCCGAAATGGCGTTTGGTTATAAATGAAAACAATTTTCATAACAGACAGTTTCCATTTTCCATGGGGAAATCAACACAAATAGCGTTTAATAAGAGCAAGCAATTTTCAAGTTTTTACACCATTCACTCCAGACATAATAAGCCTGAATCAAGAGTGTTACTTAAAATGTTGTTAAGCTGTAAAGTATTTCCACGTTAAAATACTTGAGATGGTTAATTTCCAGTAAAGGTGAAAATAGTTTGTGAACCTTCTAATTCGTTTAATGTCAGTTTGAAAGAATAACCATGAAAGAAAAATCCCATGAAAATGGTAGCTCTAAAAATGCCTTCATTTCAAAATGACGAGTAACTGCTGCAAAGTTCGGATCAAACTGTCATGGGGTCATGCCACACGTGAGAATATAGTCCCAATATGCTTATTTCATAATATACACTGATTCTAATAGTATACTATTAGATCATAATCAATCTTTCCCAATAACTTCCAGACCGCATGACCAGAACTTCACTTACCTTGAACAGTAACATGATTTAAGATATACATTATTAATTTGATATCCACTATTTACTATGCACTTACTTTACATGCAAGATGTTTTGTTTTCCTAATTAATTCATTTCCCTTTTCATCATTATGCAATTTCTTATCATTAGGCATTTTGACATGGTCATGAAAGTTAATGAGTCGTGATTTAATTGGTCTTAACACGTCAGTAAAATGCATGCTGGTGAAAAAAAGAAAACTAGATTATCGACGATTAGTATGAAAACATAAATTGAGTAGAAATTTCATTCGTAAAATGGGAAAAATAACTTTTATTTTATAGACATCATCGTAAGTTTGGGAGTTGTTTTTTCTCTCAGCATGTTATTGTATTGTCATTTTGTTCGTATGTTTGTTTCTTTCGTTGTGCATGTGTCCTTTTTATTTAATTTAAGCAATACAACGTCATTTTTACATGTACATTTGTATGTTTAAAACATGTAATAATTATTGGTAGTGTAAAAGTGTTATCCTACTCTTAATGTATCTTGATACACGTAGGTTTGGTGACCTTCATTGTCATTTATATAGGCTATACCATTTAACACGCAGCCATGAAGCAAGCTGTGTAATAAACTAATGGGGTAGTTATGCACGGGTTATCATGCTCTGGTGAAATTGTCGTACGTTAATGGAGCTATCCAATTTCGAATTAATAAGCATATTACCAGAAACAATACTGCTTGGTTACAAATAATAGCGTCCTGGGTGATTAACTGAAGTATGTATTTTTTTCACGAGACAATATAAGAGAGAGAAAGAGAGAGAGAGAGTGTGTGTGAGAGAGAGACACAGAGAGAGAAAGAATTAGAGAGAAAGGTAGAGAGAGAGGAAGAGAGAGAGAGGGGGAGAGAGAGAGAGCAGAGAGAGAAAGACCAAACAAGAAAGAAAGAGGGAAACAAAAATAAAGAGAGAGAGAGAGAGAGAGAGAGAGAGAGAGAGAGGGGGGGGGGGTATAATAATGATGATTGGGTCTTCCAAGTAGACAGACAGCCCGTGAGACCGACATCACTAGTGAGCGACTCGAGGTCCCGGCCTCGGTCTCGAAGGTCCCACCGACTCGGAAACAACACTGACCAACGCGACATTGACGAAAGTTTCACCAATATAGAATTGATAAACCAAGACCGACAATCTGATTGACAGAGAGATATAATGGCTTATAGAAAATGGAGTCATGAAGATAACAGCAACAGCAACAACGATGACGATGAAGATAATGATGATGTTGATAATAATATTATTACTAATACTTCTACTACTACTGATAATAATAGTAACAACAACAGCAACAATATTAAAATAATAGAAATAACAATAATAATAGTAATAATGATAATAATGACAATAATACAACATAATTATAAAATGTTATAATAACAATAACAACAACAAAAAACAAAAACAGCAACAATCAAATAACCTTTTTTTTTTTATTGGAAATATATGAGATTGCAAATAAGGAATTCGATCAAAATGGAAGAGAGACCAAAAGAACACTGTTTGAAACGTGGTAGAAGCGCATCAATCATATTCGTGATAATGTTTACCTCATATTTTCAACGGAAAGCAATCATAACTATTTCATCGATGATACCATGATGATTAGCTATCAAGTAAGACACGATGATGAAAGGGTGACGAGTATTAGTTTTTCGTGGTAATATCACCGCTTTGCTTATTCCTGCTATAAGATCGATTAAACAAAATTCCTGATTGTGGGGATACAGTATGCACAAAAGGAAATAGCAGGAAAAATACCACCTTATCCTATCTCATAATGCCGCCTCTGTATGTTACACTGTTTTGGAACCATATTTATACCCCCCCCCCCCTTAACCAAGAGAAAGAGAATGAGCGAGGTTTAAACAAAAATAATATTCCATGAAGAAAAGGTAATGTCGGGAATCGGGATTCCATTCCTGACATCACATTTCTTGGGAATAATGACAACGGGGTATAAAACCGCTCCCATGACAATCCTAGATCCGATCCTACTGCATCAGGATTGTGGCTATTGAAGCATTCCTCAAAATGTTGCGATGCGTTTTTAAAGCAAGTGCGCCATCTTATGACATTTTCAACGCAGTTTACAAAGTGTTTCATGCATTTCTCGGCATCAATTTAAAAAAACGTTTTATATTAATGATTTTCATTTCTTCTTTTGTTTTACTAGAGAGGGGAAGGAGACTGTAGAGCCTCAAAATCAATGACAAATGTAAAAATAACTACAAATGGCAATACATTGCACCCGCAAATTTAAAAAACAAATGTCATAGTATGACAACTACAAATGAACAAATATCCATATATGTAAACAAAATTACTTTCACCCATAAATGTAAAGTTTCGGCTACAAATTCAAAAAAATATTTGGTAATGTTAGGCAATGGCTCTTAATACAAGTGATTTCCCCAAAAATATTAAATTCAACCACAGATCCACCGTTGCTTATTCAGGGTTGTTGCTTTAAAGCATTCCACAAAAATATTGTGCGACACGGTTTTAAAGCAAGTGCGCCATCTTAAGTTTATTTCAACTCAGTTTACAAAATATTTCATGCACTGTCTTTATCAACGAACTCAAAAGTCCAGCCTGAGATTTTTCTCCAGGCGTAGAAATTCGGGAATGACGTCAGGTTCGGCTTGCAGCAAGTAGGGGGAGATCGCGGTCGTGGTGATTAAGTTTAATTTAAAGAATAATAATAATCGGCCAGATTCTGGACTATGGCGTAGGGGGTCGGGACTGAGGCGCCCCAAAAAACTGAGGAGCTGCTATTACCAATATTTTTAGGCAACTAAAAGTTCGAATTTTTAAGGGCATGTCTGTATGTGTTGGTCGGAAAGGCGGGCGATCGAGGAGTGTAATTTGGCCATAGGCGGATGAGGCGTCTGGGGGGGGGTGCTTCCCTCCCCCTCCCCCGAGAAGTAAGAAATAACCAATATTCGCCGACAGTCGGCATCTCATGTTCGCCTCATCTCATATTCTGGCAGTGCATGTGGTTGTTCATTTGACATTTCGATATCTTATTATTATATCTAGGAACATTCCCACTGTAAAGCAGTACAAAGTGACGCCCTGATTTAAAAGCTTTCAAACTTTGTTTTCAGGCAAGAGACATTAGCCCCTGAGGGATAATTTTGAATTCGAGTTTAAAAGTGAAAATTGAATTTATTTCTTATGAAACCATCTTGTATAGATCTTATTACGAGCTTCAGATCGGTCTCTTGCTCAAGGGACTGTGAAACTATTCTCAGGTTATTTGATAGTGACACCATCTAGTTATGGAAATTATTTATTTTCTGTAATATCAAATCTTTTGTTAAGTGTTTAGTGTTATATATTTTATTTATTTGTTATGCTTTAATATGCTTCAAAAAGAAATCACTTTAGTAACGCTCAACGGGCTGTGTGTAATATAAATATAAATATTCCAAACTAGATTGATAATGACAAACTTGTTCTGGCATACATTAATATTTCTATGAAAATATGTCAGTAATTCGTGGGAACTCAGTTAAGTAGCCTGAAAGATAACATCCATAGAAAATAAGATATTTTATTATATGATTTTATTCCTAAATGTGCAATCATGAAGAATGAACATAGTACGCCCATCAGGAGCTTACACAATTTGGCAGTCTTAATTTGTCGAACGGAAACGGCAACAATTTCTTGCTCATTCAATCACTTCCCGCCTGCCAAGTTGGAAGTGAAAGAATTATTGTCTACAGTATATTTTTGCAAATGTTCATTTTAAGAATAAGCCTTTCATCCGAGAAAAAAAAATGGTGTGTCATCGCAAAGAAAATCTCTCCAACGCGAATACATGCAAACTGTGTAAAATATTAATATTGTCATCCAATATCGAATAAAATGTCACATTGTAATATAATATTGTGTATATCTTAATTATTCATGTTGTAGTTTAATCAAAACCTGATTTCAGCATCCTGCATTTTTGTAAATAGCTTTCGGAACATGTATATATTTTTTGTTCTACACTGTTGGTCATAATGGTGGAATATTTATTTTTACCCCAGTTTAGGGAAGGATTTTTAAAAATTATTTGTTTCTAATAGATCTAGATAATGGCATACATTCTCAGATTTTATTGAATATTAATTTGCGAGTGTTTGTTTTGCGTGACTGCTAAATCATATGTGTGCTACTATGCTAATCAGCTAGGGAACCTACGTCCTTAAATCATAATTGACAGTAATGAGGATTAATGCCTCACAAAAGGGCACTAATATAGCTGATCAGCACGATTTTTATCCTGGGGCCTCACAGTAACGAGGCCATTGCTTAGCCCCTGAATCATGACTGTACGCAGTGTTTGCTAGGGTACGCGGCCGCCCCCACAAATCCCCCAAAACGAAGAAAATGCAATAAATTGTCAAAAATTCATTGCATTTTCCCCCGGCCCCCTACAGGAAAAATTCCTCTGTGTGGCCATGCCTTGAACCATAATGCATTGCTCTACAGAGGAATTATCGCCAGCCTTTGGTGTATATTTTCTCATTTCAATGACCCCTCTCTTTTCTGGTATACATTATAAAGCAGGTGTCCCACAAGGCTCCTTTATCGAGGTCAATGTAAGGGAAGAGTCATCGAGAAAATGAGGCCGCTCTATTCCTTATAAACACAGCATTATTATCATCTGTACACGTAGAGTGCTGATAATTATGGTAAAGGCAACATGGTGCGCATGCAGGTTGGGGGCGTCCCCTTCCATATAGAATGGTTGAAATGGTACTGAGAGCGAGAGAGAGAGAGAGAGAGAGAGAGAGAGAGAGAGAGAGAGGGGGAGAGAGAGAGAGGGGAGAGAGAGAGAGAGAGAGAGAGAGAAAGAGAGAGAGGGGGAGATGGAAATAACTGGAAAAGTGGACGGAAAGTGAAAAGAAGATTGTACGTCCTAGCTCACTGACCATTTTCAATAATTTGGTTGACCTGTGACCAAGACTGTGTCAACTCACCCTTTTCATCAAGGGAGGTCATCAGGACTGACCCACGACGTAAAAATTATAGTTTTTCAAGGTCAAAAAGGTCTCCCCGCCCACTAAGGTAACCATAGAAACTATAAAGGAATTTCAGTACAGTATATACCTACACACATTACTTGCACTTTACGTATTTTCACATGATTCGAGTTGAAAAGGAAAATAAAATCAATAAAACAATTTGAATTTAATTCAGTTTAGAAGCTCAACGACATTATTATATAGGATTTCCCGGCCAAATTCGCGTGTTTGTCATTCGAATTCATTTACTTTGCATTTAAGTTAGCGCAGATCGGCTTTGCCACGCCAATTATCATTCAATTTTCCAGTTTTTGTATTTAATTTAGGAATTTGGTCGAAGGATTTCATAGATCTGTCATTCAATTTAGAAACTGCTCAACTAGCATTCAAATTAATATTCACTTGTCGAAGCGTAATTTGTATCATTCAAATTAACCCCTGTCATTCGTATTCGTAATATTTTTAGTCCGAGAAAGAAATAAAGGGTAAGAAAGAGAGAGAGAGGGGGGGGGGGACGGAGATAAAGAGAAAGTTGGGGTTGGTTTATTCTGTCTTTATTTACTCAGGATCTCGCGTATAGACGTTCTTTTTATAAAGAAAAAATAACTGAACCATCGGCCTGCATACAGTTAATCAAAAATTTAAGAGAAAACAAAAACTGATTCATATTATAAGGAACTAAAGCTCTTGGCTGAGAGACATGATTTATAACATTAAGTTTATAAACAATGTTAAAAGTTACAACACCGATTCAATCTTTATTAAAGTTCAATTTTCATTAAAATACATACATTTTGAGAAAAGAAAAAGAGAGAGAGAGAGCAAGGGGGTTTGCGCATTATGTTCGCCAACGCAAACTCAAACCATGAAAGCGGCTGTGTTAGAGTAGAGGTCTATATTACAGGTTAACATTTTTTAATTTTTTTTATATATATATTTTTTTTACTTCAGCCAATATTATAACATTGATATGCGTATAATATAGAGTCGAATACGGTTTGAGAGCACCTCTTATTAGAGACCAAGTACATTAAAAAAAACTATAACTAACAAAATTAATGTAGACCATTTAGAGGTAGGGTAATCCAACTATATATCTTCCTACTCACCGCAGGCAAAAAAAGGGTGTGGTCATGGAGGAAGGTTTGCACTCTGTACACAGCTTATAGCATACAGAACGCACTAACACACATCTGCATGCGCTCTCTCCCTGAGCGACAGAGCGGTCAACAACCGTTTCCATTCATTCATTCATCTGGCCTCCTCATCGTACACGCTGTTCACGTGTTCTCTTCTCATACTCTTGACTTCCATCATCATCACCATGCCTGATCTGGGAGATTTGAAGCCTAAAGGACCAAGCAAGTGCAAGCTATGCTTCCTAAGATGCTGCTTCTGTTGTGTACCCAAACCATCACTGCCAGGGAAGGTCAGTAAAATAAGTATTAGTGCCTATGATTACAATATATATATTTCTCATAGATGCTGCTATCGGTGAGTCATAATGTGTCTGTATGCACTTTCGCAGTATACAAATCTGACATAGCTCATACTAGAGGGAGAGAGGCAGAGAGAGAGAGAGAGAGAGAGATAATCTGCAGATGTTGTCCTAAATTTTTCCAGTGGTTGTCCAGCTAACATACGCGAGTCTATGTAAACCGCTCGATAATTCGCAGTGGTTGTCTTGGATAACCACTGCAAGCTGCAGTGGTTATCCCAATCGCGTCCCGACCACGTAATTCACGATCGCACACTTCGCCCTCCATAACACTGTAAATTTCTTTCAACATTTGTACATTGAAGATACCACTATTACAACAACAACAACAAACAATTTCGGGAATCTAAGTTGTCCGGTAAATGTCTAATTATCGGAAAATATTGATACCTATTACATTTATTTTGTGACTACTCGCTATTTTAGGATTTTGAAAATACGTGAAAATAATTTAATACGATATAACGCCGCTTGAGATGAGCAGAATGATGCTAATTGCTAACGAAGCTTGCCAAAGTGAAAGTAAGACTCGCCGGCCGGGAAGTCTGGCGGCTCTCGCGAGGAGCTAACTCCAGGTAGCTGCGCCCCCAAAGGCGTGGCGGCGGAGCTTCCTGGAGTTCGCAAGTTGCCTACTGCACTGCCTGCCGAGCTGAGCTGAGTGAGTACACAGCTACATTCAGATTCAGATCAATTTTATTGGTCCATTTGGAAATTAATTCGTTGGCATTACATAAACTAAAGTACATGAACAATACACAATAGAAACAAATGGCCTGGGTGATTCACTAATACTTTTTTATAACACTTAACAGCTAAAAATTTATCCCAATTTTTTTGTTTTAATTTTTTTTTTTATACGAGTTTTCTTTGGGGCAAAATAAGTTATAATATAATTTCAAATCTTTATTATGTTCATCACAATATGTTTAGTTATTTTTGGGGAGATATCTCGGCAAAATTATTTATTTGGGTTTTTATAACTCCCCTTTTTCCATTATTGTTTAATATTTTAATGTAGACCTACTTACTAACTTAGAATAATTAGATCTAGTCTAGAAGGTCTAGACTATGTAGGTCTAGATCTATGTATATTTTAGTGAAAGATTTTGCATGTTATTATATGAATGTGTTTTTTGTAATGTGATTTTTATGGAAATGAATAAACTTAATGGAATTGAATTGACTTCATTGAATTGAAAATTGCTCTAGATCTAGATGATAGATCTAGCGAGTCTAAGTCTAATTCTAAACTCACTTAGGCCTTAGCCGTTAAAATTTGATTCAATTTAGCCTTAGGAATTAGGCACAATATCACTCCTAAAAGCAATATCGCTTTTAGGAACTGATTCACTTCACTATAGCATTTGGGATTAATGCTAGAGTAATGTAACTTTGACTCGGATTCTGAAACAAAATCCTGGATTTAGCTCGTGCTACCCCTGCCCCCCCCCCTCCCCCCCCCCCTCCACTCTGTGTTATTTAGGGTACGCATATGCTTGTTCCCTCTTTTTGAAAGCACCCCCTATCTGAGGACTGCCAACATTTTCGAACCCCCCTTTCGCGGGCTTTTCGCGGGATTTTCCTGCCTTGGAGACCCCCCTAAATCAGGAAAAATGCTCAATGTACCCCCCTAAATTCGGAATAATTTCTCAGGAGTCCAAAGAGATGAGAGAAAAAAAGGAAACCCCCCTCCCCCCCCCCCCTTTTTTAAAGAAATCTCCGGGTGAAAAGTCAAATACACCCTTTTTTTGTCGCACGATAAGTACCCATTTACCGGACATTTTGGCAACACGCATGCGGTCATTCCGACCCCTGAGTGGGGGGGGGGGGGGGGGGGGGTACTACCATGATAATTAATTAGGTCAGTCAGAAACCCCATGTCTTTTACAAGCCGATCGCCTGCCTGATTATCAAGATATTTATGATAAGAAATTGAAATTGAAATAATACATAGGTTTTTGTTCGTGACGTTATGGCGATGCAGCGCTATTCACGTGGGGGGGGGGGGGGCCGGGGTGCTACCATCATAATTAATTAGGTCAGTCAGAAACCCCATGTCTTTTACAAGCTGATCGCCTGCCTGATTATCAAGATATTTATGATTGGAAATTGAAATTGAAATAATACATAGGTTTTTGTTTGTGACGTTATGGCGATGCAGCGCTATTCACGTTGGCACAAAATACACTCGGCTACGCCTCAAGAATTTTATTGCACCATAGTGAATACCCTCATGCGCTGCATCGACCATAACACATTCACACCTGTGTATTATTCACAATGACTAGTCTAGATCTATTTCTGATTATTATTATTATTATTATTATTATTATTATTATTACTATTATTATCATTTTTTATTATTATTATTATTATGGTTATTATTATCATTATTGTTATTATCATCATCGTCGTCGTGGTTGTCATTATTTTTTATTAATATCATTATTATTAGGTCCTTTTCTTGTGATGTTGTTTCTTATTACCTATACTCCTTTTTATTTTTCAAATTATATACACTGTACACACCCTATGCAGTCAACACATATTAACAAGGCAAATAAAGCATGTATTAGGGCAAATATTATATTTCCCCTTAATGTTAAATGTTAGGGCAATATTATAGTTCCCCTTAATGTAAAATTTTAGGGCAAATATTATATTTCCCCTTAATGTATAATGTTAGGGCAAGTATTATATTTCCCCTTAATGTATAATTTTAGGGCAAATACTAAATTTCTCCTAAATGTATAATGTTAGAGCAAATATTATATTTCCCCGGCTTTTATGTATAATGTTTTGGCAAATATTATATTTCTCCTTAATGTATAATCAATGTTAGGGCAAATATTATATTTCCCCTTAAAGGTATTACAAAGTTTTGGGAAATTTTGAAAAATGGGTGGACAGTGATTCTTTACAATTGTGATATATTTGGATGCTCCTGTGGATATATTAAAAACACCAGAAATTTTAGCCCCTAAAACACTTTTGCTTTCGAGAAAAATAGAATATAAAGATTTACCGGTGCTCCCGGTAAATGTTGATAAATTTCAAATAGCTCCTACGGCCGTACAATGGCAGCTGCGACCATGAAAATCTCAGAGTATGTAGTTGTGGTATATCATTTCCGAACGAGAATAGCTAATCGATCGATTTTAGTCAAAAACATTGTTTTATAGCTTAATTAATATCTTGACCTTAAGAGGGAGCTATTCAACTTAAATTGTTTATTATTTACAATTTTAAAACTTTAGAGTCGATTTCGACCGCGACAACGATCACTGAATACTGTAGGATCGTATATATATGCTTCCAATATGTTCATTTGAACCAAATTCATGACCCCATACTAAAACTTTATATTACCTTTAATGTATAATGTTAGAGCAAATATTATATTTCCCCTTAATGTATAATCAATGTTAGGGCAAATATTATATTTCCCCTTAATGTATATTATTAGGGCAAACATTATATTTCCCCTTAATGTATAATTTTAGGGCAAATACTTAATTTCCCCTTAATGTATATTATTAGGGCAAACATTATATTTCCCCTTAATGTGTAATATTAGGGCATTCATTATATTTCCCCTTAATGTATAATGTTAGTGCAAGTATTTTATTTCCCCTTTAATGTATAATGTTAGGGCAAGTATTATATTTCCCCTTAATGTATAATGTTAGGGCAAGTATTATATTTCCCCTTAATGTATAATTTTAGGGCGAATACTAAATTTCTCCTAAATGTATAATGTTAGAGCAAATATTATATTTCCCTGGCTTTTATGTATAATGTTTTGGCAAATATTATATTTCTCCTTAATGTATAATCAATGTTAGGGCAAATATTATATTTCCCCTTAATGTATAATTTTAGGGCAAATACTTAATTTCCCCTTAATGTATATTATTAGGGCAAACATTATATTTCCCCTTAATGTGTAATGTTTGTACAAGTATTTTATTTCCCCTTAAAGGGGCTACCGGTATGCGTCTTTCCCGAGGCCCACTCGGGAAAAATCGGGTATAATATGACTACGGACGACGCGACTGCAGAAGGACTACGTATTCATATCGCGACCTTGACCCAGTTAATCAAGTCCATTCGTTTACGTACAGTTATCCAAAAGAAGACGTACACATGTAGATGGCGTCAACCAGTATTTCCCATGCTACAGCCCCTTTAATGTATAATGTTAGGGCAAATATTATATTTCTCCGTAAAGATACTATGTCCCTTTTGCAGCCTACATCAAATTCTGTAGAATTTTGCAGGAATTATGAATATATCATGTACATGTCCTATCTGTGAAATTTAAATGTTAGCAGTGTCCTAGTATTTAAATTATGCAAGGAAACCCAGTTACTTCTCCAATATTTTCTCCTTTTTTACCATGATTTGTGATGTGTGTTTCAATTTTCCAATTTCAGGCGTGACATGTGAAGCCACAACAATTGCTAGCCCAACAGCTCTCATATTGACATCTACTGTAGGGCCTAAAGTTAATACAGGTACATATTTGTTGAATTATCTGACACAGTTGAACTTATTGATCCAATCATGGGACAGTACAGGGAAAATTCTACTTATTTATTTAATGCATTCATCCTTTAGGCTTTACAGTACTGATGTTTCTGGCTATCAGAAGTAGTCTTGTACATACATGTACACGGACATAACATTTTATTTGCTATGAATCTAGGTTTTTTGTTATGCCCTGTCAGTGTTGCAATACATAATTTTTCAGTAAGTATTTCACAGCCTCAATGATTCTTTTCTATTTTTATTATGTTCAGGAGAATGCATAAGATAAACAAATATTAACACTCTAATTATAAAAAATGGGTTCTGAAATAATCCTTGTTCATAAACTTCTAAATGATTGCAGTTGTTTATGCATACAAACACTGTGTGCACTGCCATGAGCCATCTAGTATGTTGAGTATCTATTTGAACCCCCAAAAGGTATCATTTCTAACGTGTCACTTCCATACTTCTGTACAGGATGTCATTGTCTAGTGACAATGACATAGTGCTTGTTCAGTGGGACAGAGATGGTCAGGAAAATACAGTTCTCAAGAATGAATTGTGCTACACTGCAAGACTGAAATTGGGGTCTAGAGCGGTGATGAATTGGACAGTTTTTAACTGATGGACCCTGGCCTGGAACAGTGACAGTCATTGCTGATTTTGACACAGAATCTAAAGCTGGGTCTGAAAATGACGATGTTCCACTTGCTTCTCTCAGAGAAATAGAGAGTAAGTGCACTAATTATTTCATCCTGTAATATATCATAACAATATAATTTAGGTTAATGTTGATAGATATTGATTATAATAGAAATATTTTGATGTGCATAAACACCAGTCCTCTTGAAATTTTGATTTTTATGAGAAATAATAGTAAAGAATATATGTCTTGGTGACTTGTAAACACAATCATACAATATATAGTTATACAAAAGAGTATTAATAAGATCATAATGTAACATATTTAGATATTAACAAAGTGACCAACACGTTCCAAAATATTATCCTATATTTTTAAAGAGTCTGTCTGCACTCAAATTCCTGCAAGTGTTCCCTCCAGCAACCAGGCCTCTGTAAGTGAACCCTTTTGCACCCAGGCCCCTGTGAGTGGACCCTCCAATACCCAGGCCCATGTGAGTGGACCCTTCTGCATCCAGTCCTTTGTGAGTGGGAATAGAAAGTAATTGTAATGTTAGTTCTTCTTGTAAGATATCACAACAAAATAATTTAGGCGATGTGTATGTACATACATGTAGATTTTAATAAACATAAGGTGATCTGTAAGGCGCTTTGGATCAATTCAAGTGGCTGTAATCACGCGTGCATCCTGCAATGCAGCCTAGTTTGTGTGAAAGCTGTGATTGTCCTAAGGATTATCATGTATCCCCAATCATGAGTAGAATTTCAGGTCACTAAGTTAAGGTCAAAGGTCATTTCAGGTCAACAAACTTGGACTATGTTGTGGCATCAACATCAAAACTTAACAAAAAGTTACAGTTTTGAATTTTTATCATAATTTTGAAAGTATGCATTCCTATTACATGAAACTTGAACATAGGGGTTATCAAGTATCATCGATCATGTGATTATCATTAGTCTTTTAGGTCACAAAGTAAACGTCAAATGTAATTTAAGGTCTGCAAACTTTTTCTTTGTTGTGGTATCAACATCAAGATTTTGAATTTTTAGCATAATTTCAAAAGCATTTGTTCAAATTCCAAGAAACTTGTACACAAGGGTTATCAAGTATTACAGATCATATGACTCAAATTCCAGGTCACAAAGTTAAGGTCAAAAGTCATTTAGGTAAGTAGACTTGGATATGTTTTCACAACTTAATATGAGAATCAATAAATCATTATGTTTTCATAACTTAATATGATAATTAATAATAAAGCAATTTTTATTATTTGTTCATATTCTATTAAAGTAATCAATCTTGGTACAAATTATAGTAAATAATTTTCCTGATGATTCTTAGCCAATATTCACTTCAAAATGCTGATTATATTCAGAGGATTTCAAATGTATATATATATATATATACCGGTATATCGTCGGTGGGGTGACAAAACCTTGTATCTCAATTTTTTGAGATTTTGATTTTTTTGCATAATTTTGTACCTAATGGCCTACGACACCACCTGATAAATCCATGGAACGCCTCCTCGGTTTTTTTACAAATTCCACACAAACACCCTTAAATTAAACGCAAAAATCTCGTAACTCACTTTCAAATATAAAAACAATTATTTTACTGTATTTCAACAATGACATTAGAAATTGTATAAATATTCCAGTTTTAAAAAGAAAGGACAGTGTCACAGCACTAAATTTATTGAGACAGGAAAGTTTTTTCGCTCTCCTGAAAATTCATGATTTTTGAGTTTTGTCACCCCATGCACCGACGATATATATATATGTTTTTTTTTTTTTTTTTGGGGGGGGGGGCCTGCTAATGGGCCACCCTGCCTATAAATAATGTCCCAACCTCAATTTTTCATCATATCGAATTGCGTAATGCAGGCGAGAGCGTTTCCCTTGTTCAGTAGACACGTATCATAAAATCTCAAAAAAACAGGTTTATAGATTGTTAATGCTCAGGCGCTCAACCCTTTTAAAAACACTCCACAGCCCCTGCTATGTAGGGTCAGAATTCAGATTCCCTTCCCCCAAAGGTAGAACTTATCAAGAAAATTTATATATCAAACATTTATACAAGTCATACATTCATGCCCTTTCTTCCTTTAATATGTTTCGCTTTGTTGTAGCTTTATTTGTCACATTTTTTTCCTCCAAACTTATTATTTCGTGGGGTTATGTTCACAATTATTTGATTTCCGGAACACTCATGAAAAGATTATCATTTATAAATGAATGGCGCAAAATGTGAACTCTTTGAATGACAGCGCCGTAAAAACCAAACAACAACAAAAACAGCAGCCTTCTTTTTTTTGTCTTATTCTCAAGCAAGATTTTTATTTCCATAATTTCTATACATATTTACATTTATTACTCAATGATTGAGTGAAGCTTAACATGGCTAAAAAATTAAAGTATGTACAACAATTCTTCCAGCTTAGTATTTGAATAGTTGAAGAAAGGGAAAAATAGAAATTTAGGCTGTTAGGCTTTTTCATTTGATCTGCAAAACATGTAAAATAACAATGACAGATTTAGTACATTGTTCATGTTACACAAGATACAATACAAAATATATGACTACGCCAAGTAACTGTATCTATAAACATTTATTTATTAAAAGACATTTTGCTTTTGTACTATAAACTGTCAATCTTGACCTCATCCTTTACCTAGATCCAAAATTCAGAGTAAACAATGGCTACGAACCTTTTGCATTTCCTAATATGCACTACCTTTACTTGATAAACTCATATTTTCAGAGTTTCTCAAACTGACTTGGCTTTCCTTTAAAGGGCCACTCTAACCAAAATGGGCTAAAAAAATGAAAAAAGACATGTAGAATAATTTTTGGCGGAGATTCCGAACATGACAATGATTTTTCTTAGATATCGTCAACAATTCTGGAATCTAGCTTTAATAATGATGACTCAGAATGCGCAGGAAAAAAGCCCAGTTTCGGTGATGATGCATTTGACGTCACTGCAGGCGACTCTCCGGTGAAAAGGAGGGTGATTTAGGCATTAAAATGTCTTTAAAAAGGCAAACTATGATGTTAATTAATTTTTTTTAAAGACATTTATCCAAAAAATAATATGCACTTTATAATCCCAGTACGTTTCTGGCAATTTTCATTCCAAGTTATGAAATTATCAAATCGGACATGGCCGCAATGACGTCAAATGTGTCATCAAGCCACGTGACCGTATTACCTTTTTTTGAGGGGCGTAGCCCAGCAAGCGTGAGAACTGTGAAAAATGGATGGCTATTTGCATTTTTTGGTCTATTTAAGAGATTTTCTGAAAAATCAGAGGCTGGAATATTAATAAGTAGAGGTGTATTCATGTTTTGTAAGGCTAAGTTAGTTGGGTTAGAGTGGCCCTTTAAACAGATTACTGCCAATTTGCATAAACCAAAATAACTGTAAATATCTCTATCTTGCATCCATACACAAGCTTGTTTATGCACATCTGTCTGCAAAGCATAAATTTGTGCTAAACCTCAATATTGGATTGTCACTTTAAATGTATTGTATGACCTTCCACTGGCTTCGACAGGCGCTTAATTTGCATATCTCTGCTCGCCTATAAAATACTGTCTTATAAAATGTCTTCATTTAATTAAACACTGTTTAATGAATTATCTGACTTGCTCTAAAACTTTGCAATCAAGAATTGTTTAAACCACAGGATTTTTTCCAGTAATAATCTATAGATTACACTTGATACAAAATAAACTAACTGGCATAACCTGTAATTTGTACCTGTAATTTACACTTGAAATGTACACCTGTACTACAGTAAGCCTTTTGAGTTCCATTATTAACTCTTCAAATGAATAAACACTTTCTTTCAATTCTTACTGTATGCTCAATAATAAACATTCCTTTATTTTCAGGACGTCTATAAATATACACTTTTTACTTCATAAATGACATAAAACTATATTTGCCTTTTACTATAATTCTGTTTTGTCAATTATTATTTAACTGGAAAAACACATGAATAAATATGTCTCATGGGCGCGGCCAATTTGGAATCAATGCCCCACATGCATTATGCTAATGAGTTCAGTACAGTTCTGTAGAGTTCGACTTGAATCCATCTTATTTTCTGTTTTATGAGTTCATATTCCAGTTTATAATGGCGGGACAAAACTTTGTTGGGAATACTGGTACAGCAACTGACGGTAAACTGATGAACTAGTCAGACTTGACTAAAATTCTGGCAGCTTACTGCTATGGCTGAAGAATATGGTGACAGTGACAAACTTGACTATGGTAGCTTTAAAGTCCCCAAAAAAGAGAAAATTTAAACCAATCAAAAACTCTTCGCTCCGCAAAACAGTATTTTTTTTGGTGCTATTAAACACATTCTGATTCATACCTTTCAAAAAATCTTAGCTGCTTGAAAGCTGACGAAACCCTCTTTTCACTTTAGTCACACCCCCCCCCCCCCACCCTTAAACCAAGGCCGTTACGCAACTCGGACATTCAACATTGTCTTTGCCCAACCCTGACAGCCTATATGGGCGCATTAAACAGGAGTGTATTGAATGGATGTCACAAACAATACACGGGTCAACGCTTCCCCTTTGTTCTTTGACCCCCCTCTCTATTAAACTCGCCTTTCATGCTATGGCTACGTCGCGTTCACATATTATACGCCATATATATGTTAGTGATTGTGATAGATTTTGAGCGAAAGAAAGAAACGGAAACAAGAACAACAGTATGATATTGCTAGTTAAAGATAAATGCAAGCAAAGGAAGATGGATATATTATATTTAGAGTTCAGAAATAAACAATATGAAATGAAACAATAGGAGTGATCGAGAGGGAGGAAAAGAGAGGATGGCATCTCGGACATTCAATGCTGCCTTTGCCCAACCCCTCCAGCCTATATGGGCGCATTAAACAGTCGTGTATTGAATGGATGTCACAAACAATACACGGGTCAACGCTTACCCTTTGTTTCTCGACCCCCCCCCCTTCTCTATTAAACTCGCCTTTCATGCTATGGCTACGTCACGTTCACATATTATGCGCCATATATATGTTAGTGATTGTGATAGATTTTGAGCAAATGAATTGAAATTAGATAACAAAAAAGTATTAAACAGGGAATCAAGAACAACAAAATCATTTTGCTTGTTAAAGTTGACATAAATGCAAGCAAATTAAGGAAGATGGATATTATATTTAGAGTTCAGAAATAACAATATAAAATGAAACAATAGGAGTGATCGAGATGAAGGAAAAGAGAGAGGAAGGAACTGAATTAAGGCAAAATAATAGAATAGGATCATGGGAGGGAATTCAATAAAACAATCAACTATAAGTTAAATGAAAATGTGAGGAACAGACAAAGATCAAAAGTCTATCAAAGTTTTGTCCCCAGATATATAAAATGAAAAGAATCTAACACATTGACACTGGTATAAAACAAATTTAAAAAACAACAATAACACAACAAAACGAAAGGGCAAAATAAACCTCTCAAACGTTGTGAGATTTTATGAATTATATCTTTTGTAATACTTTTCTAAGCTTGATAAAGAATACCCTTTTTTCTAATAAACTGAAGACAATTCAAAAGTTTTGAATCACTTTATGTATTTATGGTTTGATAAAGAACGTAATTAAATGTTGGTATCCGAATGTGAGTGGATCACCAGATGGAGTATAGGTGCAACAGAACAATTTTCCTGAAAACAATCGTTTGAAAACTTGAAGCCCGGCGCAAATACAAGAACATAATATTAGCTAATTACAACATACATGTGCACCCCCCCCCCCCTCTATTAAAATCGCCTTTCACGCTATGGCTATGTTGGGTTCACATATTATGCGCCATACATGTATATACAGTATGTTAGTGATTGTGATAGATTTTGAGCAAAAGAATCAAAATTACATAACAAAAAAGCATTAAACAGGGAAACAAACTAAATTGAAAACACATTGTACATCAAGAACATAATTACATGTAGGATACACAGTACAGTACATATTGAACTTTAACCACAAAATTAGAAAGAGAAGTATAGACAAGAGTAAAAAATGAACAAGTTTACAGCACAGAAATAGATAATGAACAGGAAATGGGAAACTGCAAAAGAACCAAATAAAGGTTCTGTCGAGGCAGTCCCCAGTCTAATAAAATACCTAAGTTTGTACTGATAAAGACTTAGACAATCATAGTGACACTATGGCATAAAAGTTATAAAAGTTGGGATGGATTAATTATTTTGTAGAGTATGTGAATAGGAAACACTTAAGTTTTGATTGAAAAGTATTAAGAAATTAAATTGTTTCAACATAATGAGGAAGAGAGTTCCATAACGAAGGTCCTTTGTATTTGAAAGAAAAGGATGACGCTGTGTTTTTACATTTTTCAACATAATAATTTGCCGGATTTCTAGTATTATAATTATGCATTTCTGTTATACATTTAATAATAGAGGCAAGATTATATGATAATTTGTTAGGTTTATGTTTGAAGACCATTAATGAGATACAGTCGTCATTCAATTGATAGATAGTGAGATGATTAAGTTTTGTAAATAGTGGTTGTGAAGGAGCAGTATAGTTTCAAGTTTCAAATTTGTATTGTTCCACATTTTACAAAAAATATAGACATACATATAAAATAAAAAATTATACAATACAATTGTAGTACATGTATAAATGTGCATGTCTCAATGATTCTCAATTCATATAAAAGATTAAGTAGAATGTGAGGAACCTATTAAAAGGCAGTGCTTGTATATTATAGGTTCCTGGAAAAATAAGTAATGTAGATGTAAACACCGTAGCAGTAGCGTAAGACGAATTTAGAGGGGAATATTTAAAATACAATTTGTATACAGAATAATAATGCATTAGCATCAAAACCCAGAGTCACCCGTCTAAATGCGTTGTCAAAATGCGTAGTGAGACATTGAACATATTCTTACAATTTTATTTTTGCAATTTCAATAATCCAAGTAGCCTACTGGGATATGTATTGGCTCATACAACATTACAATACATTAAATTACTATAGGTAAAATCATTGAATTGTTTTGATAGCATTTTTGATAGTGGTGGTTATTTACCTGACAGCAATGAAAATGAAAGCAATAAATGCTTGTTAGTAAGCCGGGTCACCGGATTACGAGACCACTGCTCTACCGACTGAGCTATCGCGCCTTATACAGTAAGATTAAAATATGTTCTGGCACAAAATGACGCAGTTTGCTGATGACACCAACATTCCTTGATATTTGTTTAGATATAGTAAATATATGTTCAATCCATGATAAATGTTGATCGATAATAACTCCTAAGATATTTGTAGATTGGACACGTTTTATGATTACATTATTCAAACTAATATTAAGATTGGTTAATAAATTTTCTCTAATTGTATTGTGTCTATGATGGAAGTATATAAAGCTAGATTTGGAAGTATTAAGAGATAACTTATTGCAATTAAACCACTGTGAAACATGGCATAACTCCTCATTAAGAAATTGACATAAACCATTAAAATTTTCATGACTATAAAGGATAGAGGGAGGAAGGAGCTGAATTAAGATCGTGGGAGGGACTATATAGCCTTCCCGCGTGCGAACTTAGGTTAGTCCGCCGTGGCGGATCGTGCATGGTATTTGATCCAAGGCGCCTAATGAAGGTCGAAGTGCAACACATTTAGATAATAAACAATGTGACCCCACCTTCCAAAATATTGTCCTTTTTTTATTTTACAGGAGGGTACCCTTCTGCACTCAGCCCCCTGCAAGTGGACCCTCCAGCAACCAGCCCCCTGCGAGTGGACCCTTCTGCACCCAGACCCCTCCGAGTGGACTCTCCAGCAACCAGCCCCCTGCGAGTGGACCCTTCTGCACCCAGACCCCTCCGAGTGGACTCTCCAGCAACCAGCCCCCTGCGAGTGGACCCTTCTGCACCCAGACCCCTCCGAGTGGACTCTCCAGCAACCAGCCCCCTGCGAGTGGACCCTTCTGCACCCAGACCCCTCCGAGTGGACTCTCCAGCAACCAGCCCCCTGCGAGTGGACCCTTCTGCACCAAATCACTTGTATCAAATTTTTAGGTCGTGATATCTCTGGAATCCTTTCACGATCAATTTTCTAGTTGAAGCAATCTTTGCTGTCCATTTGGTAATAATTGGAATAAATACATTTGTGTAGAATATGAGAAATCATCGATCGATATCACATTTTCTAATATTTTCAAAATCTCCGCAAACTTTGGTCACCCCATCATACATAGGTTACCATCAATTTTGCTTTTCAAAAGTTTGTTTCAAAGAGAAGTCCTGTCAACAAGATTGAATGCCTTTCTATCATTAATAAAAGCACAGAAGAACTTTTCTTTATTGGAAAGATCTAAATCAACTAATGTACACTGTATGAAGTACAAAAATGTGATGAAGCGTTGGATGACCGTTACAAAAACCAGGTTGTTCATCCCCAATCAAGTTATTGTATTTGAGAAATGTAGTAAGACGCTCATTCAGAACTGCAGTAAACAACTTGCCAAACCAACTGAGTAAGGTTATACCTCTGTAATTATTAGGATAGGGCTCCCCTTTTGTATGTCTCCGTTACGAAGTAGCCGGAGGCATTATGTTTTTGGGTTGTCTTAAACCCAAAGGAGATAGAGCGTACAATGAATAGTGATCTAGACAGGATTAAATCATGGCTTTGCCATAATAAACTATCCCTTAATACGGACAAGACCAACTTCTTACTTGTACAATCACATCATCCATCATTGTCTTGACTCCTTGAATGTGTGCAAACATTTGGTGTACTATCTTGTTATGGACTTCGGGAGCATTACAAATATTTATACCAAAAGGTAGTCTCAAGAACTTGTAACATCCGTATGGAGTGATAACTGTACAAAGTTTGGAGCTTTCTTCATCTAGTTAGATCTGTCAAAAACCACTAGATGCATCTAATTTGCTGAAATATTTGGCTCCTGCAAAGTGTGTAGTTATTTCAGCTCTTAATGTCAATTGATAGTGTTTTCTTTTGACTGTGTGGTTCAGGTCTCTAGGATCAAGACAGATTATGAGTTTATCATTTTTTGTCATCACCACCACGAGTGAGGAACCCAATCAGTTTGCTCATCAACAGGTGTGATTACATCCATTCGTTTCAACTTGTCTAACTCGTCTTTGCGTCTTTGAAATGGAAATGGAAATAGAACTTTGTGACATGCATGTTGAACAGGTTGTCAATTCCTATTCACTGTGATGTGGTGTTTACCAGGAAGACAACCTAGACCTACAGTCACATCTTGATAGTCTTGCACTACACTTTTGCCTGTTCTTGTTCTATAAATTGTTTTTCAACATCAAACACTCGTTTCGCCAGATACAAATCTTCACATGTCTGTAATCCTAACAATTAATGTATGTATTAAAGTTAAAAGAGTGGCTGATTCAACCTTCAATACAAATATTGGAGTTAAATAAGGTTGTGTTATCATTCCTACTCTCTTTAATATATTTTCTGAATGATATTGCAGATACTTTTGATCGAGAGAAAAGTGTTCCTGTCGAGTTAAATGATAGAATACTTAATTGTATATCGTGTATGCACTGAGACGATATTGTCTTTTTTTCAACTTCGAAAATGGAAATTAATCATTCTAAAACCAAAATTATGGTATGTAATATTTCAAGGAACAAACTAGAAGATTTTTTGATGAATGACATATCCTTGAAAACATAAAAGAATTCAAATATATTGGGATTGTACATGTAGTATGTAGAAATCATTTGTTTAAGAATGCTACAAAACATTTAGCTGATACTAAAGGAAGGAAAGCCCTTTTTAAGTTATACAAATGTAAACAGCTTTTTATTCATTTATTTTGAAGCAAGAAGAAGGCCTTATTAAGAAATCATAATGTTACATTGGCATACTAGGCAGGGGAGGGGTGGGCTGGTGTCGGCTGAACCCCCATTCCTTTTCCCCAAGCATTTGGTATTTACAAGGTCTCTACCTGGAATCGGACCGGTTCACTGGCCGAGAACGCCAATGCCTTAACCACTACACCACACAGAGCCCTCCCATCCCTCTTCCCCAAGGCTTTTGCAATTACCAAAAGTCCGTCACCACATATTCGGGCAACCAGGTGATTGTCATTTGTCATCATCTGTATTATATTTCAATTCATATGTACCTTATCAAAGTGTTCATAATCAGAAGATTTTTTTTTAATATGATATTTTGTGGTGTATTACTGTACTCAGAGAAGAGGTCTTTCCATTTAAGTCATTATTAGTCATGACATAATATGTATAATGCGACAGGAAATTATGCAATGATGGTTGTGTAGCTTAAAGCAAAGTTTCCCATTATTGTCCTCTTTTTTAGTTTCTTTGCAAAGGTTGAAAAAAATGTCTCCACTAAGAATCGAACTGTGTCACTGGCAGAGAACGACAATGCCTTAACTACTAGACCACAGATACGGGCCAGTGGTTTCGACGATACCAGATTTAATTGAAAAGTAATGCAATGTTAAAAGTTCAGATATAGAAGAGAACCTTTTTTGGATAATCTTAAGCATCTTAATGATAACTTTGTAAAGATGAACAGTTTTGAATAATTCATTTATATAATGCCGCTTGGACGACATTGCAAAATTAAGTGATGCGTTAAACCATGGCTTTTTAACAAAAGATCTCATCTTAAAAATAAATATTTGATTTTTCCCTCTCAAGGACTTTCTTACATTACTTGTGTATAAATGACCCGACATCTGATTGGAACAGTATTTAATGCTGTGATTTTGCTTCTAAATTTACCTATGATTTTTTTTTTTTTTTTTTAAAGCATATGTTACTATTATTGTAATTATTGATGGATAAGTCAATGATGTTCAATTGATCAAATACAAATACATCATGATGGAAACTTATTATGTAAAACAAGGATATAAAATAGGATGAAACGTAGGCAGGTGGATGGGAAAAGAGTAAAAGAGAGGGGGTGTTAAAAGTAAGAGGGAATTATAGAGAGAAGAAGGGGCACTTTACATCATGAATGTCATGTAAAAAGGTAATTATTCATAAAGCGGAAATGCATTATTATTTTATGGGCATTACATGTATATTCCATTATTATGGAGTCTGAATCTGAAATATGATTCCCATCATAACACATACCGTAGTAAGATTTGCAGTGAGACATGTTGTAAGAATTCAAATGGAATTGATGATCAAGTGACTTGATAAATCATATGAACTGAGGATAGCGATATAACAATACAATTTAGGAATTTGGTCATACAATTCAATCAATTTAGCCATACAATGTAATAATTTGTCTTGAAAATGTAAATACATGTCTGTTGTGATATGTTGTGAATATTTTGAGATCAACAATGATACAGGTACTATATTGTGAACTCGATGTATGATGATATGGACTGGAAGAAGAAATTATGTCAATTACAAACAAAAATTCAATCCCATGGTATGTGAGTATTATTTGAAGGAATTTATATCAATAACATTTCATATTTCTAAACATTGTATTAATGCTGAAATGAAATCTGAGTTATTTAGAACCATAGATATATGCTAATCACTGTTAGAGTTGAGAAGGTCTTTAGAAAAATTTAAAATGAGAATCAATATCACAAAAGTTGATCTTCTCAATAAAACCAAGTCCAATTGATCATAATAATTGAATCAATGATTCTTGCATTGTCGGGTATTCTCTTCATATAATGTTGTATATATTAATTCTACTATCTTTACAATTGAAGACAATAACAAATCACGTAATAGTGTTTATGCAAGTTTATGTACACATTAGTCATTCAATTTGTAATCATGTATGTATAAACATATCAAAAGGAAATATAATGATTATGATACAATACTCCAAATGGTCCTTTTGTTGAATAATATTTCAAACTAATAAAAATAATGCTCCAAACATTCAAAGTATAACTTTAATATGAAGAGGATATTTCACTGAAATCTTCGGCGACACTCTTGCGATCATAAAAAGCCTAAAATAAATCAATAATTTGAACTGAAATGTATTGAATTGAAATAAAAATAGAAATTAAATGGCAAGTTGCTATATAAGCCAAATTGTATTTTTTAAACATGTTTATCATTTCAAGTCAGCTCGAGTGAAAGTTGGGTATAGAAGAAACTCTGGTGGAAGTGGTAAAGAGAAGTTGATTGAGATGGAATGATCATGTGTTGAGAAAGATGAGTCTCTTAAAAGAGCATGAGATCTGGAAGTGGGGTGCATTACCAAAGATATCATGGAAACATATGAAAAAGAAAGAGAATATCAAGGGTGATGTGAATGAAAATGATGCATGTGACAGCAGAAAGGGAGGGAGGGAATGTCTGACAGAAGAGTGACACTTTGTAAGAGAGAAAAATGCGGTCTTGAAGGAAACCTAATGATTATTGACGTACAAGATTCACCAGTAAAGTGTGGGAAAGAGATTTAAAGCAATTACATGTAGAGTCAACATTGCATAAGTTAAATCTAATGAGATTTATGAAATAGTTTCAACTTAGACAAATTTTGACTTACATGGGCAAAATACAATAGACAATAAGTAGTGAGTATTGAGATTACCTTCGACTAATACAACGTTTTGATCTAATCGAGTTCCACTTGTGCAAGGTTGACTGTACGATAAAGTACAATCCTCAGCAAAACTTGGTAATTTTTTTATTTTCTTCAAACAATGGCATACCATGGAGATATCTCCAAGGGCATACTATGCAAAGTTGTTAATACCAAGATGTGCGTGGTGATAACACAATTTCATTCACCTATTCATTTGCAATAATATTGACAGAATGAAAAATCTTTGCATATTTTTACAAATTCAATATTTCATTCAGTTGAATGAAAAGTAAGGTTTGTACATATTTTAAAGATACTGTGTCCGTTTTACAGGAATTATGAATACATGTCATGTATGTCCTATCTGTGAAATTTTAACGTAATAGCAGTGTCCTAATATTCAAATTATGCAAGGAAATCTGTTTACTTGCTAGACTAGACTGTCGGACACGATTGAGTGACTGACTGGCTTTTTTTTCTTCTTTGGTAAAAACATACATAAATTGAGCTGTAAAGGGTACATGAGCATTTGCTACATCAATAACCCACTTCTTGTAATGGCCAAAATTAAACTGATTGAATCTTTGCGCAGCATAAAACGTATGACCATTCGGTACAATGGTCTGAAAATCAGACTATTACCAATACTTACTGGCTCTATAGCTCTTAAGTCGATTCGACAACTAATATTCGTTTTTTTCCCACTTAAAGACATTTTCAAGCCCCGGCCCCCTTTTTTTTTAGGGAAGTTCTAAATTAATATTAACTTTCAAATGCCGTTGGAATTTAACCTTTTCATGTTTTTGGCCTGCAAATGGGACATAGTAACTTTAATAGAGGTTAATAATAACTTAGATAAATGATTATTGTAGAGGTGTCGTGGAATAGTGGATATGTCCGGACTGTGGATCACAAGGTCCGCGGTTCAAGTCCCACCGCGGCACTCATGTCCTTTGCCAAGACATAGATCTACATTTTGCCACTCTCCACCCAGGTGTTAAATGGGTACCCGGTAGGATGCGAAAGCTAATGTGCTTAGATTAGCAAGTGTGCGCTTGTAAAAATGACGCCTGGCTAGAATGCTCCCCAGGGTGTGGAAAATGTGCATACATTGTGTGCGGGTAAGCCTGAATCCGATGACCGAGGTAATAATATATATATCTGTAAAGCGCTTTGAGAGGGCCTTCGGTCCTGAAAAGCGCTTTATAAGAACTATAGCTATTATTATTATTATTATTAAAGAGTATGTTGTTAAATCTTGCCTTTATTTTCTAACAAAAGGAATACATGACAACATGTGTACATTCAATACCAGGGGGGTGTTTCACAAAGATTCTAAGTTGAACTTATCTCTAAGTTGGACTTAACAATTATGGAAAGCCGTTAACATCTATGAAAATATTTTGTAAAAGTTAATTTTAAAGGCATTAAATGTTGATTCATATCATTCATATTTTCTATTATCAAGGAAATTTCATGTTCTTGATGTGGAATTTATAAAGAGTCTAAAAAACTTGAATTTTCGCTTTTGAATATATTTTATTTTAAGACTACAAATGGCTCTCCATAATTTTTAACTTTTGACTTAGGATCTTTGTGAAACATCCCCCAGGTCCACATTCCCTTGCCAAAAGCATGGCCGGTCACACGACATATAATACAAATACAAGCAGTGATGCATTACAATTACAAATAGTAAGATTAAACGAGAACTTACCGTTTGAAGTTTGATCTTTATTTTATGAATATTTAGGAGGAAGTTATTACATGAGATCCCGTCGCGCATGCGCAGTCAATATTCAAAGCTACAAATGTGGTTACTCTCAGTAGTAAGGAACAGGAACTTACACTTAAGTTTGAAGTTTGGGTGGGTGAGGAGGGCATGTAATAACTTCCTCCTAAATATTCATAAAATAAAGATCAAACTTCAAACGGTAAGTTCTCGTTTAATCTTACTATTTTATTTCATATTTCGTCGTTCGAAATTACATGAGATTTTGAAGCATAGTAGCCACATTTGGAACAACCAACATGTATGGAAAGTGAACACTGATTATGCAGATTGAATTGGATGCTTCTAACCAATGACTCACCATATTTGACAGTTATTGTAGTCTGTTCATACATGTGGCAAAACATTTCACATACAAGACGTCCATATATAAGACGTCATAATGTTGCAAAAACATTGTTCGTTTCTGTATCTAGCTTATTCTAGCCATCTGGTTTCTTAATCCCAGTTCTATTAATTAGACAGCTGGTCTCTTAATGCCAGTTCTATTGAAAAACCTCATGATGCAGTTCTTAAAGCAGTGTGCTATCTTGTAAGACTGCCTGGGTAAAGTTTCTCTTGTTTTCAAAAGGTTTCCTGTAGAACTTCCTGAACGTTTTCTCTGAAGACCATCCTGCTCGGGCTAGGATCTGGTCCATTGGAAGTGCTGCCTTGGCAGCTGCTGAAGTTGATGCTGCCCGCGTTGAATGAGCCTTATAAATGTTTGTATCCACACCTGCTCTTTGCAAGCAGGTCTTGATCCAGCGAGATAAGGTTTGAGTTGTTACTCTATTATGAGGTCTGGTGTAACTTACAAAGAACGAGTTCTCATTCCCACGAAGTAGTCCTGTGCGCTGGACATAATGTTTCACATATTTTACGATACACAATCTTCTATCAGGAGGATATGCTTCCAATTTAAACTTAAAATTGGTATTTCCTGGTTTGCTTTGCTTCAAGTGTTCATCCAAATGAAAAACCACAAAGCCCCCTTTTAGGGTCATCTTGTTAGTCTTCAATATATGCAAGGTTTGCACTCTCTGTGCCGATACAAGAGCCATTAGCATACATACTTTGAGTGTTAAATCTCTGAGGTTTAAGGAGTTTACTGGAGACAATTTTCTTAGAAAATTGAGGACTGGACTAATATTCCATATTTCTGTATATCTAGGTAAGACAGGTCTGAGTTGAAAAACACCTCTCATCAGTCTGGTTATAAGTGGGTGAGTACTCATTGTCTGATTACTGTCAACGAGAATCAGAAAAGTGGATAAAGCGCTACGAGCTGTATTGATCGCACTGTAGCTAAGGTTCCTGTCATGAAATAAACTACTAAGGAATTCTAGTACCGTTTCCACCTCGGCTTGGAGGTAACTCGTATTCCTGCTGTGGCAAAATCTTCGCCACTGTGTGATGTAAACTTGGTACTGCTTGCAGGTTGATGCTCTCCATGAAGCTGTAATGATATCCACTGTTCGTCTGCTTAGTCCCCGATTCTCAAAGTGTTGCCGCATAACCTGCAACATAGGAGGTCAATATTAGCATTAAGAGGGTGGGTGGTGTTTAACACAGGAAGGAGTAGCAAATCTTCTTGCCTCTGGATAAACAATGGCTCTCCTTCCATCATGCTAACCAACTGAGGGAACCACGCCTGAGTGGGCCAATTAGGGACCAGAAGTAACCCTCTAGCTTTATCCTCTCTGATTTTTTGCAAGCATTTGGGGATCATACAGAACGGTGGGAATGCATAGAATGCAAAAGGTTTCCAATCTAGCGTAAATGCGTCAACTGCAAAAGCCCCAGGGTCTGGGTGCCAGGTGACATATTTCTCTACTTGAGCATTTAGTCTTGAGGCGAACAGGTCTATTTCTGGTACACCAAAGTGGGAAACTATTCTATCGAACACTTGTCTGTTTAGTTTCCATTCTGTTCGATCATTAAATTTCCTGGATCTTTCATCTGCTATAGTATTGAGCCGACCAGGTACATGGGCTGCAGAGACCCAAATATTTCGAGAAATGCACCACTGCCAAATATCTCTTGACATCTTGTCACACATTGTGGACTTGCAACCTCCCATGTGATTTAAATAAGCCACTGCAGTGGTATTATCTATTCTTACCATCACATGAACGTTACGCTTATTCATGCAAAAGGATTTTATCCCCAACCCAGCGGCTAGGGTTTCCAGGTAATTTATTTCATTGTTTCTTGCCCTTTCTGCCTCAAATTCATTCCATCGACCCCCTGTTTGCTTCTGGAGGTCAGTAGCTCCCCATCCAAGGCCACTGGCATCTGTGTGCAATTCTAAGTCAGGTTTTTTCCTAACAATTGGGGAGGAGGCCATAGAAACATTGTTTATCCACCACTTTAACTCCTCTTTTGCCTCAAGGGACAACTTCATCTTTCTGTCAAAATGACCCCTGTTTTGTCTGAGGGCTGCAATTTTGTCCCTTTCCATTGATCTATAGTATAAGGGGCCATACTCAACCGCAGGGAAAGTTGCTATGACCTTCCCAATCACTCGTGCTACCATTCGTATTGATGGGAGGTACGTGCCCATTAATTCACGGCATGAATCTTTCACTTCTTGTGCCTTTGTTTGAGGCAATTTAACAATCATACTCTCAGTGTTAAGAATGAAGCCAAGAAAGGTTAGTTCACGTGTTGGGATGAGCACTGATTTTTTAGTGTGAATGAGGAATCCTAATTCTGAGAGGATCTTGGTTGTTGCACTCACACTCTCTTTAAGCTTTTCTTTTGTCTCACCAATGATTATGGTGTCGTCCAAATATCCTATGACTGTATGACCTGCTTTTCGCAGTTCAGCAAAGACTGGCTTCAGCAATTTTGTGAACAGTCTGGGGGCTGTGCTGAGCCCATTAGGTAAGGCTGCAAATTGCCAGCGCTCACCCTGCCACATGAACCTCAAGTATTTTCTACTATTTGGGTCTACTGGAATGGAGTAATAAGCATCTTGGAGGTCGATTGATGCAAGATAACAGTGCGGAGAAATCAAGTGCTTGGCAGTGTGGATGTTATCCATCTTAAAGTGTTGTACGTTCAGACTTTGATTAAGCTCTGATAAGTCTAAAATCATACGAGTACCCCCATCTTTCTTGGGTCTCGTGAAGATGTTTGAGAGGAATTCTCCCTCTTCAAATGAGCAAGGTTCTATTACGTTTTTTGCTTGGAGAGCCAAGATTTCTTTAGTAATCTGATTTATTTCTAAAGGGCTCTTTTTGTAACCATAGAGGGGCTTATTTCTTGAGGGAACCCCTTTCGAATAATCAAATTCGATCTCATAGCCTCGCACTGCTGATAGCAGAAATAGATCTGACGTTAATTCACGCCATCTACGATAGAAATATATCAATCGACCTCCAACAGGCACATTTGAGATGCATTCTTGTTGTAATGTACATGAAGTAGAAGGAGCATTAATCTTAACATTCTCAAAATATTTGTATGTGCTACTTACCTCTTTGGGTAATGGTGTAGCTATTTCCTCCTTGCGGCCTGTGGCCGCTGGAAGGATTGGGTTTGTTTCCCCATGCTCATCGTCTGGGTGTGAGGCGGAGCTCTGTAAGGTCTGCCTCGTTGGGTTCGCTGGCCTAAAAAAGGCCTGTTGTAGTTCCCACTTGCGGGCCTGCTACTTGTAAAAGTTTGTGATGTGCCGGTGGCACGGTTCCATCCTTGTCTGCGGTATTGAAAAGTGCTGGACGCTTGCGTCCTGTACGGATGGTACTGGGGGCGGGGTGTACGTTGTCCACGCACCACGCCAGATGCAGCTTTTTGTTGTTCTGTAAGATCTTTGACTCTCTTTGTTAAGTCATCGCCAAATAAGTACTGACTCACTGGTGTGGCAGGTTTGCATAGATGTGAGTACTTGGCATTTAAGTCTGGCTTAATCTGATCTTTGCGTAAGCAGTTGATTTCAAAGTTTGTGTTACACAGCAATGCCAATGCATCCTGTTGTGTCTCTGATAGGCTATCGGGGGACAGAGTTTGAATAAAAGCTGTGAGTCCCCTTGTCAAGGGCTTTTGGATTCTTTGCAGTTTCAAATCACGGCTTCTTGTTTGCGAGGATAGGTTTTCCCATATTGCTGCATTCACTTTGGGGCAACACAGTGGAGTACAATTGCTTGGAGGAGGGTATTTCCCTCCAGCTTCCTCCAACACATTTTCCTCTAGCTGGTTGGACATGAGGTACATGGCAGACTTTGCTAAATCATTGTGGATCGCGCCACCTACCCCAGTGGGGATAGCAAATTTCTGAGCCAGGGCAGGAACTTTGTCCATATTCTCCTGGTCTAAACCTGGTGCAACAGTTTCGTTGACATCACCCTCATCCATGCTGCCAATGTCATATGAATTAGGGCATTGGCCCATGTTTCCAGTGTCAATATGCTCAAAATCATCATCATCATGTTCAACTTCAAGAAATCTCACGTTCGCCGCAGCTGTACATGCTGTCGGCGGTGAATCCCCGGTGGGGCGAGTTGCAGATTGACAAGGCAAAAAATCCACCATTCTCTCCATTAAGGATTCCAATTTGTCAAGTCTTCCTCGTAAATCCGTGAAGTCCTCCTTTTCTTCAGGCTTTTTGCCCTTCTTTTTAGGCCCAGAGTTCTTAGACTCATTCGGGGCAGGCTTTGCCAAGACACTTTTGCGTTTCGTATCGGAGGATTTCACTGCCGCTGAGCGCTTTGGCTCAGGCTTCGTAGAGGTGCCCGCGGCGGTTTCGCCCGGGGAAGTTCCGGCTTTAGCCGTGCTCAGCGTTCCGCTGGTTTTCTGCTTGGTGCTGCCGTTGCTGCTTGACGGAGACGCCATCGTGTCCGTGGAAATCGGAGCAAAACTTCGATATATGATATAAAAACAGCACAGATTCTCAAAAGTCTTCAAAAAACATGAAAAAGGAGAGTTTCTCTCCCTAATGTTGTATTTTTTCGAAACCGCTGGTCCGAAAAAACGCCGAAAATTAGGTATTTTGACTGCTGAGGGAAAGTTACTTTCCCGGTAAAAATCAATTGCGCGGCGAATTGACTGCGCATGCGCGACGGGATCTCATGTAATTTCGAACGACGAAATATGAAATAAAATATATATTAATCATGCATAATTACATTTATATATTAATCATGCATTGTTACAATCATATATTAATCATTGATCAATTATTGTTACAATTATATATCAATCATGTATATTAACAATTATATATTAATCATGCATACATTGAGCATGTGGATAAAGGCTGGGAGTAGGAAACAATGTAAAAAAATGTTAAAGAGATGATAAAGTAAAAGGTACATTACAGTTTCGAGATAAAGTGTAAAAAAGTTATTCTACTTGTAAAGCGCTTAGAGACATTTGTATTAAGCGCTATATAAAAATTAAATATTATTATTATTAGTATAGATAAATAGGAGAAGGGGAGAAAGTAGGAGAAAGAAAGAAAGAAAGGAGAGGGGAGAAAGAACAAGCAGATGAATTAAAGGAGGAAGGTGGAGAGGTTGTTGAGGAAGAATGAGAGAGAGGGGGAGAAGAAGAAAAGACACGGAAGAAGACGAAATAAGAAAAAGAAGAAAGAGAATAAATATTGAGGAGAAAGAAGTGCTGATTAAAGGTCAAGGTATTTCACATCCCCCCACCATGATTCTTTTCTTGCATATAATATGACAAAGGGATGACAAAAACTGCGTACCTACTTATATTCTGAAGCGAAGAGGGACTGAACATTTCCTGAGTACCCACTTTAGCCTATTTGTGTTGTCCCTATCTATTTTTCCCCTTGCTCCTATCTCGATAGCATGGTATGTCACACTGTAACCATTGTTAATTACTTCGGCCACAAGTTCTTTGTACTGGTCAAGCTTTCTATTGTGACCATCATTGGTATTTCAAAGGGCACTGTTAATTCAATCAATAGCATTTGTTTCATTGATTCCCAAATAATGACGAGATCTGGGCATTGAGAAGTTACCAAAATGTGGGGTGGGACGGTCGATCTGCTCGCAATGGTGAAATCCTGAATTTCGGCATAAACTTTTTCCTTTATTTAGACTTATATGTACAAGTCATGTATTATTAGAAAAGATATATAATTTTGCTATATGAAAGTGATAATGAAAACTAAAGATATAAACAACAAAACTTAACTAGATGGATTCTCACCAGATCTGAAATATATTGCACATCCATGTTGACTATTTTTTCCTCAGGATATGAGCTAAAAAAAATCTATAGTTAATGAGATAACTATCTGAAGCATGTACATGTACCAGGTTGCAGTTGATTCGTAAAAGGGTTCTTAAGTTATCACAAGAACAAACAATTTTCATGTAAACAACAACCTACAAGTACGTGACCTCTGATCACATGACACCAAAATCTACTCAGATCATGGTCAGATCAGTCCAATATACATAAATGAGCCAAGTTTGATGTTAATTCAACACATTTAAAACAAATGTTATCGCTAGAACGAAAATGAAACAGACAGACGGCAGACAACCACCTTAGGTAGGCTAAGACATAAAAATAGTGTTATTGGGCTACTAATAATATTCCGCTTTTATATAGCACCCGATACATCAATACAATGATGTGTCTAAGCCCTTTACAGATATATATTATCACCCCGGTCATCGGATTCAGGCTTGCCCGCACACAATGTATGCACGTTCTCCACTCCCTGGGGAGCATTCTGGCCAGTCCCCATTTTACAAACGCACACTTGCTCATCCAACCACATTAACTTTTGCATCCTACCACATACTCATTTAACACCTGGGTGGAGAGTGGCAAATGTAGATTAACTTCTTGCCAAATGACATTAGTGCTGCGGCGGGACTCGAACCCGTACCTTGTGATCTGCAGTTGGATGACTTATCCACTAGACCACAACACCTCTATGATAAAAGTAAATTTGAGTGATCACATTCCTGGAACTGGTGGTACAATAGATTGCAGCACAAAGCATGTCAAATTTAGGACATCTCCACCTGAAAATCAATAAAAAGATAAAGATATAGGCATAAATAAAATAGTAAAACAAGTCAAACTGCATGCGTTGTCTTGCCTGCACCTCGCAATTTGCCTATTAAGTATGAGCACTACTGATTGATATATCTACCGGTGGTAATGAGAAATTACGTAACATTCTAAAAACTAAAAACAGGTGAAATGACCAACCACTGGACATAAACACTATTCATTCAATAAAACATAATTTATTTTTAATCTTGGTGATGAAATTTCTTCCTCATAATTGTTGGGTGCAGGTTTAATGAAATTTGGACATATACTTTTGAAATGAGAATTTAACATAAGGTTGAATTTTTAAAGCAAAATAAAACACAAGTGACCATAATTAACCTTTGGCCATGACCTTGGATATGAAAATTTTTCCACATAATCTACATGTATGATCCTCTGAAGTAATATTAAACAATAATGACTTTTGACCTTGACTTTGGTCATGAAATTTCTTCCACATAATAAAGTGATGCTTGATATTTGTTATGTGCAATTTCCATCAAATTTGGACATAACAATTAAAAACGAGAGTGATTTTAAATTGTTGATGCCGCCGTAGGAAAAAAGCAGTACCTATGTCTCGCTCTAGCTATGCAGACGAGACAAAAAATCTTCAGACAATCATGACAATTAAACAATTACTCTTTAAATCACTCTGCTAAGTACGTTTTTTTAAACCCCACTTTACATACATGTACATGTACCTTCTTATAAAAAGAAAGAAGGCATTGATCACAATGGTAAAAAGGAAAATAAAATCATGAATGGCAACCCTCTTTCTAGAAAAATTTCCATCATGATGTATTTGTATAAAAATGTCACATGACACATAAAGCCCACTAGACACTAGGTGAAAAAGGCCCCCAAGCTAAAAAAAACTGCATAATACAGGTATTGAGTCTAGCTCATGGTCTTTTTTTAAAACTTGGTGTCTAGCTTGTCGGCCTTTTTTTTTTTACCTGTATAGTCTACCAGGTGTCTAGCTTGTGGGCTGTACCAGATAGGGAGTATTCAATTTTGTGAAAAAGATGCATAGAATAATCTTTAATATCACATCCAGGCCAAAAAATGAAGTTATTTTTAAGTCACTCACCAACTGTGAAATCATATAGCCCTTGCTGCTGGAGAAGTAGTAGTTACTTTGGGTTTTCAATATTCACCAGATTGCCTCCACATTTCGCAGTCAATGGTAATTCCAACTGCAGAATGCCTTTTACTGCATTAGTGCAACCATGTATTCTGGGATGAATTTAGAAAACATAAAATATATGAATTTATACAATTGACTACTGCAGCAAATCAATTTATGTGATGAATAATCGTTCAACAGATGGCATCAACTCAATCGAGATTCATTATCAAATCAGATAATATTCAAGACAAATAAGGTGTACAAATTAACCTTATACTGGCATTTGTCACTTAAAAAAAGAAAATAATCACACTGTTATCATGTCGTCATGTCATGTCGATAACATATTCTCACTCCACAATACATTGTACCACACAGTAATTTTTCAAGATATTGACGCGGTTCGGAGGGGGGGGGGGGGGGGGGGGAGCTTTCCTATACTTATTTGAATGTTAAAAATAGCACATGTGCCAGAACCTATCTACCGGTAGTCTATTTCCAAATTGTATGGCGGTATGAGACAATAATGTGCAGTCATACATGTATTATTCTTTTGTTGAACAAACAAGACAGAAAGAAGAAAAAAAGGGCAAACTGAATTTACTTACCAGATCACACAGCACTCTCCACCATGCAGAATGCAGCCAAAGGTCATGCCAGGATTTCTGCGAGAAACTTCCAACTATCTATTGCTGGAAAACAAATGAGAATTTTCAACATAAACAAAATTATTTGCCGGGTCAAGTCATAGATTACAGTTTGAATGCATGAACGTACAGTTTCACTGGTTCTAAAATCTAAGATAAAAATTGGATAACTCGTATCAAGTAATTTCGTAAATTTTACCTTAATTTTTGAAACACGTACCAGTAATTAAAATTTTACTAATTTTACATGGGAAAGAAATATGTATTTTTTCTTCTGTCTGATTTTTAAATCAATTAGATCTAAATCTAAAAAATCTAAAAATCGGTAGCAATTGATCAATCTCCCCCTGTTGTGTGAGCCGTAAGAAGTACTGTCTACATGGGGAATTTCTGTTTTATATTAAAGAATGACTCATACCAGATGGTTATTTCTGTCTAACCCTATAAACCATGCCAACCAAATCTTGACTTAAACTAAAGTAGACTTAATAATCACCAACCTAGACCAAAAAATTGGGTTAATGTCGCTATTCATAAGGACCGCTCTTCATAATTTGAAGAAAGGGTCCCTATTCATAATACAAAATGAGGGTCGCTATTCATAATGCGGAATGAGGGTCGCTATTCATATGCGGAATGAGGGTCGATCGCAATATTCATAAGGGTCATTATTCATAATCGAAGAAGAGGGTCGCTATTCATAACACAAGAAGAGGGTCGCTATTCATAATAGGAAAAGAGGGTCGCTATTCATATTAAGAAATGAGGGTCACTATTCATAATAGGAGAAGAGGGTTGCTTTTCATAAGGCGAGAAGAGGGTCGCTATTCATAATACGAATGAGGGTCATTATTCATTAAAAAAATGAAAATGAAATAAGCAATAAACAAAATGATAATGAAATTTAAAAAAAATGAAAAGACAACCCAAGGCTGTGCCGTAGGGGGGGGGGGGGGGAGGGATGCCCCATAGCCCCGAATTATTGTAGAAAACATTTATTGAAAACATACATTTCTGGACACAAAAAAAGAAACAAAGGCCTGCCCCGATAATGTACGTGACCCATCATCCCGGGCCCCAGCCCCCCCCCCCCCCCCATCAGTCCGACCACGCTGTGCCATTCGGCCCACCCACCCCGAAGTATTTCCTTGGTACAAGTGCATCTTATTGACAACTCCTGTCCAAGTAGTTGATAGATGACGTAGCTTGTGTGTGTTTCAGTGGGGTGGGGGGGGGGGGGGGGGGGGAGGGGGATGGCGGTGTAACTACATGTAGGCCTACAGTGTGAGTCAAAAAAAAGTTTACACCTAGAAAGTGGCAAATGATTTAAAAAATCATTGATGAACATTAAATTGTTATATCTCTTATGAAAGAGTGTTTTATCCCAAATCATTTGGTACCATTTTGGTGTGGTATGTGTTCACGCTTGAATGAACAGGAGACATTGTTTGCGAGAGTGCAAAAATCGAATTGCGCCAAAGTTGCTTATGTGATGTTTCAATAAAACAATTGGGATTTGGGTATTAATTCGGTCTTTGCAGATCCAAATAACATCCCTAACAAAATCAATCATGCCACACATATCAAATATCGAATATCAAATATCAACGAACATTTGTGCGCGTGTGTGTGGGTGTGTGTGACTTTGCCCTTTACTCCGCTAATCCCAACATAATACTGTAGGCATCACTTTGGCATAAATCAATTTTTGCACTCTCGCAAACAATGCAACCTGTTCATCCAAGCGTGAATACATACCACACAAAAATGGTACCAAATGATTTGGGATGAAACACTCATTCATAAGATGTATAATAAGTTACTGTTCATAGATGATTTTTTAAATAATTAGCAATTTTCTAGGCGTAAACTTTTTTTTGACTCGCACGGTATGTTGCCATCAAGGGGCTGATCTATCATGTCCCTAATCCTCAGGAAAGGGAGGAAGCAACAGAGAGGGGGTTGTAGGGAATTAAGTTATAAACCATATTCAAGCTTTTTGTAAATATACAATATTGCACAATATATTTTCCATATAAGTATAAAGAAAATTAGATTATCAAGATTTTAAGCGAGATAAGATACGATTTTGTGACCATAAGGCATTATGCGAACGGTGGCGTCCCCTGTATTATTTTTTTTAAAAGTTTTTTTAATTTTTTAGCTTTGATAAAATATAGAGACATCCCAATAATCTAGCTAATATATTTCCCACGCTCCCTATCGTTATATGTCCCCCTTGTAGGAAATCTTCCAACCCCCCCCCCCCTCAACTGAGAGTCAAACTTATGAAAATTTACTTTGTTGACAAGACGATATATTTCAATAATAAATATAAATGTTGACATTTGAATGTTTGAGTCGTCATCATATAGGCGTAGGCGGCAGGGGGGGGGGGGGGGCGGGGGAGGGGGGTGAAAGGGGGGCTGGGGATATTTCATAAATTCAAATTCAAATTTTATTGATTTCAATTTTTTTGTTTTGTTCAAACATTGAAGTTAACAAATTTCAAAGTTATTATAGTGTAACATAGATAGGCTAATTGAGTTTAAGAGTAAAGATGACAATAACCAGGAATGACAAAAAATTAACCTACTACTGCATGTCTCTTCTGGAATATAATACAGGGATAATGATAAATAATTGTTACATTTTGTTTCCTTCCTCTTTTTTCTTTTCAAATAAAGAGAAAAAAAAGATAAAAAACATGTATAGTAAGACAATGCTTTATGATTACCAACCTCTCCTACATAATGACCCTGACAGTAAGACCCTATTTCAAACTTGCGGGAGACAGTGAGCATGGGTTGCCTTTTACAATACTAAATTCCATCCAGATAATATGGTTTTAGAAAAATTAAAAACAAACAAACAACATTTCCCTGTTCTCAATGTGTATGATGAATTGACAGGTAGTATGTATATTGTTATGTGTTTGTTCTGTTATTATCTATTTTGTTCCATAACCATGCACGGCAGCCTTACTCTTCGTTTATTTTGTTCCCTATATTGTATTTCATTTTGTTTTTTGATTTGGCTATTTAAAGTAATTGATTCTTTATATTTCGTATGTAAACCTTTAAGCATGTATCCATGGAATTGATTAACTATTACATGTATTTTCTGAGTTTGCTTTAAATTAACCATGTCTCAAATTAATGAATGTTTAGTTTTTCTAAACCTGCATGCATATTTATGTTTACATTCTGTATTTTTCCTGTCACCCCTCTCACCCCTCTCCGTGCAGTAACTAGGCTCATGGTCTGGTCCACCCCCCCCCCCCCCCCCCCCGCTATATAATTTGGAGGTCCATAAGTCCTACTAGAAGCTACTTTCTACAAAAACAATATTGTTGTATAAACAATTACTAGCTTCTTAAATAACTATGATAATGGGCCTGCTTGGTCTACTTAATGTCTCAGTGGTGTAAGATCAGTCAGGGGCAGAGTGGTGGGGCAAGATTTCCAACAAGGAGGACAAATTACGATATATGTGTGCTATGTTTCATTTCTTTTTTTCGTCACCACAGGAGCGGGAATATCTCTAAATAGACCTTCCTTAGGACCTACTAAATGATATTAGGCTAGGAGCCACAGGCAAAAAATTTAATTTAAGGGTGTGGGTACAGGAGCCCCCAAAATTAAAAATATTGTTGTTTTTTGTGGTTGTACAAAACGCCATTTTTGGTACAGGGCTTCCTAATGACCTTCTCAACGTTGTAAGGATAAAAGCCCCCAACAAAATATTAATATTCATATATGTGTGATGGGGGCGGGGGCGTCGTGCCACAGCCCCAATGTTATAATGTAAGATCACATTGGTTTGTGGTTATACGACCGCCTGTTTTGGTACAGGGCTCTCCTAGGACCTACTGAATAATATTAAGGAAGGAGCCCCAGGTAAAACATTTACATAAATGTGAAGGGGGCAGGGGCGTTGTCCCGGATCCCCAATATGTATATTCACATTCATTGTTGTTGGTCCTGTCAAGAGTTGAATAGATGATGCAAGAGCAACAGAACAGAAGTAGATCAATCAGGCCCTCCCTCCAGGGAAAAAATAATGTTTATTTTTCGGGGCTACTTTTCAAGCTTGCCTGCATGAAAATAACACTCTAAAATTTGTTTTGCATTCAACTGTATGCAAATTTACAGGGGCTCTCTTCTGACTTTCGGGGGCTCTTTTGGGCATTTTGGGGGGGGCTATTTCACCCCGAGCCCCCGTGTATTTTTTTCACTGCCTCCCTCTTCTTGAAAAGGAGGAACTAAACATGGGCAGCATACCATGCATCTTATCAACCGGCGATTGAATACCCACCAACTAAATCTGCACTTCTACCTCTGTTCTATGACAAGCCTGCTCCACCAGCCATGATCAAGCACGGGATAGATGTCAATAAAACAAGCCAATGCCTTTTCTGCAAGCATCATACAGGCAAATGGGTAATCCATTTCTCGATGAGTTTGATGATCTGATAACCTCCTGGGGAGGGGTCTAAAAAAGTTCAAATGATATTGCATGTGCCTCCCCCCCCCCCCCCCCCATCCTACCCTACCATCATTCAGCAGGTCTTAATGAAGCCCTGAACCAAAAATGGCGTTTCTACAACAAAAACTCAATGTTATATTACCTTATAAATTATTGGTGGGCTACGAGGCGACGCCCCCGCCTCCACACCCTAATAATGATATTTTCACTGGGGCTCCTACCCTAATATTGTTCAGTAGGTCCTAAGGAAGCCCTGTACCAAAACTGGCATTTGTACAACAACAAATCAATGTTATTACCTTCTAAATGTATTTGGGGGCTCCTAAAAGACGCCCCCGCCCCACACCCTCAAATTGAAATTTTTGCCGGGGGCTCCTACTAGCTAGCCTAATATTGTTCAGTAGGTCCTAAGCCTAAGGAAGCCCTCTACCAAAAATAGTGCTTTTATCAGCCAAGTAAGGATAATTTCACTAGCCACCAGACTATATATACCTAACCCTAACCCTAACCCTAACCCGGCCTAACCCTACCCCTAACCCTAGGTCTTTTACATTTATGTACATTAACCGTGCTGGTGGGGTATTCTAAAGTTAGGCCCCAGAGCATTACATCCTCTATATGTAATCTTTGTAACTGTTCAGTCGTTGGATTTACAATTATTAAAGATTAGAGTCTAGTTTCAGCTGCTTCATAACCCATTGACAGCAAACTTCCAGGCCGGTAGACCTGGCTGAAAGAGGCAGCACAGCTCTGGACAAATGAATAAAATTATACTGCACTATCTAGTAAGGTTGCACATATATGGATCTGAAATCTATGCACATGACAGCCATAAATCAACTTACCATTCATTATAGATCTCCTGTGATCAATCCTTTATCATGAATCCATTTACAAAGGCTGCAGGTACATCCGATTTTAAAGGCTTCACTGTGAGTCTGTCTCCCATTTTACATTTTACAGTTGCATTCAGTTTACATGCACTAAAGATATTTGACCTGTAGAGGGCGCTATATTGAAAATACTCATTTTCAATACCCCTTTAACAAAAAAAGTTTACAAATATGAAAAACAATAACAACAAAATAGTGACTATGAAATATCATACTATTTTTAGAAATAAAAAATTCCTCATTTTTTTTTGGAATAGTAGGTTAAAATTAGATGAATAAGGTGGATAACGGCTGCATGCCCCCATTCACTTTGTACAGGAAACACAGAGATAACCCTAATCTTAAAGTTCTCTTTACATGCAACTTTGGGCTTTATTTCTCATTTCTTGCACATAGTGATATACAAAATACTTCTAAAATCATGTTCTAGCACAAAACAAAGTAAAAATAGACATTCAATATCATTTTAAAGTAAATTCAAAGTTTTGTTAGTTGGACAACCACAGCAATTATAGAAATCGTGATTTTTACCCCAAAAATCATATAAAATCGAAAATGAGTAAAATTGATGTGAAACTGAATTTTTCTAAATCAGTGATACTAACTCTTCAAAATAAAATAAAATTGGCAGATAAGATGACTTTAAAAAAAATTACACAAGATCCAAATTCTTTTAACAGATAGATCACTAAATGGTTATAAGTCAACTTCATTTTTTGGGCAATTTTGAAAAATTGCATATTAATTCTCAAAATTGATTATTTCATCAGATGGGAATCGAAATTCTCTTTCCATCTATCTAGGTGAGGTTTGGATTCACCAAAAATTGACAAAGTTACAAGAGTTTTCCATAAGCCACTGGACAACTACTGCAGATGAGAGAGAGGGAGAGAGAGAGAGAGAGAGAGAGAGAGAGAGAGAGAGAGAGAGACGAATTGAATGGTAAACTGTGTGGCAGCCAATATGTACATGTATGCTAATACTGTATTTTTATGAGAGAGAGTGTTACATTGTTTTACATGGCACTCATTGACAGGAAATTAACGTCATGCCGAAACTATATAGTCCTTGACCAGAGCTCGCCGGGGTCGGCTGGAATTTAATTCACACATATAAATTGAACGAGTCTGTATCCTGCACTAAATATCCACCACAGAAATGTGCTCTACACTTATTGTACTACATTATTTTAGGCCTAGAAATTTAGCTTTGCGTTATAGTAATAGGCGTGTCATTTTCTGGATTATAACTCAGTTAAAATACATAGTCAAAAGTGTCGATCATATGCAATTTACATGTCAATGAATAATACAGGTATTCTATAGGTCGTGAATTGAATGATAAAATCATACTTGGTTCAGAGTTTCATAATTATACAGGGAATGTTAAGCGCTAATGTGAACAAAAGAGATAGAGGGGGGGGGGAGAAGAGAGAGAGAGAGAGAGGGGGGGGGGGTGAAAGTGGAGTCATTCGGATTGTACATGTTTCTCAACAAAAGGACTGTTCGATTTTATTTGCATTTGCTAATTATGCTCAATAACCAGTGCCAAAACCGGAAAAAAATATGAAAATGAATCAACCGCATTGGAAAGGACTGTAGTGTAAAACGTATGTACAGTGCCAGAAGGTTGTAAACCTTTATATGCTAAAACATAATGACTTAAACGCCCTTCTGGCTTTAAACAGACGAAAATATTTTTTTAATTATTACGAGGACTATATTTTGATGGGGAATATAATGAACTTGGTAAAGGCCTATGCTGTAATCCCTTTCAATCAGTGTAACTTTTCATTCCCTATATTGCATGGATACAAATCTGGATTGTAAAGAACTTTACAGATCTGGTAAAGTACCAGTAGATGTAGATTAAATTGACAGTGCATGTTTTGTATATTAATAATGTATACGTTAACCACAACAGCTGCAGTGCAGCGGGGTTTTTTTTTATGAAGCATTCTCATACTAGGTCAAAACCACGCACAATTTGATATTATGAACAATAAAATTCTCCTTTGTCAACAGATCTATTATATTGGAGTTATTTGTTATTTCCGCACAGTTACCCCGAACGTCAACGTAATTTTGAAGGCTCTTTTATTCTCCATTGTTGACTCGAGCATAATCTGAAGCGTGGGTTTCAAACAAATAAAATTCAATTCGATTCAAACTGTAATATTTAATGGCCATGGTATATTGTTACTAATAGTCTAATACTAAATCTAATAGTACACACACCGCCATACTGCATCTTGAACGAAATAGAAACAATGTATTGTAAGACTGTATTGTACATAATTTGTGTAGGTTACGAATGAGAGGAAAGGAATTTTGTTTACGATGTGTAAGGTATGCGTTGTTATTGTGATTGCGTTATTATATTTCCAATAATAAACACAACAAATGATAAGCTTCGTAATATCATTTACGTTCTCGGGTTGTATTTTAATTTCGTATCGGATTTAATAATGTATCCCGGATATACAGTCATGTAGTAGCAATATTTTGTCATATAGGTACATGCACGGTTGAACAAAAATACATGATAATAATTATACTGTACATATATTTATCAATTTAATTACCCAGTGATCCAATTCATGGAGGTAAAAATTGCCTGCCACGAATAATTCGATGATTAATGTTATTTTATCATTATGTTTAGGTCTTTGTATGTAACATTGGTATGTCGTATAAAAACGGGGTACACGCATAAAATAATCACGATAAGAAACTGCTGTATGAAGAAGAGACAGAGATGCCTGTAAAGCACACTTACACGCATGTGGAGTGTGGTGAAATAGTGGTGAACCTTTTAATAGCTCTTGATGAATCCAGAGAATTATGCTGGTATAATATAGGCCGATTCATAGATGGTTGTAAATAGATCAAAATTACTGGAGCATGGAATTCATAAATTAACATTCTCGGAGCTATTGACTTTGATTATATACCACCACATATTATGAATAGTGCTCCAACGAGAATAATTGCTTTGCGCCCATTATTTTTGATGACACAATCATCATTACCTAACCCGGAACCAACAATATAAACATATACCTCATCCTCACCCTCACCCTAAACCTAACCTGTAAGCAACCGGAGTCTTAATCTTTTTCACATCTATGTCGCCAAAGCAATATCGGACCACCACTTTCGTCACAATCATTATTTTAATCGGCAGCTAATACTAAAGGAAGTGACAAATACTTTGGGAATTCCACCCTGATAATAAGCGTCTTTTAATATTGGGAGGAAAATTTAAAACAGATCAGTGAAAAATTGAGAAAAATCGGACAATAAATAAGAATAATTTTTTTTTTTATATGGATTTGTTAAATCCATAACTTTTATGAAATACTTCAAACCTGTGAGTCAAATGGGCAACACGGCCTCTCAATAAATGATGTCACCCCCTCACATTTTTTCCTTTGTTGACTGCCTGAAATGTCATTAAATTCCATTTTGATCAAAAGATATATTTTCTTCGTGCCTATTTCGATCATATTATATCACGGATAACATGTTCTTTCATGCACCCCATAGGTCTACTATTCCATTAACATTCAGAGAAATGGAGTTGTTGGGTCATTCTGTCGTTCAGATCAGTGTTAAATATTATTGTGAGGGGATGAGATCACAACATTCTGACCGCATTGCCAATTTGTCTCACAGATTACATGATTTTCATGATTTTGACAGATTCATAACTACGTTCTTGATTGTTTTTCTCAAATTTTCATTGAATTGTTTCTCCTATTTGTCTGCTTCTATTAAAACCAATTTAATATCAGGGTAGAAGTCCCCTTTAATAGTCATGTGGAATATTCAACCGGCGGGAAGTTCGTTGGTGTGGCTTTCCGGTGTCATATTGTAAAATAATTGACATGGGCAAACTGATAACATTATAACCACACCAATTTGTGGACCAATAATTATACTCATTTCTAAGCAATAAATTGTCCCTTTCTCCACGTCGAGTAGTTCGAACCTGCTTTGTGAAAAAACTGTTATATATTAATAAATTGGCTTTTATCTTTGATTGTTCTTCCTCCAATGTTTCAGAAAAAGAAATGCGGGTGCTGCTGATAGGAGTGAACTTTGATGTACATACAGCGAGATGACGTATATAATTTTGACTACATTACAACGTAAGTGTGCAATGGTCCTCAATTCTGAATACTCATCTGGAAATGAAATTCAGTCAATAACGAAATAAGACCTTCATAACAAGGGATCCGAAAACTATTAAACCACTATTGAAGAAACAGAATAGTACATGTACTATTTATTATCTTCAATCTCTATGAGCAATATTCGTTTCAAAGTGCACTATTTTTCAGTTTCATTCCTTTTTACCACAGGAGACCCCACTATTAATGTAAAGTATAATAACTTTTAAATAACAAGTCATAATATGTGTGGGTGGAGTACACACAAAAGGGTGGAGGCTCCCAGCGCTGTATGTGGGTGGGTTCATGTTACGCTCTATACGTTTTATAATTGTAAATCAGAACCGCTAAATTGGGGTGGGGGCGAAGGCTTGGCTTATTTTTCTGTTTTTCACCGATAAGAAATTCTCATGATGAACTATTTAGTATGTTTTAAATTTAAAGATTAGACATTTATTCTTTGGAGCATGCATTAGCTTTATGAGGATTGCATAGTAATTAATGTTGATTTTATATTTAAGAATATCACCGTGTGCCATTTGATAGGTCGAGAAAACGTTGCCCATTCTATAAAAAACAATCGCTTACATGCTAATAGTTTTGTTTTTATATTTGCAATCATAAAATCTTATGACGATGAGAAGTAAACGCCAAGTTGAGCCTTTCTTTCAAATTAAAAACTTGGCATTTCTCTACGTAAAAAAAAAAACACACTTAGTTACAAGCCCCATGATGAGTACCTGGCTCACGACATAATTACATTATAATTATTTTGTCTCTTTTTTTACCCTCTCTTTCCTTTTCAAATTACAGTGGATTACACAGGAGCTATTCTGTCACACCGGAACCGTCGCAACACATGCATGACTTGACAAACTCGTGATTCACAGCAAGTCACTATAGCATTGGACGAGACCCGGGGCGACGTGCCTAGATTTTAGACAGCTAAATAATCTTTTTATGGAACATGACTGTAAGGGTGATAAAGTTTTGTTGACGTCATAGAAAATTCATACAACAGTATATGATGGAGTTTAACATGATATATAGGCATATTTATTGATTAGAGGCAAGGGTAATGCTAACAATAAGTGAGCCTAATCTGTTGTATTTAACCTTTGCCTGCCTATTTACGAAGATTGTGATGTACGTTTGTTTAAAGTCTGATCTGTTTGTTTAAAACGGACACAGAAAGTGAGATTGTTATATTAATCTGCAATTCCACTTTGTAGCGTCCCTGCTATCAACATAATTTATTTCACGTCCAAGTTCTCTACGCAAGAACGCAGACAGTGGTTATTGATTTGTGCAAGCGCCAGCATTGTTTGGTAGAATCAGGGGTATCCCTGGTAGAATACTAGTCTTATTGAATTCCTATGTAACGGAGGTCAGAGAGAAACAGAAAAACAAAGTCATGTATACAATAGGGGCACATTTTCGGGGCGGGGGGGGGGGGGGAGTGGGAATTCATGTAGACCACCAGTAGAGACTACATGTTTCTCATTAGGTTCATCTCTGTATTCAATAAACATCCTTATTGTATAGGTCAACGCGATAGCAATTACTTTCGAACAACCAAAATAAGGCAATTTCAATAACCTTGCGCATCACCTATTGAAATGTGCCGATGACAATAACGTATTACGTAATACAAACATGGCATCTCTCTGACAAACAGGCATGGTGGAGTTGTGAAATCGCCCATTAGTTGATTTTCGAAAATAGTTGTGATTGTGTTAAAGTGTAGCATAACCTATACGGGTCGTTTTAAGTTACCTGTAAAAAACTAGTCATAATTTCTGTAACGTATTTTGTAGTAGATTATAGGCATAATCAGTTTTTTTTTCTCCTCACTTCACCATTAATATATTCGACGCTCAGACAAGCGTTGCTAACTTAAGTTTCAGGAATGTCTTTGTGACCTATATATCCCTTGAAATACTGATTTTTTTTCTGCGGTAAGAATTCACCGAAAATGACATAAAGGCAATAGGCCTACGATCAGACTCACGCACACCAAAAACGGATTAACACCATTCTTATTTGTGAATAACTCGAAGTGACTAAATCAATTGCCTTTATTCTTCTTTTGACCGGTGTCTTCATTGTTATTTATTATTTATCTTACAGAAATGTGTTTTGTACAATTCCATGGAGTTTTTTCCCACCTATTATTTTGAACAATACATAATTATGTAATTTTCTCAGTGACGCATTATCTTTCGTGGCTGAATAATTTATGTAAGATTATCATCACACATGTACATGTAGTTTTACACAAGAGTAATGCTTGATTTTGATTTCTATGTTTGTATTGTAATACAGTTGTTTCATAGCAAGAATAATATGTTCATGATCATCCATAGTGTTTTGACATTTTGTTTGCTGAATAAAAGGTTTCTATAAACTAATTCTTTTAAAATTGATTATACACAAGTCGATAGAGGTGTAAAGGTTTTCCAAAAATAAATGAGTGTCTTGGGGATTTACAGGACAATTACTTTCAGAATACACACAAGATCAAAGAGCGTCAGAATTGGTGGTCTAGCGCCATCTACGATTTTAGGAACTTTTAGCGAGTCCCCCACAGGATGCGTTTGGAGCAGGGCAAGTGGAAATTGGAGTTCATGATGAAGCAGACAGAGAAATTCCCCAAAAGGAGAACGACCAAATGGAAGTCCGGGGGCAACGCCCCTGGCGGTGGCTACCCTTTTCGCAGAAAACTTCAGAATATATTAACGTAAAAGGACAGGTTTTCCTTGCATTCATTTAAATGCTAAATTTGAGAAATATGTGTCGCTCCATCTTGCCTAAATGGACTCTATACCATTATTTTTCATATGAGAGGAAAATGCTGCTTAAGTAGCGAGGTCAAAGCTAGATGTACAATACATGATAATATCGAAATCGGCGGAGGAATTTCATCCCTGGGTCATTCGTGCAGAGGGTGAGAAAGAAAAGGGGAAGAGAGTGAGAGAGAGAGAGAGAGCCTAGAGAGAGAGAGAGAATGGACAAAGTGGACTTTCAAGAAGAAAGAGTGATTAACACAGACTAAAACAAAATGCATTTGACATACAGTAATAAATGAAAGTATGAACAACGGCAAGAAGTATATGTTTGACACCACAGTACATCTACGAGGATCTAAAATAAAAGACAAAGCACATCTTTTTTAAAGGTGCCTTTTGGTAACTAGGGGGACTTTTTAAAACTCCCCCCCCCCCCCCCCCCCCCGCCAGTGTAAGTCATCCGTGTTCTAGAAGAAGAGCCTACTATAACTTCAGTTACAACAGTCAAACAACAAAATAAATTAAATTGAATTTCCCCAAACACAATTAATTCATAAGTTATCTCTTTTTTGATGACCGTCCGTTTGATCATCAATTTGAAGTATTGTACAACCCAAGAAAGGGAAGAGAATAAATGAGAGAAAATATGAAAGGGAAAGATAATCGAAGGAGGGGGTAGCTGGGAAATGTGAGAAATATTTACACAAATGGTTTATGGACATTTTCGAGCTTCAGGTAGCGAAAAGTATGTAGATGGGGGTAAAGACTCCTGTTAAAGCAATTATGAATATAAGAGAAGAGGAATAGATTGATATATGATAGCCACACTCTGATTCATTCCACACAAGATCACAGCGCTCTCTGGAAGTAATTGTAATAAATCTTATTCAAGTTTCATATAGACCGCCCCCTGAGCGGAGGCGGTCCTCCAGGGGGCACAGTCCCCCTCTACTTTTTTCAAGAACCCCAAAGTGCCCCTTCCACTTTTCAACTCTTTGACAATTTTCCTTTTCAATAAGTGTCCATTTTAATCTCTAGTAAATGCCCTATTCAAATCTGAGAACTACCCCATTTTTCAACTCGGATAAGCACACCTTATATTTTCACATGTACCCCTTTTCCGAATAATAAATGCTATCAAATGTCAGGTATGAGAAGTTACTCCTTTTGGCTTCTGATGATTTCCCTTTCAACAATGATACATGTCCCTTTTCCTTTCTAATAATTATAAGGGACATATCCCCCTTTCATAAACAGTTTCCCATACGTTCCTTTTTGCATCCTAGCAAGTGCCCCTTTGTACATACTCCTTTTTAAATAAGTGTCCCCCTTTCCCCAAAGCTCATTCCCATTATTCCAATTATGTTACTTATCAAAGGTCCTCTTAGTCTTCCATTGTGAGAATGTGCTTATACCCCATTAGGATTTTTTTTTTCTTCCTGTTTATATGTTATTTTGGCACTCCGACCTCACAAATCTAAAAAAAAAATCCTCACTAATTTTTCAGACCATCACACCTAACTGCAAAGTATGATGCTAATAGTCTCGTATGCTGTATAAAGAGAAACAAATATAGAAATCATCCCTCATAATGTAATCACAATGTAGGGGTATACACCAATGTCCAAAAATTGTATATATTCACATTCAGGTTTCCCTTTGTAGGTGCCCTTTGTTGTTGGTATCCCCCCCACCCCCAACTTAGGAAGTTTCTCCGCCGCCCCTGCCCCTCCGGGTACAAAACACAAAACACAATCTCAAACACACCCAGCAAAATATCAAACATGTGTAGTCGTACCTCTTTCATCAATACCTCATTTACTCAACAAATGGCTAAATCCTTGATCACGTTCGCTTTGTCAGTGTAGTCCATAACATTGTTGCAGTGATTTCCAGCCAAGTTTTCACCAATACATAAGTTTTACATTGATTGTTTGGAGCCAGGATGGCTTATAACAGAAGATATGTTGGCTTCATAAATGAAGTTCAGTACATATATCATGTAAAAGGTTGCCAAACACATCTGGCAGTATGGTACATGGACAAACATCTGGCATGGCCAAAATTCAACCCGCTGGAAATCCTTGCAGCCCCCCTCCCCACTTTTCTACTTGGCAACTCTACGTCTCTCACCAGACTCGCACCTCAACAATGAACACCAGATGGGAAGGCCAAAATTAATACAGGTATGGCTACACTAGCTGTTGAAATAGGAGCATGTGATCAAACATTTGCACTATTCCGTGTTACTCTTTAGAAAAAAAAGTATTAAATGCTCTTCATGGTGAATTGTGGGGAATTTTTCTTTGTCTGGATTAAAAATATCAACTTTGAAAATGTCAAAGACTGTAGATTTGCTTTGATTGGCCTTCCCAAATCACATTGCACTCACACACAGGTCTATTCCTAAAAAAAAAAACTGTAGATACTGTATTAACTACTAAGCATAGTTTGTAGCATTGGAAATGAGGTTACAGCAGTTAACATTAAAAGGATAGTCGAGTTCTGTTGCAGAGGGCGCTACACAAAATATTTTTTTTGTGAGATAATGAAAAACTGAGTGTCAAATTTGAATGAACATACAATTTAAATGACAAAATCATCTGTGTTATGAACAAAATCGGTTGAGAGACATCTGAAATATCCATAAATATAACGATTTCTAATAAAATTGTGTCCCACGCCACCACAAATTTTAGATAATTTGAAGAAAAAAATGTTTAAAAAACGAAATAGCGCCTTTTACTTTGTATTTCAGCCAATGCTATTATTGTCTGTTTTGTTGTTAATTTCGTGTTGGTTATAATACGCACAACCAGCTGGTCCATGTATTGTTATTTTTAATCAAACAATTAATTAACGGTCACCATATTTTTTTTGAAAGTGGAGCTGAATTGGTACGATCGTATTGTCTAAATTTCACACATTTTGGGGGTAAAAAATTACCTTCGTAGCAATTTTAGGTTCTAAAAGAGCACTAGAGATAGATAAGAATAAGAGCAATAACCATGCACTTTGAAGGCATTTGCGGACTGAAAACAGAACTCAACTATCCCTTTAAAAAAAAATATGCTCAGGTCTTCCTGCCCCTTTTCCCATTTTTTACATCCGAAATTGTGCACAACCAATTTTTTAATTTTTTATTTGTCCAATGAAGCATAGTCTACCTTGAACCACAACCATGAATGTCAAGTGTGACACATTTGCACATTATTTGAATGTGTAAAATGTACTGATGTTCATTGTTTTTGCTGCTGCCCTCCCAATGCCATAAACTATACTTTTCCTCGTGCACTCATGATGAACTGGAATAGGTTTTTTGCCATTATTCAAGATGTTTTCAGGAACTTCTAAATTCTGTGAAAGATGAAAAAGACTAAATTGTTGTTAAATCAACAAACAACTCATTGTGAAAATATTCCATGTACAATATATAGAACAATTTTATTTACACATACATGTATCACCACAAAAATGATACTTTCAGGCATTCTTTGAACAAACAAACTAAAAGATTCACATATGACAAAAAGGTAACGCACAGCCTTGGTAAGGTACTTCGGGGTAAAACGGAAGATATCACATTTGTGTTTTTTATCCCCAAATAAATTAGTGAGTGTGCTCAGGAAATGCTGGTATTTTCATGAAATCAGAGGTTATGGTACTGATTTTTTTTGCCTGGTAACTACTATTTCACTTGACTCTAAAGACATCAAGGATAAGAGCATTTCCAATAAATTCACAGATGATGCTCTCTGCACAACCGGAAAGCAGGTAATGTCTGTTGAATGTCAAAAGGTTCAAAATGACGTCAACTCTTTATAAAATTCTGTGACAATGTTTGATCAGGGTAATGACTATGACCTGTTTTCTTGTCACTTTGAAAGAATTTTGGTTTACAAACTCTTTCAATAACCTTGACCAACGCTGTGCATTACCTTCGGCAACAATTTTTAACGAATGTATAATTTTCATTGGAATACTAGCTTACTTTAGCCATAAAAATAAAATTGAAAACAAAAGTTACAAAATCAATGTACAGCTACTAGATGGTGTAGTATTCTTTAGCAAAGCAATCCTGAAAATGTACAGAAAGTTAAACAAGTTGGAAGTAATTAAAGATGGAATCAAGGACAAATCAGTATTAATAAATTGTACGATGATAAATTGATAATCTCTTTTTTTTCCTAAATACAGGACTATTAACATGTACTAGTGTCAGTGTGTCACATGCATTTCTTTAATCTTTACTTTCTTCTTTTACTCACCTCTATACTTACTGTCTTTTCTAGCATGTGTACTTGACCTCAGGAGGGTGCAACAAGGTGCAAGCACTCATAATTTAATTTCTTTTTTTTAGTTTTTTTTTACCAAAATCTATTTTGTTTGTTGTTAAATCAAGAGAACCCAGGTTCCCGGCCACAGCAGGAGAGAGGAAAAAATGCAGAAGGAAATTGTGTGAATACATTACAACTCTTAGAAATATTGAACAATTGAAGCTTTTCAAAACATCAACACATGCCATCTTTTCAATCTTTTATGCCAAAACATTTTAATTTTTTTTTTTTTTCAATTTCAAAAGAATTGTTCTTATGAATGTACAATGTAATAACATTTTTTTTCTTCAAAGACTAAATTTTGAGTCTGTGAAGAAACACTACAAATTGCTATAAACAAAACTTTTCTTTCCTTTGTTTTAAAAATTAATAAATGAAGGCAATCAAAATTAGTGTTGATATCTACAAGCATCAATTGTTATAAAACATATATTACAAATTTACAAAAACACTTGTTGCTCATGTTTCCCTTTTAGAACCACATTTATGTACTGACTTTTTACCTTATGAACAAGACTCTTGAAATTCCCATTAGATTTAGAAATACACCTACACATGAACTATTATGCAAATTGTTATAAATCAAATTTGTATACAGGTGCACCCATCCAAACAACTTGCTCAACCTTGAGGATCAACAAAATAATCTCCATGAAAAAGAAAAACAACTGCAAATAGTACTATTTTGAATTTCTATAATAACGATAACTTTTAACATCATTGTCCATTTACTTGTACCACATCTCACAGGTTGAAGTTATTTGCCATATATGGCAACAAAAGATATATTGACTTGGGGTATTCTTCTCCTAAAAACACAAACACACACCAGGGGGGAATTGGTAGTAAATACCTTACCAGAAAGTCTGTATATTGAAGGAGCAGATGATCCAGGATTACTGCACCTAGAAAGGACAAAGCAGTCAAGGTTTTCTGAGAGTACCTTATCTTCAAGAATAGGCAAAAAACAAATGAAAATCTAAAATGAGGCAGATGCATCAAAGACAACAGTCTTAATTTTCTTTTCTTTCTTATTATTCTTCTTTAAAAAATTTTTTTATTTTGTTCTAAAGGTAAAACAAAAACATGCCAAGATTAAAAAAAATGAATGTGTAGTTTGATTCTTAATTTTTCGATCCAATGCAACTGATCTCACCCAAATATCTATCATTTTTGTAATTTTACACTATGGATGCCTATCTGAAACCTCAGCACATGCCATTAGATGATTTTCACTTGCCTTGAGATAAACATTAGAAAATAAATTTGTAGAGAAAAAATTGAAACTTTGATATTTGTTCCATTTGAATCATGAATGAGTGTTAAGACTTTTGGTTTCACATGTGGATCCCAGTCAAATCACTTTCTGTGTGTACCAAGCAACCAATTAAATGGTGACAAGATAAAAGAAGTTGACATATGTATCATTTGCTCTTAGTAAAGAGCGATACAAACAATACAACTTGGTGTTTTCATTTCACATTGCACATACACTAGGTTTAATCCTATAGGTTTAATCCTAGAGATGCACATGAAAATGAGAAGTGTCGAACATGTATTATTTGCTCCTGAAATAAAGAGCAATACAATTCAACAGAATGCAGTCACTATTTGTGACATGCGTAAGTAATACAATTACAAGACTTAACCGACCATTTAGTTCATCACATGAACTTAGCGAGTCTCTGTGGCATGTCTTGGAATAGCTGACCAAGGGAGACCTATTATTGGCATAAGCACAGGTCTTCCATAGGCTGGCCAACAGGGTAGGTGTGCCTGCAATGGTGGGTTCCCCAATCACAGGACCTGCAGAGGATAAAAGCAGAAAGAACAACTGAAAGCAAGATTAGTGAGTGTTCTATAACAATAGTGGATACAAGATCATTCTAAGCTAGGGAAGCCATATGCAAAATATAATAAATTACAAGTTGCAACTGACTTCTCTTCACAAAATTAACAAATGTATAACATATAACACTCTGATATAAATCAACATGATTACTCAGATTTTAACTTATTTAATAAAATAAAGTTCTGTCTTTTTCTGTCTTTCAGAGTCAAATGTTTTCAGGTCACAGTTTTGAGTCAGAAATCATTTTTAACAAACAGAAAAATAGTTAATAAATATAATCTAAGAGATAACCGACCATATTCTAGTTTGTTCAACCAACTGACACTTTGCTCCTTTCCGCATAACAATTCTCTGCAAGTGCAACGTCGCGTCGTGCCTCCTGAGCTCATCTGACTGCTTCCATGGCAAAAAGTGACGCTAACTGTTTTTTATTTTCTCCTCTGCTAAAATGCTAGAGTTTTGACATTGCTCACGATCTGCTTCCAGCCAATTTTGCTTTAGCACTGCACTTTGAGCAAAACTCAAGTGACACATTATCGCCTGAAACGTGAAGACAAACTCCTCCTAGTCCTATTTCTGAAGTATAGTTAGGTAGATTTTCATCAATCGATTCACCTTCAACACTTGGTACGCTTTCACACTTGGCGACTTTACGAGAGCGAAGCTCTTCATTCTGCCCAACGCAATAATCATGATCAAACTGTCGTTTTCTTTTCTGGCTTACAAGAGGAACATCACTAACCGCTCTGCTTGGCTGTAACGGCATGGAGGTGTGAAACTCAAGTCCTGTTGCTTTGATATTTTTCAGAAGACCAGACAGTGTGCTTTGGTTGGCAAGAACACTTTTCACGTATTGCAACTCTCTGGCGAGCACATTGACTTTCTTACGCAGGCGGACATTCTGCTTTTTAAGGGCATCGTTTTCGGTATCTAGGAGTCCAACCTTATCCTCCAGATCTCCCATGAGCTGCTTCTTCCTCTCGCGGTTTAACTTCGCCATAACTGCATTTCTGTTTGGCCCTCGGACGCTTTTGCGAGCTCCTGTCTCATCAATGACTGTGTAGCTTGTTGAAGGTGTTGCAATCTGGCCGGACTCATTCCGAGTCTTGGTGTATTTTCGCGTAGTCAACGATGGCAATGGCGATTTGACTTGACTGTGGACAGTTGAATCCTGGTCATGTGAACTATCTGAGAATCTTCCAGAGTCATTCGAAGACTGTCGTCTCTGCCTCTGCTGGGTCTGACGTTTGGACTTTCGACTGGTTTGAGCGCCGAGGTATCTCAGCAACTGATCTGCATCTTCAGCCTCTTCCTCTTCAGAAACATCACATTCGTAAACAGAGCCATTCTCTGAATTACTTTCTAATTCTAGTGAATGAGTAGAAACTTGGTCGCTCAACATAACTGATTGATTCTCTACGATTGCAACGTCGTCAGGCTGCATGAACAAAGCAGCACGATCAGCTAACGATTCAATGTCAACCATTTCTTCTGGTTCCACGCCTGTCAATTCAGGAAATAGCTCCTGAAATTCGCTCCCGTCGTACGGCGGAGATAAAGCACTCTCGACCATCTGGAAAGTAGAATTAGGAAAATACATTTTTAAACTATTCACAGGATTGACAAGAAATAAAATTCAACGAAGCAAACCAGTATGTTTCGATAAATCGTGCAGATATACTCAAAATTACTACCTGGATAATTCAAGAAGATGTGTGATTGCGAAGCAGCGTATGGATAATGTGCATGAGTACAGTACGTACGTGCAGCGCATATAAAGGCATTGCATTGTGATGTCACAAATCGTTCGTGAAACGTTGTTAATCACGTGACCGGATAGTGCGTTTAGTCTCAATTTATGCATGTATTCTTTTCTAGATCAATTCCGAATGATTTAATATCTCTAAAATCAATCAATTTATAGTGTATTTTTATGAATTTTTGTGAAATAATTATCTATTCACATAATTACAACCATAAGAATACTTTAAATTAATCAATATTTCCTAATAGTTAGATGAGCCGATTGTAATGAAGTCTCCTTCTAAAAATTATGTTGATCAACGCTTTCACAAAAACTAACATTCCATGGACGTCGAGGAAACGATTTTCCCCATGACAAAAAGTGTAGTGACGTCACATTCACAAAGCGGGAGATCGAGAGGGTTCATCAAACTTTACCTCAAGAATAGTGCATACAAAACAAGTCTAATAAAAAAGAGGAGGCTAGAATTCGGTATACATGATTTTAACAAAGGATAGGATGAATGAGATTTGAAACGAACAGAAAATTAGTGCATTCTAACTTCCTAAGATCTTACAAAGTTCTTAGTGGCATAAATGCATAAATTCATATACTAAAGGATAGGTAGGTTTTAAATAAAATACATCTAGGGATTTCAATTTTGGTTATATATGATTCTTCAGATTTTAAAATGTATAAAAGTCATACAACATACAGCTGCACTACAATTGCAATGGGGTGTGATTTTGTACCCCCCCCCCCCCCCCGATCCAATTTCCTTATACTTATTGAAATTTGCTCATTTTTTAAAGGGGGTTCAACTTTTTTTAAAGTTGCTAAAGTGGCTGCAGGCAAATGAATTTGAAATAGAGGGGAAAAATGACTGCAAATATTATGGGCAATTTATTTTACATTTTCCCCAATTGATATGCATGTAGCTGTGAAAATAATAGAAAATATTAATATGAATATAATGAATTGTAACTATGTCATGCAGGATCCATACTGACCAGTATTGACTTCAAAATAATAATGTACCGAGCTCATTCCTTTTAGCTCAGCTCCATCATAATGATAACAATAAGAATCAAAGACAAATGCACAAAAAGAAGCAAATCTTATATATACAAAAATGTTTATTAGATTAGCAAACTAGAAAAATAGGCAACATTGATTTTAAAAATGTATTTAAAATAAAATATATAAAAAACGATTTAGAATAACACATGTAAAACAAACTCTTTTCATGTGCAATAAGTCATCATTCATATAGTTCAATGCACTACTTTACCACAATATCCACTCGTCATAATTACATATCATTCATTTTTATTTTGTTTAATCATGAAAATATAGGGACATATCATTAAAACATTTTAAAAACACATTTACTTCCAATAATTCTTTACTACTGAACTGAAATTACTGAATTGACAAAGCACGATTCCCCTTTTATTATTAGCGATTAAAACTGTTTTTATAATTCTTATGTTTCTTATTCTTTATCTTAGTTTTCCCAAACAACTGAATGTTTTTCTTTAATTTTTTGTTCTGCCCAGGTTTATTTTCACTTTAAAGGAAATCTTGAGTCCCAATAATCACAGAAAATGAATTCCAGTAGAATCACACAAATCTTACACTGATTATCTGCCCAACAAGTGTGGTACAGTGGTGGAAAATGAATAATAGCTGAGTGATGATGATTTTTTTTTTAGTTACCGGGTACTTCATTTGTCCAGACAATGACTCTGTATGATGGTCCAAAGTCCAAACACCCCCATTATACCAGTCATTAATCATTAAGTTGTTATCTTTTGAAATACTAGAATTCAAGATGAAATTTACAGGTATTACCATATACCGGTACATGTATGTTGCAAGCATGTCTCTATTGAATCAATTGATGATTTTTCCTTTTTAATGACTGTTATTCCTGTAATCTAGTAACTTCATAATAATATTAATAATAATAAAAAATAACAATGTTTATAATGCGCACATATCCACCCCAAGAGATGCTCAAGGCGCCTAACAAGGTAAATATATTAAACTTAAGAAAGCAAATGAGAAGTTACAGAGAACGAAAATAATTTAAAATAATTAAATATAATTAAACAATGTTACTACACCAGATTGTGAAATACACTACGTCTTAACAAGGAATTCAGACATTAGATAGGTTTTCAATTTTTTTTGAACACCTTATACATGTAAATAACTAACATAGGTATCAGTTCAGTTTTGTAACACATTACTCTAACCATGTGGTTGTTATTGTTGTTTCTGATCACTATTGATAACATTTATTTTTCAATACAAATACGTAAATAGCCTAAAACTTTGATAAAACCTTGTAAATATGTCTGAAAGAAGGAAAGTGTGGACCGATGTCTTACCAAGGGGTACTACATCAGCTTGGTTATTATCAAAGATCTTTCAACTCCAGGAACAGAATTCTGTTTCTCTCTTTCTCTCTCTCCATCTCCTTTCTCTCTACCGTATCTACTTCAAGTTTCTACATACACATGTAATTGGTCCAAATTTTTGTTTTCCTTTTTGAGGTCAAGTACAACACTAGTTATTCTGTACACATGTCTAAGATCAAGAATGAGATCAAATTTGTTAAAATCATACTGCAAATGCAAGTATTGCTTCATGTAAAATGCTTTTATAAATAAAACTTCTCTAAATTGAGGCAGAAGAACATCTACAAGCGTTAAGAGATGTTTATCTAATGCTATGTGCCTTTCTGAACATAATTTGGGTCTTCACATTTTCATTCAATGCTACTATACATCATAATTACTCAACATTAAAAAAAAGGAAATAATTCAAGCCAATCTAAAGACTCATTCAGAGTCACATACCCTTACATAAATACAATATACATGCAAAAAGCAAATCAAATGATGATTTGTCGAAAGTTAAATCTGCTGTCATCTTCTAGGGACATTATCTCCTCCTGCTTGAAATGATTCCAACTGATGTTTTTCAAAGTCCCACATTTTGTGAACAGAGGCATGGATTTCCTGCAGTTTCTCCAGTCTTGGCATAGAATGCTGTAAAGTGAATGGAAAACACACAGACAAACATCACATCAGCAAAACATAAAATCATCCATTTTTTACACACCCAATTATTCTTGTTGTCACCAATATATTACAAATACCAGTATGTTACATTCAGGCACCATTTCAAATCCATTCTGGGATAGTTTGGTGACCAAGGCGCTTGGTACTAAAATTGTATTGGGCACTGGACTTGTCTACTACTTACCATGAATACAGGCACTAATGAATTGGTCCACTCTCCATCAGTTTTGTGCTTCAAAAGAACGGCTAAATAGTACACTATCTTGTGCTAGGAAAAATGGGAGATGATAGAGAGAGAGAGAGAGAGAGAGACATACCATGACACATTCTGGATAAAATTACAGGGTTTTTCACATTCAGATAAAGTTAACACTATAACCATTTTACATGCACATAATTATGCAGTCAACCATTCCAAACACATATGATTAAACAATCTCGAGCCATATTCACATGCATCGAAGGGGAGGGTAATTTTCTATACTCGTAAAGTGGTGCTATTTTCGGGGTACCAGTACTATAAGATCTGGGCCCTGTTTTTATAAAGAATTGCAATTGTGCTTTGGGGCCCTGATATCTTGTGTTTTCATACCTTACCTTGTGTGCCATTTGCTTGCAAAAATTGTAGACAGGAAAATGGATATGCAGTCAAGAGATGTCAGCCCCCCCCCCCCCCCCCCCTGACAAAATTGTGCCCAATCACCTTCACTTTCAGGAATGTTCACATCTTTTTATATTTGCAAATTGGGGAAAATCCTTGAAAACCAATTTTCAGATTTTCTTGCCCAATTAAGGCCTAATTTTCTGATGAATCAAGGAAGATTCTCTAGTCAGGACTTCTAGTCAGGACTTCAAGAAGGCTCAGGGATAAAACAAAATTAAAAAAAACAACCTTTACTAACCATTGTTACAGCTTCATGGATAACAATGTCTTGGACAGCTCTGAAAGGAATGAATTTGACAACTCTCCGTCCTGTGACATACTCCGAAGATATCTGCACTCCAAGGGATGAAATGAGCAAGAGAGTTTCTGGAAGTCAGAGGAAAAAATAACCAAAAATAAAGACTTTGTTATGTGGGGATTATGAAAATGAAAACAAATGGGTATGAATACATCAATACAAGCATGTTATGCTTTGTTTACATAATTTTGGAGAGAATCGGTAAAAGAAAAACAGAATGAGATAAGCCAACTCATTGAAGTTGATGGTCAAGATAAAAGTTGGGTAAAACTTGTCTGACAACACTGAATCTTAAAAATTAATAATGAGCACAGAATAAGAATATAAAATTCTCAAAAATAGTTCTGCAATTCAAGTTTGAGCATTAATTATTATCTCTCTAGTTTGTATTTTATCATACATGTACTTGAATTTTATACCATTGAAAAGTATGCTTCTTTCCCTTTACAATGACGACCTATTTGTAATGATTATGTAATCATGGAATGTGCTTTACACCTGAATACGTGGCTGAGTCAAAAGTGAAATGTTGTAAAATGCATTATTGTCAATAGTGAATTCTTCAATTGTTTGGAGAATGGATTGTGTTTATGACAATAACAGTCATTTTGCAACATGTCACATTTGAGAGACATCAAGGCCCAAACTCGATTTCAATTACAGAGCTACTTTGAGTTTGTAATCAACTAATAATCTCCTTTATCATAAAATTTGCATTTAGTCATTAGTTACACTTTTGTTACCTTTTGATACTGATGAACGAATGTAGATAAACAGTAGGACAATCATTATGATGGCAAGAAGAACTGGATTCCATGACTGTAGATAAAGTTTGAAGACAAGCAATATTATTGACAATAATACAACAAGAAAATCAACAATTATATGATTGATGAATATATTGGACTCGTCATAGCATATATTTTAGTTATTTACTTTGCCAAATAAATCATATATTTTGGTAATAGCTTCCTAGCTTTTAGGTAATAAATGAAATAAGTTTGAAAGGAAAACTATAAGACTGATACCACACGTAACCATAATCAGCAATAACATATTTTATTATATGTCAATGATAAAGTGACCATCATTTGATTTTAATTAGAGGTTTATTTACAGTAAATGCCTTAATGGTTATGTTATACTAACCTTTATACATGTACTCACCCATATTATGTGCCCTGCAACTGAAGTTAAGAGGAGAAGACAAAAAAGTAGAACATTTTGTTGCAACTGTTTTGCTGTCACAGAGATCTCGCAGATAAGCTTGTCATCATTCATGCCTTTTTTCAAATTCAAAGGCCAGCCATTTGTATCCATCAAGTCCATTGACATTGTGTTATATATCCATCACTAGAAAATCAGTTCAAATAGTCAAAATAATAAGTAGTCACTCAGTTGCAATTGCAGATCATTTGCTCAAGTCCAAATGATAGCTCTGTTGCTGCGTGTAACACAGAGGTAAATGTATGGGACCACACGAACTGCTTCCGGTGTGCTGCCCTCTTCAGTTGTTTATACCGCAGCTGGGCAACGGGAAACTCCGCTGAACGAAGAGTGAATGTGGGACTAAATCGGGAGAAATCTGGCCAAAATGTCTGCCAACATGGAAATGCCAGGGGTAAAAGCTGCTCTGCAGCGTCTTCAAGAGTTAGGTAATAATTTAATTCGGATGAAATGTAAATACTATACCGATATCTTGAAATACATAGATTGTTATTATTTGTTTAGATCTCCCTTGCGGGCTCAGGATCGAGTGACGCCGGGAATTCATATTCAAAGACCCCGGAACTTCGGGGTAGCTTTATACACGCTACGGTGTTGTTCGAGCTCCTCCCTGCGCCGTAGCTGTGTTTTCAGATCAGTTGCAGCTGCATGTGCATGTGCAGCTGTGTCACTGTCAGTGTGTGAAGCCTGCACCTGATGCTGGATCTGAAAGGCTCTCACATGCTTTTCACATAGGCCTACATAAAAATAACATAGTTTTCAGAATACTTCCACAGGCCCTCTGCCTCTGGCAAGTATCGTTAATAGATGAGAAACTGTTTCAACTAATTATTAACTCATATCCTGCCATGAGACTGCTAGCGCGCTATACTTATAGTGCTCTGTGCACGCGAGCGCGCTACCGTTTGACTGCTTTGTGCACGCTAGCAAGCATATGTAATAACAGTCATTGTTCATGCCCATTGCACCGTGCTGAGTGCTTTTACAGCGCTATTGAAAGTACCATCGCGTGCATCAGATTATCGGCTTTGGATTACGCGTCTTTGTATACAACAGTCAGATTGGATTTTCTCGAGTAATTCAGCGATTTGTTTTTTGTAAAGATTTAAATAACACGCACTTGAACCAACCTTAAAATTAACTTGGCACACAGGAGATTAAGCACTGTGGCACTGTGTGCATTGTATGGGTGGCAGCTTAAGAGTTAATAGAAGTTCTAACATTAAGCATGGCATGAGCATAATATTTCTCAAAAATACAAGTGCATCAATAGTATGTTCTACATTGTGTTGTTTTTAAGTTTCTTATACTGTAAACTGGACTTGACATATCAAGTATAAATATAAACGTTCTTCATTCAGCTGTAGTTTGTTAGCTTGATGACTTCCAGGGGTCCAAAACTGACCATCTTGAGTTGGCTTGAGCTGTCTTCAATAACTACCGATATTGACTGAAACTACAATAAACACTGATTATGTAGACCTGATATTTCCAGCCTTGTCTCCTTTGTGTAACAATGTACATGCACCATTAATTGTTTTGACTGCTTCGTCAACATGAGTATAATAAAGAAAAATAACTACATATGAAACATCATCAAGAATGTTATCTCCTTGATACATCTTCCTTTTTTTTTTCTGTGATCTAAAACAAGCAATAATTTGCTTTAACATGTAAAAGTTTCAACAAATGTTCTTGGATTTGTCAATAATTGCATGCATAATATAGTGCCATAGCCTGTAATGTCACATGATAAGAAGAAATGCATGGTAAATGAGTAACATACCCTGTAATGTCACATGATAAGAATAAATGCATGGTAAATGAGTAACATAGCCTGTAATGTCACATGATAAAAATAAATGCATGGTAAATGAGTAACATAGCCTGTAATGTCACATGATAAAAATAAATGCATGGTAAATGAGTAACATAGCCTGTAATGTCACATGATAAAAATAAACGCATGGTAAAGCGAGTAACATAGCCTGTAATGTCACATAAGAATAAATGATGGTAGGTGGGTAACATAGCCTGTAGTGTCACATTATAGGAATGAATGCTCACTTAAGGACATAATCACTATAAAGTGATGGTGTTTTTACTTCTCTTCCAGATCGTGTCTTTCTTGTGTTGTCTCCTGTTGTTTGTGTTGTGTCTGGTTTTTTGTTTGTAGTTTGTTGATCTTTGTTAGTCTTTGGTTCAGACTCTTTGTGTTTCTTGTGACCACGGTCTGTTTTCCGTGTTGTGTTTGTTTGTGTTGTGGAATGTTTGTCTGCCATAGTTTCTTGTGGAGCTTGGGTGTTAGTGTTAGGTTTGGGGTTAGGATTTGGGTTAGGATTGCTCTGTTGGTGGTGAAGTAATTCATCAGTCCTCTTCAAGTCCTTACGGTTCCTCCGAAATCGTTGACCAAGTTCGGTCTCTATTTCGTAGGATCGTTCATCCAGTCTTGTCAACACAACCGCTTTTCGCCATACATGATCCCCTAGCTTGTAAGGTTTCAACCTGACTGTGTCTCCTTCTTGTAGGATGGTCAAGTCCTTTGAGTTCTTGTTGTAGTGGTGCGATTGCTTTCGCTGTTGAGCTTTCATCTTTCGCTTTTCTTCCTTCAAGATTTCTGCGCCTCGAGGTTTCAGGAGATGATCCGTCGATGGAAGTGTCGTTCTCGTTCGTCTTCCTTGAAGTCGTTGAGCTGGGCTGCTGTCGATGCCCTGTTGTGGGGTGTTCCTGATCCCCAGGAGTGCCTTGTAGGGATCAGTGTGTGCTGCCTCACTCTTTCTAATCATCTGTTTCGCAGCTTTGACGGCTGCTTCTGCTTTGCCATTTGTCTGGCTATGCCTGGGTGAAATTGTAAGATGGTCGAACTCCCACGTCTTTCTGAATTTCGCGAAGGCTTCTGAGGCGAATTGGGGACCGTTGTCCGAAATGATCGTGTTAGGGATTCCGTATCTAGCGAAATGACCTTTCAATTTCTTGATCACCATTCTGCTGTCTAGTTCATGGAGGCGATCTATTTCCCAGAAGTTAGAGAAGTAGTCTACTGTGACTAAGTAGTGTTTACCCTTCAGCTCGAAGAGGTCGACTCCTACTTTCTCCCATGGGCGATCTGGGAGTTCAGTTGGCTGTAGTGTCTCCTTCTGGTTCTGTCGTTCATATGTTCTGCACGCGTCACATGTAGATATGAATGTCTTAATATCCGCGTTCATACCTGGCCAGTGCAGACATTCACGTGCTCTGCGAAGACAGCTCTCTACCCCTAGATGAGAGTCGTGTAACATTTCCCTCATCTTTTTTCTCATTGTCACTGGTATGACTATACGTTCTCCCCTGTACAGAAGTCCGTTCTGGTAGGAAAGTTCGTCCCTCACGTGGTAGTATGGCTTAGCTTCTTCAGGTACCAATGACTTTTCCTCTGGCCAGCCTTGCATGATGACTGCCTTGAGGATTTGTAGATTCTCATCTCTACTTGTGTGTTCAGCTATCTCCTTAATCTTGTCCTCATTCATGCTTGGACCTGTGACTGCATTGACCTCTGCAAATTCACCTGCTCCTGTAGTTTCTGGTAGATAAGCTCTTGAGAGTAGGTCTGCGATGTGCATATCTTTACCTTTAACCCAAGTTATCTCAATGTCGTAGTGGAGCATTCGCATGAGCATGCCTTGTAGTCTTCTAGGAGCTCGATGTAGAGGTTTCTTTACGATTGTTTCTAACGGCTTGTGATCACTGTGTACCTTTACATGTCTCACGAATGTGTACTGGTGAAACCTCTCAAGCGAGAACACAATTGCTAGGGCCTCCTTCTCAATCTGCGCATAGCGTTGTTCAGTCTCTGTCAGTGCTCTGCTAGCATATGCGACAGGTTTTCCTTCCTGTAGAAGAGTAGACCCGAGACCTGACTTGCTTGCATCACATTGGATTACCAGTTCTTTTTCTGGGTCGTAGAAGGCTAGGATGGGTGCTGCTGTCAGGAGTCGCTTAGTCTCCTTCATGGCTGTCTCTTGTTCCTTCTTCCATTCCCATGGTACTCCTTTGTGTGTAAGTTTGCGAATGGGTTCAAATGTCTCTGACAACCTGGGGAGGAATCTAGCAAGGTACTGTACACTCCCCTGCACTCTCTGTACTTCTGTAGCATCAGTTGGATTGGGTAGGTCTACGATGGCCTTGATCTTTGATGGATCTGGTTTGAGGCCCTCTGCACTGACGATGTGTCCTAGGAATGTCACGCTGGGTGCTTTTAGTACAGACTTCTTCTGGTTTAGCTTTATTCCTCTTTCTCTGCACCTTTGAAGGAGAGCCCTCAGTCTCTGATCATGGCTTCCCTCTGCCTCTTCTTCTGTGGACCCTACTCCAAACACAATTATGTCGTCAGCCACACATTCTACTCCTTCAAGTCCTGCCAGGGCTTGCTGCAGCTTCTTTTGGAAAATCTCTGAGCTGACCTTGAGACCGAATGGCAGCCGTTTCCACCTATATCTTCCAAAAGGTGTGTTTATGGTAGTTAAGTAGCTGCTCTCTTTGTCTAGCTCGCAATGTAGATATCCAGACTTAAGGTCAAGCTTGGAGAAGACCTTGGCCTTAGACAATTCTGGGAGGATATCATCCATAACTGGTAAGCGGTGTATTTCCCTTTGTAGCACCTTGTTAAGTGGTCTAGGGTCGATGCAGTATCTCAGTTCCTTGGTCCCTTTCTTTTCTGTAACCACTAACCGACTGCACCAATCAGTTGGTTCATCAACAGGAGCTAAGATGTCCTGCTGAACTAGATCATTCAGGCCCTTCTTTATCTTCTCCTTCATGGATACTGGCACAGGCTTTGCGTTACACTGTGTAGGTCTCACATCTCTAGCCTGATCCGTAACTAAGTGTACCAGTCCCGGCAACTTTCCTGGCCTTGCATCATCAAACACATCCTCATATTCTGTGAGGAGCTCAGATTCTCCCTTGTTCCTTACGCTATGTATCTGCTTGAATGTGTCATAATTCACCTTGATGAGCTTCATCTTTTCGGATGTATTTCTACCCAACAATGGAACACGGTTGTTTTCCTTGACGACCATAAAGTCCACTCTGTATTTCTTTTTGTTTTTCGGGTTACGCAGGATGATCTTCACTCGTCCCTCCGCCATTAGGGTTGTCTCATTATACATTCGAAGCTCAGCGTCTCTTGTGTCAATCTTTGACGTCACATACTTTTTCGGTATTACATTGACCGTCGCTCCCGAGTCTATTTGGAACTTCACTGGGTTATCATCAATCATCATCTCTGCGTACAGTGGTTTCTTTGTACTGTTGCTCGAGGTTGCGTTGACCACTTCAACACAGTTGACAGATTCTACTTCTGAGTCTGTCTCAGAGTACTCAGACTCCTCATAGTCAACTGTTCGGATAGACTTCGTGTTGCAACAGCATGCAAAATGATTCATTTTTTGGCATTTGTTGCACTTCTTTCCGTATGCGGGACACTCTTCCTTCATCTTCTTGTGCTTTTTTCCGCAGTATTTACACTGTATGGTCGTTTCCCATCTTTTGTGACTCTCTTTCCTCACATCTTTCTTTCTCACATCTGACCTTCTTGGTTTTGGTCTGACGCCATGTACACTATCTCTAGACTCTTCCCCCAATTCTCTTAGTTGAGAAGCGGTTGCCTCAGCTGATCTACAAATATCAATGGCTTGTGACAGAGTCAGTTTCCGTTTTTGTAGCAGTAATCTTCTCGTGCCATGATCCCTTATTCCCAGGACCACACGATCTCTAAGCAATGACTCTTGTAATTCTCCAAAGTTGCAAGATTTCACCATCTCTCTAAGATTGTTTACATACGTGTCAATGTTCTCTGTCTGTTTCTGCTCTCTCTTATTAAAGACGTACCTCTCATATGTCTCGTTTCTTTCACCGACGATGACGTCTGTCAGCTTTTTCATAATAAGCGTAATGTCATACTCGTCCTCTCTGGTGCCGTCTGCTAACGCGTTGAACGTAAGCGAGTTGAACACGCGGAGCGCTTCGGGTCCCGCCGTGTTGAGGAATACCGCTCTCTGATACTCCTTAGTCTTTGCGTGGAGTTCGGTGATTATTCGATAGTTCTCCCATAGTTGGCAAAATAGCTTCCATTCTTCCACTTTATCCTCCCTCAATTTCAGTTGGGGAGGGGGAGTTACACTCACTTGACTTCCAGCCATTGCTGATCCGCTGCCACCATGTAACAATAGCTGGTATTTTACTGACAAAGTACACTCAGACGTCAGACATGATTACGGTACACGTAGCGAATGCCTATAATCTGCCCCAGGGTCAGGGGTCATAACATGGAACATAAATATTCATGTATGCAGATATTGAGACATTATATTTGGAACAGTCGGTATCTCATCTAACGTTACTTGCCAGATTTGTCTGTCATCTTGGTTTGAAAGTATTCTGTCTAATAGATCTCAATATGTAGAGTCTAGTTTATAATAATAATTCCTCAATTTTTTTCTTTCTATTACACATGGTGTACCACAAGGTTACTCTATTGTTTTTAATTTACATTAATGATCTTACACATTCTTCTAAAAACGACATTGTTACTAGATCTAACTATTATTTGTGACAAGTTCACAAGCACAAATCGGCGCCTTCAACTGCACCTCGATGTTAAATGAAGGTCCTTACCCGCGTGGGTTTTCGGCAACAAAACAACAACCACAACAAAACCAAAACAATTTTTTTTTTTTTTTTTGCCCCCAAACTAGGGGTGCGTCTTATACACAGAGATTTACGGTATGTCCCATTTGCAGGCGAAAAAAATGAAAAGGCTAAATTCCAATGGCATTTGAAAGATAATACTAATTTAGAACTTTCCTTAAAAAAGGGGACTTGAAAATGTCTTAAAATGGGAAAATAGCGACTATTTGTCAAATCGACTTAAAGGAAACCAAAACCTTCATACTAAGTTACTTTTATTGTAAAGTTTAAAAGATTTGAATAAAATCAGTGAAAATTTGAACAAAATCGGGCAAGGAATAAGAAAGTTAGAGCTTTTTGAAATGACTAGTCACTAGAGGGCGGTATTCAATTTGATGACATCATCTGTGAACAACTCTCCATGCCTTTTGTACATAAAATTTCATTTTTTTGTTGTTTTCTTTGTATTTATTTGTGTTCTTGATCCGACTTCATAACATGTGAAGTAGAATATCATTTTGCATTCTATATCTTGCTTCCAGGGGAGTACATTATCTCAATCACAAGAAAGAAGGAAAAACATGAAATTTGATGTACAAAAGGCATGGAGAGGTTGTTCACAGATGATGTCATCAAATTGAATACCGCCCTCTAGTGACTAGTCATTTCAAAAAGCAAAAAAAGGAAATGCCTCCATTTGAAATAAAATCGATTGTTCTAGATAGCATTGGAAATTCATGGAATGGGTTTTTACATATATATACAGATGGTTCTAAACTCGAGGATGGGAAGACAGGAGCCGCATTTTATGTGTCTCATTATAATGTGGTGAAATTTTTTAGATTATCCCATGTCTGTATTATGAGAGCAGAACTAGTGGCCATACTAATGGCACTAGAGTGGATTAATACATTTATTGAATCCTCTTCGGTGGTAATTTTTAGCGACGCTTTGTCAGCTTTACAAATGATCGATTCATACTTTATTAGATGTGCTATTGTAAATGAAATTTTATCCATAATTAATATTTTGCAGTTTAAGGATGTTTGTGTTGCTTTTGAATGGATTCCGTCACATTGCGATATTAGGGGCAATGAGATCGTAGATCGGGCTGCCAAAAAAGGAGCCATGAAAAGGTGTATAGACATAGTTATACCAAATACAAGAAGTGAATTGGCAGCCTCTCGTTTGATCCATTATAACAAATTATGGCAAGCAGAATGGGACAATGCAGAACACGGTAGATTTTTATATGCTTTACATAGCGACGTTTCAAAGCCCATACATAGACAAGGCCTATCTCGCAGAGAAGAATGCTTGATACAACAACTAAGAGTAGGTAACTGTAGTTTAAATTATTACCTTTTTCAAATTAACCAACACGATACTGGTCTTTGTGAAGTTTGTCAAGAAGATGAAACAATTAAACATTTTATTTTCTATTGTACAAAATACGACAAAGATAGACGTCTCTTAAAAGAAAGGATTAAATTGAACAACCCCAATCTGAAACAATTATTGATGTCTAACCCAATTTTTACTCGTGAATTATTGGGTTACATATACGATACTAATCGTTTTAGATAGCTTTTAAAGCTATCAGGGATCCCCTTAACTTATGTCGATCCTGTAATAATATATAAAATGAAGTATTTGCGGTTTTTCCATGAACAATTGCAACTAACTCCCATCTCGCCTTTTATGTGCATTTTATGCAATTTTAATATTGCAGCTTTTTTTTTTTTTTTTTTTTTTTTTTTTTTTTTTTTTTTTTTTTATTTATTTATTTTATTTTTTTTAATAAAACCATATCACTATTAATTTCATTTCACCAAGGAAAGTCGCTCGTGGGCTTGATTTCCGAAGCCCACGCCAAAGCTATACACGAAATTGACTGGCGCAAATAATCTTTGAGATTGAAGAGCGCCATCTAAACGAAGAACCAACCAACCAACCTCTTACTTCCTTATTCCTTGCCCGATTTTGTTCAAATTTTCACTGATATTTTTCAAATATCTTAAACTTTACAATAAAAGTAACTTAATATGAAGGTTTTGGTTTCCTTTAAGAGCTATAGAGCCAGTAAGTAATAGTCTGATTTTCAGACCATTGTACCGAATGGTCATACATTTTACGCTGCCAAAGATTCAATCAGTTTAATTTTGGCCATTACAAGAAGTGGGTTATTGATGTAGACAAATGCTCATGTACTGTACATGTACCCTTTACAGCTCATTTGATGTATGTTATTACCAAAGAAGAAAAAAAGGCAGTCAGTCACTCAAGAGTGTCTGACAGTGAAGTCTAGCAAATAAACAGGTTCCTTGCATAATTTTAATATCAGGACACTGCTAACGTTTAAATTTCACAGATAGGACATACAAGACATATTCATAATTCCTGCAAAGTTCTACAGAATTTGATGTTGGCTGCAAAAGGGACATAGTATCTTTAATAGGCAGCATTTGCTCACATGAATAGTCAATACACTTACAATACAAAAATGCACACAATCATGCAGATGTGGCTGATCGGCAAGTTTGACGGTAGACTTACAATTGGATTTTTATAATTATTCTTTTTAACATCTGTAAGTTGAAAAAACTGTATTTAACTGCTATTTAGGTGTCATCAATTGTCACTAAAGTACAGATTTTTAGTGAAATAAGTTGAGTTTTGTACAGTGGTGTTTGAAATGTTGAGAATCAATGGCACAGCTTTTAATACACAGCCAGGGTAATAATGCAGCTACATATGTATGTGTGCCCTAACCCCCTTTTTATTGCATTTATTCAATGGTTCCTAAATTATTTCAATATATCATATCATGTTACATTTTCTATTTCTTACTCTGATAGCTGAACGGATGAAGAGTGATGAGTTTGGATTCAGGGATAATGACATTGCTATGATTGATGGAGTAGCAGAAGCGGTCAAAGAATTGGTAAGAAATTCAGATCAATATCAAAGTCAAACCTATTTGTCATCATTTTTTACATGTAAACTAAATGTTAGTTTATTAACCTCAATGATTTTTTTCCATTTCTTGGGAAACTCAATGTTCAGTGATATGGTTGTCTTGAAATCTTTGCTCTTCATAAATTTTAGATCATTAACAGTCAAGTATTTTAAGTGAATTTAGCAGTGGAATTCCTTCTTTTGCATTTCTTCTCTTACATTCCTTTAACATTTCGTTCAAATGAAAGGATACTGTAAACAAAGCATCATTGTGGTCGGTAACTTGTACAAATGTAACTCTTAAAGAGTTGTTAATTTATAATTACAACAGTTTAGTTAATGTTATTACTAACATTTTTATTATTATTATCATTATTATTAGTAGTAGCAGTTGTAGTAGTCATTTTAATTGTTGTTGTTGCTGTTATTACTATTACACTGTATTACAAATTTCTGCAAACATTAATTGCAGGCATCCATTAAATAAAAACCTGATTTAAATCTTTTTTCTTTTTTTTACCAGATTTTTTTTCTTCTTCCCTCTTTTATCCTGATTTTACAGATTTCCCTGTTATTTTCTCTAATCTTCCCTATTTTGCCCTATTTTTTCCCAATTTTCTTACTTGAAAGGGGGGAATGTTGGTAGATGCCATTTTTTCCCCGCGAATCCTCTTCTCTTTTTTTTACTGAAGGGGGGGGGGGGGGGGGGTTGACGGGAAAACAAAAACCTATTTTTTTTAGTGCTCACTATCACCCCTGAAAGTATGATGCCTTTAAAAAAGATCTGTCTTGTAATTCTTGGATAAGGAACTAGTTTAAATTATGACTACCTGTTTAATTTTTAATTTTTTTTTATTCACACACAACATCTAGTCCAGAGAAATAATAGAGGAATGTGAAAAGAAACAAAACAGGAAAAAGGGGACTTTTTTTTTTCTAGGGAGGAATATAATGAAATGAAACATTGACAAAAATGCTCTTTATTTCACAGCAAGTAAAAAGAGCTTAATTAGTTTGGGAAAAAATCAGACTAGTGTAATGTTACAAGTAATGCCAATTTGGGGGGCATAGTTTTTTTTTTTTTATAGTGAGCCTATTTTTCTAACTGATAGAAGAGCCATCAAATTAATCTTTGACATTTTTAGTGTTTGATATTAATTTATTTTTTGTTCTTTTTTTCTCATTATAATGATATGATTAGAATATAAATGTAGACAAAAATTAAGTTAATTTGTTTAAATTTTGCTCTAATATGGTGTATCTTTTTAGTCCTGCATGTTATAGAAACATCACAATCAATTGAGCAAGGCAATTTCAATCCCATATTCGAATCTGACTAAGAGTATGAAGAAAATAATGAGCAATGATAGATATCAAAGTACCATTATAAATATATTGTTACTGCGATACCATTGGTAACTATAGAACGGATGAATACCGGAAGAATTTGGTTGTAGGGGTAATCATAAAACGCAAGAGATGATGTTGCAGATAAACCTATTTTAAAGCTTCTGTCAACTGTACTTCCTTTGTATGATATCTAATCTGAAAAGTCAAATTACCGAAAGAAAATACATTACAATAGTAAAATAAAAGAAGTTTAAATCAATTTATTTACCTTTTCCAAAAATCCTTGGTGTAACTAGTTGCAGATGTCTTCAAATGTGCACCAAAATGGATAGCAAATTGTAATAAAGTGTTTATCCTACAGCACTAGGTAGAATCATTATTAATATCACCCCCAAAGGAGATTTAAGAGGATCAATAAAGCAAATTTACATAATTCCCTTTGTGCCAGACCTGCTCTACCTAATTCCATTATATTATTGCAATCAAGAGTACTGCAGTATCTCCTTTTCTCTCTCTCTCCCCCCTTTCTCCCTTTCTCTCTCTCCTCTCTCCCTCCCCTCCCCCTCTTTCTTAATCTCTCACTCTCTTGCTCACCCCCATTTTAATTGACTGTGTAGCAATAAATCATAACAATTATGCACTGAAAAGACCTTGACACAAATTCATTTAATTTGGTTTTCAGAGCTTTGGATATAGACTGGGGTCCCCACACTAACAAATGCCATCAGAGGAGTAATTTCAAATTTTATACCAAATAAATTGTCTCTGGGTCTGTCATCATGATTAAGTTGCTAAGAGACAGCAAATGATCAATAGCTGTACATATGGTTTGTATGCTGTCATACATACTGCAATTGTGTGATAGAACCAGCGTTGCATGGATATGTTGTTACATTTAGATAAATCATGAGAATATAGTAATATGGAAGCACAGAATTTTGATTACCTGTATTCTCCAGATTATCTTCTATGGTTAGAAAATTTGGTGAGTCATTGATTATTGATAAAAATAGTGTTTCTCGTATTTGTACTGAAATTTTCATGTCAGTGTAACTGTTACTCCGGTTATTACAAGTGGAGGAATATTGTTATTGAATTCCCTATTGTCTATATCTTATCTATCTTTTTTTTTTAATTAAAAAAAATAATAACAAATATTTTTGTCAACATAGATTGCACATTTTGCACTTAGGCCCCGTTTACAGTGAGAAAATTGCGTGGCCCGGCCCCGCAATTTTGTGCGTTTACAGTCGAGGCCAGGCTTGGCCTCGCACTGTAAACGCACAAAATTGCGGGGCCGGGCCAGGCCGCGCAATTGGCCGCGCATTTGGTGCGTTAACAATGAGAAAATGTGGGGCCAGGCCGCGGCCTGGCCCCGCGTGCGTTTACAGTGAGAAATTGCGGGGCCAGGCCGCGGCCGAGACTACCTCCAGAGCAGGGCCAAATGCGCGGCCAGTTTGGCCTCGCATTTGGCCTTTTGCCCTGTTACAGTGCGAGGCCAGGCCTGGCCTTTTGCTCACTGTAACAGGGGTCTTAGTATTGTAAAAGTTAACTTAATTTAAAGATTTTCATAATGATATTCATATTCTTTTGAAACTAGTTGTACATGGACATGTAGTGAATTTCTAATCAGATATAAAAGTAATTGGCCTTTTTAATATTTAATTCATTAGGAGATGATTTTGTATATTTTTCAATTTATATGCATAATTTAATAAACTAAAGAGGACAAGCATAATAAATTGTCCTTGTACCATTAGCTTAAGATTTGGAAACTTATATATTGAGTATACAGAATGTAACTATGTACTGAATATTGAACATGATATATACATGTAGACACATCATAATTTCACTGAGATATTGGCATAAATAATGGAAATTCCTGAAACCCTCTTGTGAAGTATAAACAGTATGAATGATTGTAATATAAAACAGATAGTACGACTATAAAGCATAAGTGGGATATTTACATACATAATGGAACAATCTAAAATAATATTCAATAAAGAAATTCCGAAAGTGTACCATTTTATATCGAATTAGATAAAAACAGAAAACCAACACTTTCTGTTGTATTGGAAACCATTCTAAATCATATGTAATGAATATATATATTATCAGGATGCAGAGCGAGTGAAGCTTCACATGATGCTGGAGACGGAGACCATCAACTCTAGCATCTTGAGACATCAGCTTCAGTTCTTCCCTGATCAGATCAAGAAAGAGATCATGGCTGCCGTTGAATCAGCTCGCCAGTCCAATGCAGAGGAGCTCAAAAGTTTGCAGGTGAATAAAAATACACTTTTGTTATCCAGAAGATAGGGGGACTTATATTGGTACAAGCAACTTATATTTCCTTTTATTTATTTCTCATTTTTATTTTCCCATCTGCCGTTTTGACTCGTATGATTTGTATACAGTGATGCAGTTTTCCACTGGGGTATAATTTAGTATTTGTCTTTTTTGGGTAAATATCTAAATACGTTCATGTCAATAAAAAATAAACAATATTGTGGAGAGCAAAAATCGAAGAATAAGAGAGAATCGGAAGAAGGGAGAAGGGTGGAGAGGAAGATAAAAGTTATGAAAATCAGCACATTGATCCACTGTGTATTGCAAGTTTAATGGAGGTATGATACTTGAAGATATGTGAGGCTACTGATGTAGGATATAACATAAAAAATATGTAATACTTCATCGAATAATCAGATGTCAATTATTCTGTTTCTTCTCACTCTCTCTCAGAATAAATTGCAATTGCTGAACGAGACCATCGAAGAACTGGAGGAATTGCACAAAAAATTGAGCAAGGAGAATGCAATACTCGCGTAAGTACTTGTAAGAGCAATGTGCTATGTCTGTTATAAGTAAAGAGTTTTTGATTACTGTAATTTCCTTCATATCTTATTTTGCCTACATACATTTGCATATACATGTACTATATAAATAATCGAGTATTGATATAATAATATTCTGCTTATATAGCGCTTAATTAATACAATGTCTCTAAGCGCTTTACATATATACTATTACCCCGGTCATTGGATTCAGTGCTTGCCCGCACACATTGTGTGCACAACCTCTACTCCCTGGGGAGCATTCCAGCCAGGCGTTACTTGATGCTCAGTGAATTATATAACTAGAGGTCGTACGTCTCTTACTGTATGGGCCAATATTTTCACATACTGGTACACATTTTATCTTCGATGGCAAGACACAATACTTTTTTTTACGAGTTTTTTTTTTTTTTTTTTTTATAATTACCATTGACTACGGCTAAGACATACCGAGTATTTGCAAATTGGCAGCTCATTTTTGCATGTTGTTAGATTAACAATCCTACAACAGTTTGCAGAAATGAAACCCTTGTAAAGAGAATAGCAGCTTTTACATGAAATAATTTTAGTTTTCTCTGTGTTTTCTTTGAACAGTCCCGAGAGAGACATGGTGCGAGCCCAACATGAGGAGGTTATTTCACAACTCAATCAACGACTTGCTGATAAGGCAGGGTAAGAACTTAGCTACAACAAATCAAGCTGCTCTTCATTTCTTATCAATAATATCCTAGAATTTGTGATTTATTTCTTTAGTTATATGTGAATATATTAAATAGAACTAATAGTTGACAGTTTCCATATAATGGGCATTGACTTGATGCACTTACTGTACATAGAGCTTTAGATTATGAAGATAACACAATATCTCAATCTTTAAATCACCTTTTCTCTTAAAATAAATTGACAGGAAACAGATTATGCTGAATGAGACACGAGATAAGCTACGTGAGACAAATCAAAAGGTAATGTTTGGTAATGTTACATGGTTTAATATCATGCTAGATGTATGACTCTATTCTAACATGCAGCATAGTTGTGTCAACATTATAACTTGGTACACATGGACATTAAGTGCAGATTTAATGTTCTGAACATACAATTTTAAATATACAAACCAAGCTATTGTTGTATTGTTACTACCCAAAATCCATTAAAGAAAAGTATTGCATAAAAGAGTAAATTTACATTTACTTTATTATAGTATAACCCCAGTTACACATCAGTACCATAATGGAATGTACAATAGTACATATAATTCTATGTAAGGATACTGAAAAGTGTGTTAAATCCCCCAAAACAATGTCAGAGTCCAAAATGTTCCAAAGTAGCTTTTCTTGAAGGGTAAATATTAGTAGATCTGATATCCACTAAATAGTAATTCCAAGTATTAAATGAGTTTGCTGGCAGTATAGAATGCGTTCTATTTCAGAAATTAGAAATGTTGGCTTCAATTCTAAATTTTCCAGAGTCTAAAAGACGTCATATGCTCTTCTCATGATAGTCTGAGTGAATTGTGCCTTTATTTTCAACCCCCAGTTTATTTATCATCGCCAAAACTAAACCTTTCTGCCATGGCTATGCCTTTATTAGAAAAAAAAACTCATAACATTGCTTCAATGGAACCCTTCGTTGTACATTTCTTGGTCAAATTGTGTTTAAATGTCTTGTACTCAAGTTTATTTTTAGGTCAAATGTACACCTTTATCTTCCTTAATTAGGTCAAATTTACACATTTATCTTCTTGCTATGAGGTTATTACCCTACACATAAGAATTACTTCTATTGTGAAGGAACCAACACAGTGAAATTTATGCTGAGTGCATGTCCATCATGTACTTTAGAATTCTCTGAGTTCTGTTGTATAAAAGCAACACAAATAATATGAATTTGTAACAGTATATCCAATGTGTAGATTGAATAATTTCCTGCTTCTATGTAATAGATTGTAGATCTTGAGACTGGGATTGTGATACTGAAAGAAGACATGATACAGGAGAGGTCTGATGCAAGGCAAGAAAAGAAACGACTCAAGCAGGCTGTGGTAAGTTAACACTTTCAGTCATCATTTTTTTATGATAACCTGTATGTATTAAGCCAATGAATAATTGCTAATGCTTTCATGAACAAAATACAAAAAGGCATAGATGATAATTTGTTTGTACATTTCTGTAACTGGATGAAAGGAAAGGATATTAAAGCTGAGAGGATAGAGGGGTAGAGAGAGAGAGAGAGAGAGAGGGGGAGGAGGGGTTGGGGAAGCTTATGTGTGTTAATATTAGCATACACTGCATGTCACTTTATCTCTTTCATGTAAAGTATATTTGGGACTTATGACTCAAGGTGTAGGGCAAAAGCCACATAGTTACTGTACCGCTCTTTTCCATTTCTGGACTTCTTTTATGTAATGTTCTCTTATAATTACCAATAGCATGACACATCCAAGAAGACCAAGAAGCAGAAGGAAGCCAACATAACTCAGAAGAAACAGGTAGATATCCTCCAAGAGCAGCTGACTGGCAAGAAATTAGAACTTTCTGACATCATGAAGGTAAGCATTGATCAGTTCGACGTAACAAGTATAAAATGAAAAAATGGGGTAAGCTTTCCTCAGAGCTGTGAAATGTGTATTCCAAGTCAATCCAGTGTTATTTATCATGTTTTATGGAGTTGCCACCCTTCTTGCGCTCACTGGATGATATACCTTCAATAGTGGAAGGGATTTTTAAGTTGGATCTCAATTGATGTGTTGCTTTAAATGTTTAAATTGGTATGCATTAAGGTGAATGACTAGTTATTCTGACTCAATATAAGTAATTGCCCTTGTTTTGCAAGTTATGCAAGTTCATCTATTTTTGAGAGTCAATTCTTTTAGTTCTCAAAACTTTGATTTTCTGCTACATTACCTGTCAGTTTACTCACAAATCTTTAAATCACTTAAATCTTCATGTCTGGTCATCAATTCTCTAATTGTCTATAATATCTAATAGGTTCATTTAATCTTCATTTGTTTGCTTTACTAAGTGAATTACAAAAAAAAAAGTATAAAGAAGATTAATATCACCTCATTTCTTTTACTACTGGTACTCCATTTTTACAATTGTTATTTCTTCAGGTCATACGTCGGTTTGACACAAACCGCTCAAGATCAGAAGCTCAAGAGAAACTGCTTCAGGATCAACTTGATAAGGAAGTAGTTCATAATGAACAGATGAAAGATGAAGGGTAAATAAACCAGTCATATCCCCTTAGATACATTCCAATCTGTCAAGATCTTCAATTTATGCTATTAATTATTTTTTCCTTTGTCTAATATCTATTTTCTTTGTTGGTTATGTTTTCCTCATTAAAAGTATTAAAACATATTCATGTTGTGTTTTTTTTTTTTTTTGGGGGGGGGGGGGCTCTACACTTGAGTCTTTTTGTCCTTTTAGCAAAATCTGACCTTTGGCACATCCACTTTTAATACAAGCACTTCTCAACCTGTACAATCTTTCTAATAAACCATTTGTGTAATTATTCCACAATCAGATGAATTTTCTTCTCAAATTAGTTATATGATGCTATTAAATGTCAATTACTCATGTTTGTTTTAAAGGAAAGGTACTTTTAAGTACACTATGACATGGTGCCCATTATGTAAATGTAGTATCCAATTCTGATTTCCATTGTAATAAGTCTTTTTGTTTTCTTCCAGAATAAAGCTCTCTTTACAGTTGACAGATCTAGAAACTAAGACCGGTAAGAAGGAAGCTTATCTGGGAACAAAGGTTAATGAGGTGAGAACTAATGCAGATTGACAGTACTACAAAATAATATGAAGCAAGTAATGTGAATTTGTGAAGTAGTAAATGTAAATTGAAGAGGAGGGGATGCATAAATCTTTGGAAAAAGAGAGAGAAAAAAGAAGAAGAAGCAAACTAACATGAAAAAAATGGATCAGTTTTTAATACTATCTACAATGTAGTCAAGAATTAAATCTTGTCATTAAAGGGACTGGGTAACATTGTTCAGATGAGAGATAGTGGTTCTAAGGTAGTGACTTCAATGCTAGATGTACAATTAAAGATAATCTGAAAATTTGAGTGAAAACGGACCATTATTCATGGTACAAATTGGGAAAAACTGATCTGATCGGTTCCTTAATTCTCCCAACTAGGTCTAGATCTAGATCTATAGAACAATTTAGTTACATTTTAGGTGAATGGAAATCTCACAAAGCAATAAAATGGCTCTACATTCCATTCCAGACATTTAAGTGTTGACAGATTTTTTATAGCCTGTTTTATGTCTTTTTTTCATGTAAAAACGGTTGGGAAAATTCAAAAATGGTTGGGAGAATTTACTGTTTATCACTGTTAGAGGGTGCCTCACATCGACGCCTTCAAAGAAAACCATAGATATCTTCGTGGTTTGAGAATTTTTTCAAGATTTTTTGCCTGTCAGAGGGTTAGTACAGTAGAAGGAATATAGTAAGTAACATTTTATACAAAAATTAAGCAATTTTTGTCATCAACCTTCAACAATGTTACCAAGTCACTTTAATTGTTCAGAAAAAAAAGTTAATTATGATATCATTTAGTGTCTTGGTTGGATGAGACAAGGTTATGTATCTCAATATTAATGCTGCATGTCATGTACTCCATTTTTTAAAAACTGATTTATCTGTTGTTTAAAGGAAAATTGTGCAGTCAAATTAATAAGAATCATCTTTCTTCTAAATAATTGTTAAATTGTACTTTTTATTTCATTTTGTTTTTGCAGCTTGAAAGAGATATTAATAAGACTAACACGGAGTATGATGGACTCAAGAAAGAACATGATGAGAAGAAATTCAGTGAGTTGAAACAATTTTTTTTTATTTGGGGGCGGGGGGGGGGGGGGGGGGGGGACATGGCCAACAGTCTAAAATTAAAGGATATGACATTATCTATGAATATATCTTGAAATTTTCAGTTCCAGTGCAGAATCCAAAGTATTTGACTCCACCACATTGCAAGAATATTTCAGATAGAAAAACAATTCTCTATCATTATCCAACAATATTCAAGATATATTCCAAATCATTCAAATTTTTGAAGACTTTCTTGTCCTCTCTTATCCACTTTTTGAGCACAGTGGTAGAATTGTCAACTTGAACATTAATGCAATTGAGAGGTGCAGTACATTGGATCATTTATTTTAAATACATTTTAAAAAGTTTCTTTGCTCTCTTTTTAATCGTGATGCTTACTGCCCTGAAATATTCATTCGTTTTTTAACAAGATGTGTCTTTCAAATCTTGCATTCAGATCTCAAATTGCACTTGATGCCACCTTGAATATTTTTAACATGTATTGACATTTTATTTTTTTCAATTCAAATTTTTTCTCTGTGCAGTTGTTGAAGAGGTTTTGGAGGTAGCAGAAAAAGAGGGATCAAAAGTACAGGAGATAGATAACATGTAAGTACATCAAAGCAAAAAGTTTTCTAGTTTGAATAAATAACTTGGGTAACAGTGATCAAAGAAAGTCATTAATATGTACACTACGTTCTGAAGATTGAGGTATTTAATATTAAAAATTAAAAAAACATTTATTAAATGGAGAAAAAAATGTGACCAGAACTATAATTTGCATATGATTATGCCAAACTATTAAAATACATTTTAAATTCACTATTAAAGAGTGCGGTTTATAAGTAGAATATATTTACCTGACATAATGTAAAGTACTTTTCAGACTCACATGATATGTCAATGTCAATTTCATTATACATGGGTTAACTGTATATAACCTTTCCGTTACAGCTTGCAGGGTAAGAAGGATGACTTGACAAAGATGGCAACAGATACAGCCAGAATGAAACTAGAGAATGATGAGATGGAGAAGAAGATGAAGAATCTGGAAGAGAATCACCAGTAAGCATTCCATCTTCTTTCTATGACAGCACTATGGAAGAGTCATAATCTGTCAATGTACAAATTGTGTATTTTATGCTTTGAGTGAGAAGAGTCGTCTTTTCATGATACTGTATTGTGATTTGTTATGGTATGGTGTGTTGCCAGCCAACACAATTTTTTGATATTATCGTTGGACTAGAACGAAAAAGAAACCACATACCTAAAATGGGAAATAAATTCAACAATGGAATATACGTCTCCCTCCCTTCTATTGTTATTTTACCATGACACCACTCCAAATTCATATGGATGTAGTCAGGGATGCCAGTTTTCAGGCAATAGCCTTAATTCAGGCACTGGCGAGTTATTTTCAGACCATAATTTAGGCTTTTTGGTGTACAAAATATATCATTCTAGGTGATTTACAGGCCCTCTGATCAATTCTAACTGGCATCCCTGTGTAGTGAATATTAATTGTGAAGTTCTGAACTTGTCAATAATTCCTATTCTTGCCTATGTTATCATATTTTGACATTGCATTTCTCTCTCCCTCACACTACCTTGAAACCCCTCCCCCCTCTCTCTCTCTCTCTCTCAGGATAACCGTCCAGCTGTTGACCAAGCAGATCCAGGCCTTTAGGGAGAACCTGACCAGAGAGCGCAAGGAGCGCTTCGAGCTGCAGGAGAAGAGGGACGGCCTGAGCAGAGAGTTGGAAGACTTCAGACAGGAGTTTGCAAAGTACATGAGTACAATGAGTGAACGCATCAACAAGGCTAAGCAAGATCATGTAGACCTTACTAATGAGGCAAGTTTAGACATGCATTTTGGATGGGGTTGTTTCATAATTCAAGGGCTTTAATAGTATTAAAAAAAGCTATAAGGAGGAGCTCACCGTATATGAGTACAGCTATATCTGCTATTATCTTTGCCCATGTGACAATATTTTCATCTTTCGTATGACTATTGTTTATAGTATAAACCTTTTTTCTCCCTTTCTCATTAATATCCATAATAAGGCAGTTTGTTATTGCTATTGGTAATGTATGTATTTTTACTACTCACATATCATTTGTAAGAAACATTTATGCTCTTTATGAATTTAAGTACTAGTAGAATTCTGATTCTAGAGCTAATCTTATGTGCTACATGAAAAGGGACAGCTTGTGTTATTCAGAGGGTAACGCATACTTATCCAAAGTCACATGATAATGTTGCTGGAATATAATATACAAGGGATCTTCAATGTCATTGTGATACATAGCAATATTCTTTTCTTCATCCTTATCAATTCATTTAAACAGGGTGAACAGCTAACACGGGACATCACTAAAGATGATGTCACTATCACGACGCTTGAAAAGGATTTGAAGAAGGCAGAGGCAAATTTCAGCAAAGGAAAGAAGAAGCTGCAAGATGAGATTGCAAATATAGAAGTAAGTAAAATTTTGAATTGAGAAACCTCTACTGGTAAACATTGTACTTGATTAAATAACTTCTTATAATTTTCAAGTTATATGCATACTTAGAGGATTTTCACCAGCTTTCTCTTAGTTTCGGGTCTTGGCAGGTGAGGAAAACAAATCACCCAACCCCTTTTATCTGTTTGCATCATTTTTCTTTTCTTTCACTTGAAACTGTCTTGGAAATAAATAGGGAGGACATCAATGGGGAACTTGAAGAGAACTGATACTTTATCCAAGGACACCAGCGTACTAACTTGGTATTTAAAATGATATACCCTGTGTCGAATGCCATTGCTCTATTTAGCCATCCTGCCTTTTCTGTTGACTGTAATTCCATTCCTATATTTAATTCTCTTTATTAAGAATAAAATTGCTGATGCTGAAGGTTCTTTGGAAGCTAAGATGAAGGAACTTGAAGAGAAGACTCCTATCTTTGAGGAACTTGAGAAAATGTTTGAAGAGAAACAAGAGGAGTACAACAGCAAGAAGAAAGGCATTGTAGGTAAGTACTGTGGGGAAGGGGGGAAGGGTTCCACACAAGCTATTTCCTTGCTTTTGTATATGAATAGTGTGAGGATGTACTTTTTTTTGAGTGATACATAAGATAAATGATACCATATTTGTTGATTAAAACAATGAATCATGAAATATTAAATGGCTTTTATTCATTTAGTTTAGTCCAGCAGGAAATAGTAAAAGAAAAAAAGACTAATAATACAAAAATCAGTTTTATGTGGTAATGGAATCGGCAAATACAATGTTACCCTCACAGAAAGCTTTGACTGTGATTCTCTGCTATAATGTTGTTTATTGATAATTGTATTTCATATAGGTATTTTAATTACATACAAACATACTCATTTGTAATTAATCCATTCAAAATGACAATTTTACCTTGGAATCCTTAGAACTGAAGAATAAGAAGATCGTTCTGGTAACCTCCACTAACAGAGCTCAGAGGGAGATACAGAAACTCATTGCTCCAGGGGTAAGTAGCATCAAGCAGGATAACAAATGAAAAGAGAAATATATATGGATATCAACAGCCATCACAATGGTCTAAGAAATAAGTCTTACTGAATATGGCTTAGGCTCAGTGCGTAAATTGAATATCAATAGCCATCACAATATATGTGGATACATGGATATCAACAGCCATCACAATAGTCTAAGAAATAGTCTCTCTAAATATTTTGTATACTCAGTGCATAATGGTGTAAGGAATACTACATTAACAAAGTCAGAGCTGCCAACCTTGATAGTTACAATATACAATAAAAAGTTCTTTCGGTTGTTGAATATTTTGCAGTTATTGATTTAGAGAGTGAATGAATAATACAAATTTAAAATGTTTTGCAAAGTGATAATGTAAATTCACTAGTAGCTGTACACATTACAGAAGCATATGTTTGGATTTTAATTGTATAATTTGAATATTATATGTTAATTGTTATAACAATTGAGTTTCCTCCCCATTTTCCAAATAACATTATAGCATGAAATGCAAATATTCCATATATTTTCTGCTCTTTGTATGCTAATGAATGGATGAACAAGATACCAGACTCAGCTAATATTGTACTTTTGATAACTCTAACTGCCAAACCCCATCCTCTCTGCTCTAATCATGGCTTTGGAAACAACCATTATGCATGTGGAAACTTACAGCTGGCTTCCCCATCACGCTTTGCTTGGTATATTTGCTGTTTGTTGCTTTCCAGTGTTATAAATCAATGCAAACAACATCTTTAAAGTCATTTTTGCGCTTTTAGAATTGTTCCATTGTAGGCATCAAAGGATATTTTGCAGTTTTAGTTGAAAATCAATTATCTTGAGTGATTGTTGAAGATATCACAATAATAAAAATATGTGTTTCATTTTCAGCTCTTATAATATGTGTTACTTTCCAGAAAAGTCATTAAAGTAAATACTTGCCATACATTCTTGCTTACATCTTTGTAGTCACTGCAATAGGGAAAAGGGAATCAGAATTGGTATACTTTTCATACTTCAAATGGAATTTGGTCAGGAAATGGGTGAATTGTTTTCTCAAAATCAAGGTTAACTTGATTCTATATGCTGATTGAATCCATTGTCTGATCATTTTAGGCTGAGAATGCGCCAGAGGAAGTAAGTAGATATCGAGAGCATTCTTGAATTATATGTTGTATCAATATGGGTCTGGTGTTTACAATTTGGTCCCACGGTTCTATATATATGTAAACCTACATGTATGTACCCCTGAATTTATTTTGCATTATGTCACATGTATATAGTCATCGCATTTATAGTACAAGTATGGTATTCTGGGTATTTTGATGTAAGAGTTGGTTTTGGATTTGTATCATTCACCTGCTTGTGTGCATCTCTGTCAAGATACCATAAACAGAACATGTTTCATGATTGGCATATATAGCTGGCATAAGGTTCATTTATTAAATTACTTTTATCAAACTCCATTTCATCACCTCTTTGTACCTGAACTAAAGTCTATTCTTTTCTATATTGTGGTATATTTATAGGGTAATATGTAATACTTCAACAATCATCAAATTGAATATCTAAGAATATAACAGCTATATCCTTCTTCATGCACATTTTAATATGAAAGGCACCATGTATTTCCTTAGCGTTATAAGAGCATACAGGATCATTTCTGTTGTAGAAATGAAAACAAAACCCTTTGCCAGCAAGTCTTATCATGTTGATGTTCTAGTTATGGTCTTCTGACAGGCACACACTTGTTATTTGGTTGTCATTTATTTGGACATCCTATTAATTTATTTGTTTGCAGGATGATCTCAACTTTTGTTTCTATTTGTTTATGTTTTTTGTATTGATTGCGCATTGGTGATTGGATGAAACACAGGATAGGGCACTGTTTGCCTTACCACCCAAGGTGGAGGATATTTCTCTCTTATTTTTTGGAGTTGTTTATAATCTCACGTTTGCTGCACCAAATGCACAGTGTTTTTCCCAGTCCCCATTAATTTGTATTATACCCATCCCTCAAAAAACATCAGAGATTTATAATATTAGACTTTCTGGTACTGATTGTTTTTAACTGGTAATTGAAGATTTCAGAGTATTTTTCTAACCTTTTTTTAGCATCAATGATATTAGTTTATAGCTGTCTGGTTGTAACTCTCATTTTTCACCTTATAATCATCATATAAAAAGCAAAAAATAGAGTAGAAAGAAAGAGAGAGAGAAAGCGAGCGAGAGAGAGAGTGAGAGAGGGAGGGAGAGGGGGGGGGGGGGAATGGCAAACTGAGAAAAGCTGTCATAAAGCAAATTATCATTATAGTCTTCAAAGCCTGAAATATGCTGTAAAATAAAACAAAATAAAATAAAGTGCATAATGAAATAAACAGAAAACCCACCCAATCATTGCTTGCAAGAAAAAAGAATTCCATTGAGTGTCAATTTTTCAAATGCTTAATATTTGTAAAGGTCTGATTTATGACCATTGTAGAGAGCATCTACCGGTATTCAGAATTCATTAAAGCTGGCTGATGGTACATCTTTGTACATGCATTACATTCAAGTATACTTTTAAAATGTAAGCAGTCTATCTTATTTAAACACAATGTAGATGCACAATACAAAATATATGAATACAATCTAATACAGTTGGCAACTGGACTGCAAAGTAAATTTATGCTGCAAATATTATGGAAATTCATTTGCGATGATTGAATTTCCATTAACCATTTCACTGGATCTGAATAAATTTATTTGTAAATCTGTCAAGCATTACTCCCAGAAATAGTGAAAACAGAAGAGGTCGGGATGAACATAAGTACTGGTAGTTGCTTTTGCTGTTTAGATTACATACATCCCAATGGTGTAACTTAGAGTTGACACAAATTGTATCAATGATCTTTGAAGGCATAATCATTGAAAAAATGTGGGGGTGGGGAGCTTTTTTTATATTTAAGTTTTTTGTTCTTCCAGTTGTTATGGTTTGTTTATTTTGGTTCATGTTTTTGTTAATGTTGTTATTAGAATGCTTACAGTAATCAGTGTTATGAATGGAACCAATCTCTACTTTTATTGTATATTTGTACCTGCAGGGCATAATAACAGGAAGCAAATTTCTTATTCATGTTGCCAAATGTTAATTTTTGTTCACTTTATGATATACCATTGCTAGCATCTGCTATTCTTCATAGCATTAGTGTCATAATATACCGTAGTTGTCATTTCACCTACTCAGTTAAAAAGCAAGAACATGTCAGCCACATGTGGTAAAAATGGCAGGAATAATATGTGGAAAGTTTGGTAATTGAACTAAAACAGAAAAGAAAAAGTTATTCCAGGAAGCGGTGGTTTGCAAAGTAGGAGTAATGGTGAATGTTTATTTTCCAATTAATCTGTTAATAATGATGGATCATAGCCTCTGTAAATAACTACTAGATATTGTTTACTCAAAAGAATTTTCTTTATGCTCTTTGGCTACTTTTTTGTTTCTTCAAAAGCTTGCCTATCTAGCCTGTGCCTTTTTCTTTCTTCTAAAATTCCTTCAATGAAAAGGTATTTTGATCATTGATTATATTCCTTTTTTAAGTTTTCCATCAAGTTATCACCTAGTAGTTTTCATCGAGTCTAAAAAACATTGGTTTGTTGCCAATCAAATCTTTCAAAAGAAAAACAACACATATGTCAGCATATTGTGAAATATCATAGACATGTTCATTTGCAATTAATGAATTAGACTAGCTTTGATGTCATTGCTGGAATAGATATAAGATTTTATCCCTCACACATATAGGACATAAAGAGAATACCAGAACTCCCTCCCGTTGGTGTATCTTTCTTCACTTCAGAGGACGAGACCAGAAATAAAGCCTTTAAGCGTCTCTCCGAGGTATTTGAAGCTAGAGAAGTATAGAGTACCGAAGCTGTGACGTCATAAAAATCTATTTTTAGAATTTCTCAATTTTTTCTTCATATTCCGAAAGAACATCAAAAATAATGTCCAAATGTCGAAAACCAATTGAATATGTTAAGTATTGGCTGAGATATGACCATCTGAATGAATATACTCCCCATAGGAACCCAGTGTTATATGCTCTGGCTCCTAATGGTTAGGAGCCAGAGCATATAACACTGAGTTCCCATAGGACATACTGTATATTCATTCAGATGGTCATATCTCAGCCAATACTTAACATATTCAATTGGTTTTCGACATTTGGACATTATTTTTGATGTTTTTTCGGAATATGAAGAAAAAATTGAGAAATTCTAAAAATAGATTTTTGATGACGTCACACTTCACCACTCTATTACGAGTTACTTTTCTGAATATGTCACAGATTCATAGTTTCTATAGTTCTTTTCATGTTCTATGAGAATGTTATTTTTCTGCATGCGTTGAGCACATATTGATGTCATGGAAGCAGGAGACAGATTTACTCTAAAACTGTGTGAATTTCTTGAACTTTTTGAAATGCTTGATATATCTCAACCCCGTGGGCAGTGTTTGAATTAGCAGACTTTTTTTCCCCTAAACCTCAGACGGGCACCCTAGACAATAGGCCAGAGCAATTTGAATCTCTGAACACTTGAAATCAAGTACAATTCATTAGTAATCCAGTACTAAAAAGGAAAATAGGTCAGTTATTCCTCTTCCATTATATCGTCTATGTGCATTTGTTATTTTAATTTATGAAAAATTGGAAGATGTTTCCAGTAGTCGTATACACAAATTAAATGCACAAATTGTAATATGCATGTAGCACAAGTTCATACTAGTGCATGCTAGTAAACTAGTAAACAAACAATATATATCTTTTACAGTTTTTGAAAATATTGACAAAGTTGTATTAAATGTGGTCAAGTACACTGTCATATATACAGCTGTAACTGCATATTTGGGGTAGTACTAGTTATATGTCCTTATGTGCTTCCTGTACATTGAGCTTTGCATATATTTATTTATTTATTACAATAATAGATAAACTGGTCAAGGCCATTTTAGATGGAATGGATTTGATATTGCTTAATTTTACATTCAACTCAGTTGGAGGTAGGCTGATATTAGATGGGATCCTGTAGCTTTTCTGTCCCAGTTATGCAGTAATAGCTGTATATCAAATATTTGATCTGTGTTATTACTTTATCATGAGATATGCATTGATTTTACTAGTGGCATGTTTTTTGTTGTTAATGCATGACATCTTATTGTGTAAGAAAAACAACACTTGAAAATTCACATGTTTATTTATTTATGTATTTTCTACTTTGTTGGTATGAATGGCTATTGTTAAGAGTTTGTTTGATATTTTAATGAGGTATTGAATGATCTACAAAGAAATTATGAATTGTATGAATGCCTTTTTTTCTTCATTTAGAGATGTTGAATATTTATGAATTGAAGAAGAAAAACCGTTGAATATTGGTATGGTTGAAATTTCTATCAGGGAACTTTAATTTCATGTAGAGCATGATAGGTCTAGCTATATGAAGCATTATATACATGTAGAAATTCCTTCCAGAAATGTAAGGTTATTTTTATGATAGAAAAGCAGTCCCTTTGTCTGCATTCATCACTTTGTTTCTTTAACACCTTTTCACTACTTATGTTTTGACTAACCCAAACTAATGTGATTGAAGTGTTCTACTAATACAGGCGTCGTAGATGTAGAGTCATTTTTAATATATAGCATGTTTAGGTGTGAAGTGTTTTGTTGGTATTTAGTAGAGCCTGAATATATAGTTCATTCAGGATAACAATCTTCATATAATCTAGTTTAATGCTTTTTTAAAGATTAAATATGATAAATACAACAATAATATAATTTACCTTTAAAGATTGAAATTGTCTAATCTTACAACCATTATATGGTGAGGTAAGGGTAATTATTATACCAGTTTACATAACTGTAGTTTACTTCTGTAGGATACTATTTTTATGTTCACAAACAAAATCTGTAACAGCTTTACAAATTTGATATGAAATTTATTTCAATCTTTCCTACTTTTTGGTTATTGTTTCTCTCAACTTAAAAAAGAAAAAATAATAAATGGTATCCAGATATTAAAATACCTGAAAAGGTGATGCTACTGAAGTGCAAATGTGTTTTGGGATTTGGGAGAAAGAACTGCCTTGGTCAATCAAATTTGATTTAAAAAAAGATAAGTTACCAGTTGAATATACTGCCATAAGGTCTTCAAGAGAGACTTTTGAAGATGAAATACAGTTGATATCAATTTTGAGTGTTCTACATTTCATGATTGTACCTGAATTTCAGGATTTTTTCTTTGTTGAAATGTTCTTGAGCTTTTGCTCTGGAGTACCTTAAGATTCCCTTTTTAATGTGTTAATAGATTGTTGCATTACTAAAATGAAAAAAATGAAATTTGCTTTGTAGTAGAAAAGTGAAGCCAATATGTACAATCCCTTTGACAAATGATCATTTCATGTTAATCCACAAGGTGGCCTTGAAGCACTTGTTACGACAGCAACGTTCAGCTGCTTTGGGTAGAATGAAAGAACAGGGCAGAGAGTTAGAGGAGTTGGAAGAAAACATCTTTCATGCTGGACGTAAACTCAAGGCAGTCACCGAGGAGAACGTCAGATTCACAGGGGTAAATAATTATCTTAAATTCAACTTCAAATTTCAAAAAATGTATTCATGTTTTTGTGTAAATCTGCACTTGTGCGTTTCTAGACATGTATCTTCATTAGTAAGCAGAATAGTTTAAATCTTTCATACATACTGTAAATATTGTTGTCTTTGATTTTTCAAAACCTAATATCTATTTTTCATTTTAAAACATTATTTTGAAAAGATTGTACAGAAAGATGAAACTTATTCCAGACAAATTTGACACCATAAAATCTGGTCAATGAGTAATCATGAACAATTATTTGAAAAATTGAATGGATGTGGATTTGCTGCCTCTATCTTTCTTTCATCCTACTAAACACACATGTATCATGTATCTTGAATACAGGCTATTGAGAAGATGCAGAAAGAGAGTGTTTCAATTGAAGGGCAGATATCAAGACACAGCAGCCTGGAGGAGAGCCTGAAACATCTTGTTATTTCACAGAGAGGTAGGTTTAGGACTTCTTGGATACAAAGCGTTATTGTAGCATACCAACTTACTTTTTTTGATACACAGGAACTCTGCTTGATGTAAAGATTACAAACCAAGTTTCCTTTATGAAGTAGACGATTTGAAGCATGTAGATACATGTACGTTGATGTGATAACATGATCAGCAAGATGACACATTACCATGATGGCTTCACTCTATTCTAGCAACTCTTGGCCAGAAGATAGGGGGCCCAGTCATCAGTTGAGGACTCCCCTCACCTTTTTTTAAATACATTTTTTAATATATATTTTATTTTATCTATGGCCTAACAAGGCACATTGACACAAACTGGGCTGATTCATCAGGAGGCATTAACTTCACAATTCAATGCTCAGAGTTTAGAAAAAAATGTTGAAGAGTGGACTTTGGGTCTGAAAGTTACTCGTATGTTGCTAATGCTCAGTAAGCCCATGTTAATGACATGAAATCTCTTCCTCCTTTATGATCAGGCCACTTAGAGGTAGGCTGGGAAAAAGATAAGGCCCTGCAAGATGAGTTTGCCAAGCGAGACCAGGTCTTTTTGGATGATATCACCGATCTCTGTCGCCGTGCCGACCGTCGGGAGCAGGTGGTATCGGATATCACAGACAAGCTCCAAAATGAGATTGTGATGCTAGCCTCTCTCCTAGAGACGGTCGCTGAGAGAAGACCTCTAAGTGAGTACATTAGTATGACTGGTGATGAAGAGATGGGTGAAGATGATGATGATGATTATGATGACGATAATGATTTTGGTGACAACAATGGTCACAGTGATGATGGTGCTAGTGATGATATTGATAGTTATATTATAGTGGCCTCTCTCTTTGAGAGGAGACATCCAAGTGAGTTCACCAGTAGAGATGTTGATGGTGATGATCATAATGATGATTGTTAAATGTTGATTAATGATGATATCGATAATGATGATGTTGATGATTATGATATGACAATAATGATAGCGGTAATTGGATATTTCCCTTATTACCCATATATTAAACTGTTCTAATAGTTTCTCTGAATCTCATTCCCATTCTGCTAAATTGATTCTCTGTTTTATTGATGTTACCCGCAGATACCAGCCAGGGCAGTCGACCCACCACGGTGCCCCGCCCTCCCACAGTCTTGAGGGAATACCTGGAATCCCGCACCAACCTCACTACCCAAGCAGGTAGAAAGGCAGAGTTACAAAGTCAACCCAACTTACTCACTCAGACAGTACCAGAGGAACTTTAGCAAGTACCACTCAGACAGAGGAGACCCAGTGTCTTGAATATATGATGCGTATATTAGGAACATGTACATGATACCTGATGCTTGCAGTTGGCAGCCTCCTTGCTAGTATTGTTTACCTTTCTTGCAATTGGGTGCAGATTAGAGTGCCACAGGGGATGGGTGTGGGAGGACCGGAGTATCTGCTGTAAGTATTTTTGTAGGTTTGGTATTTTAATGTCAATTTTGTTTTCATTGGGAATGACAGGGAGAATCTACCTGTGTTATTTCTTTTACTCAAGTCCTGCATAGGTAGTTGCTAGGATTACCAAGATCATCCTGTCCCGACAATTAGAAGCCTGCTTGCTTTACCATCATTTACTGAAATCACAATCATACTAGATAGGATTACTGCAACAAGTTACTTCTAGAAGTTTGTGAATCAATTACTTTATAATGTGATGCTCCTAGATCCTCCATATATGGAATCAACTGCATGTTAGAAATGTGTTTGTTTTCTGATTTTATGATGCATTCTGAATAAATTATCGTTGCTACGTGGAGCAGTGCGCATGAAATCACGGTATAACGCAGATATCGACTAGCAAGAGGGTTACATTTGATGGATTTCCATGAGGGAATATATTTTCCTCAGTGCACAGGAGGTAAATATTGTCAAAAGTAAAATTATAGCCCTTGAGGGGCCTTATGTGGTCCCTACAGATATGAATTGCTGATAATAAGCCTCAGTTGTGCATAGCCAATGTAGGGGTAACTACAGCACTTCATTCCATGACATTGGGTACATTTGAAATCCCAAACCCCTCAATATTGACAACAATTATTTAAAAAAATTAGGCAAATGTCTTTAGAGTAGCACATATGTTTAATGTCTTAAAACTCTTACTTTAATATTGTAAACCACATGCAAGTTAGAGCCCTTATATAAATTTTGCATGGTTCCTCTAAAATTCTGTGAAAAGTAAACTTCATGTATTTCTTTGTTCTATGCCATTTGAGACATAAAGGACAAATATGGTCAGCCAATTTGATCAACTGTGTTGGAGTAGTCCCTAGCAAAAAGCTGGTCAACCCAACAATAGATTTTTGCTGTGTAAAATTTGAAGAAAAAGAGGCATATGATGGTACTTGTATTTACATGTAGTATTTAATCTAAGTTTGTATATAATCTGTATATATGTGTAAAAAAATTGAAATGCATTTGTATTTATTTATCTGTACTAAGTGCAATATCCTGTCCAATGTTTTTCATCACCTTCATTTTGCCATGGCAAAAACAGGGAAAATAATAATTACAAAAGTAAATAAAAAAAAAAAAATCTTATTTGCAGTATTGATAACATTGATATATTGCAGAAATGTGCCCTAAAGATACTTTTTATGCCTTGTCTCAAGACTTATTGTGCCTTTCAAACTTCATCTATGCATCAAATATGATACTATTTATGTACTCTGTTCTTTTATGCAACCATTTTTACCCCAAAAAATTACCTGATTCTTGTATCAAATATCATTTGAAGAGAAGGTCAAGATCTAGGGAAGGTAAAAATATTTGTGAGCTTTATATTTCTGTTTTATGTTAGCGTAGAAGTGCTTTTTTTTTTTTTAAATGTCCACTGAAAAGGTTGGCTCTTCAAATGCCCTCACATTTAAAATGTGACAAATAAGTGGGTTGTAATCATGCCACATGTTTGTGTAGTACTATACAAGCATTTCTGTGTACAATGCATGTGACTCTTAGCAGGACTGAGCCAATTTCTTTTCATTTTGATGATTCAGGCAAAAAATTAATATTTATTTTTCGGGGGCTACTTTTCAAGCTTGCCTGCATGAAAATGACATTCTAAAATTTGTTTTGCATTGAACTCTATGCAAATTTACAGGGGCTCTTTTCTGATTTTCGGGGGCTATTTTGGGCATTTCGGGGGCTAATTCGCCCCGAGCCCCCGTGTATTTTTTTCACTGTGATGATTCCAAAACATCACAGTATACTTATGTGCTATATGATCAACCTTTTTAATCACTTCCACTCAGTTTCTTTCGCATTGCATGACCAGAAACGCAACTTTATCTATTTAATCACTGAAAGAATGAGTTGAATTATAAACAGAACAGAAGTTGCACACTGAAAATATATTCTGCTTTGAGATAATTTAATCAAAACATATTTCAGCTCACATTACATAAGTCTTAAATGTTCAATAATTTACCTTTGTTCAATGATTGTAGTACTGAATGTTAAACACTGCCTTGTACAATTTTCCAAATACATATATACATTCCATTTGATATGTTATCAGTCATACTCTATTCTCATCTCCTTTTCATTCAAGGTTCTGTAAATATCTATCTGCAGAGTGTCTATCTATTAAATTATTTGTTCACTAATTTATATACATTTGTTTTATCGTTGTTTTGTTTTGCTAGCAAATAATAACAGGACTTTCAGTTACTTCAGTACTTTGGTAATGGAAACAAAAATTTAGGCCCTGAAATTGTTATCATTATTGCAAATCTCTTTTTTTAACAGTTACAAGTTATTCTTTATAGGTACAAAATCAATTTCTTTTTCAAAAGAAAATTAGAGAGTATAAATCTATGAATTAATGTGTAAAGCAAATGTTTTAAAAACTTATAAAACTTATAAACAATTTAAAGCAAAAAATGTATAAAATCTTAGAAGGCACTGGACTTATATATAAATGCAAATCATACAAATAAGTATGCCATTTCACTGTTATACATTTAAGGTATACCAAATTCGGTTTTGCATCTGCCGGGGGGGGGGGGGGGATGCTTAATTGTTGTAGCAACAGTCTCTAATATTCCTGCAAAAGTACTGATAAACATGTATGAATTCATCCAGCCATGTTCCTTTGGAAACATTAAGCTTAAAACTGTATGATAAAAGTACAGTACACAGACAAGTACTTATGTTTTTATTAAGTGTCCAGAGAGTGGCATTTTCATTATAACACAGAATACATATAATTATACAAAGAGTGGCAATTTCATTACAAAACAGAATATATAATATACAGAGAGTGGCATTTAAATTACAAAACGGAATACATATACAAAGAGTCGGACGCGGATCCACAGGGGTGGCCCGACGAACCTGACCCCCCCCCCCCCCCCAGCAAAAAAAATAAGATGGTACCATTAATTTTACCTTTTTAAAACAAAAAACAAAAACGAATCCCCCCCCCCCCTTGCCGCCGACTGGATCCGCCCCTGCATAGAGTGGCAATTTGATTACAAAATACATATCTAAAGATGTTCAGCTGTCTTTCTCCCCTCCATCTCCCTGTATTCCTGTAGCCTCTTCAGCCATTTATTCCAGTAGAGGTCACACAGTTCAGGGGTCATGACATGGAGGTCAGCTGGTGAGCCATCTTTGTAGGTTATCACCAGAAGTGCTTGATTTATCTGTGTCACAAACAAAACAAAAACAAACAAAACATATATGTATATCAAATTTGTTTTCTCAAATATAATCTCTATCTTTATCATTACATTCTACTCATTTCCCTATTCTTTGCAGTGTAAATATTTTCCTAATGCTTTTGCTTTCATCCCAAGCAATTACCAGTTATAATTTGATTTTTGTCTTCACATTTCACATAAATTTCATGTTTTTACACTTCGTGCATTTGCAAAAACGGCAAATTTCCATTCAGTATCCATGGATTAAAAATAGGCAATGAGTCCACACACAAACAAAAAACATTCACAGGAGCTCTTTGTGGGTTTTATGAATAAAGAAATATTTTGGAAGAAGTAATCTTTTACATTCATACAATAATATTACATTAATTAGAGTTTCCTATTTTTGTATGCTTTTTGACATTTTTTAAAAAGCATTTTAGAACTAAATCACAATCCTTATATAAAATTTTAAAAAATATGAAGGAGCCATTGGAAGAAATCTAATATTACAACAAATGACAAGAAAGAAACCGCTTGGAAACTTCTGTCTCGGTATGTTACCTGAAATTGATATTTAGGGTCAAAGTTGAGTGCTCCTAGATAGGCTGCAACCTGCATTGGATTATCAAAACACTTGCTGAGGTTCTTCTTGGGTTTCCTAGATGTCTTGAATTCCACTAGACAAGGTTTGCCTCTGAAGGAAAAAGGAGTTAGAGAGAGATTAAAACAAACATAAAATCATCAGCTGAGAGCTGGAAGGGTGTTAACTCTATTTCTTTCTTGTAGATGAAATATTGATACAAATAAAAATACACTCACATCATAAGGTCTCTATAGAACCAAATCCCTATGGTATAGGTCTAGAGTAAAGATAATTTCCCTATCCCCACTTTCCATATTCCATTCATTTCCTGGCACTATCCACATTTTATGTCAATCCGTATGCTTAAAATACTTTACTCCCTACCTAATACTATTATACCTTGGAAATATACCTTGGAAGTAGGCATTTAAAGTTAAAAACTTATTTGCCTCTCGTTAACATTTGGATGAAGAATCCATATTTTGACACATGTTTAGTGGCGCTATACAGCAATTTGCGAACATGGACAAGCGAAGGACTCCTCTGGGTCAAATTGATTTTTTCTTGACGACCAAAATTTCAACAAATTGGATTTATTCTTTGACATACTGTAGTCTTTTCATTAAAAGATAACATATAGTACTATGAACGTTAATACTTGTCTCACCTGTACTCAGTGACGCAGTCTGCGTATCCATGGTAACCAAGATACGGATGCCTAGTGTGGCATTCTATGGTGGGGGAGTCTGAAGCGAGCTCTGGAAGACGCTCCTTGATGCTATTCCAGAATCCTAGATGACATATCAGAAAAAAAGTACATGGAGAGACAGAGAGGGGGAGAGAGAGAGAAAAAGAGAGGGGGAGAGAGAGAAAAAGAGAGGGAGAGGAGTGTCAAGATTGGTGAAGATTTGAGTGATTCTTGACGGAGATCACTTGACTGACTTCTCATTGCATCAAACCACTTCAGAACATGAAATTTATTCTAGATTTGCAGAGTACACATGAAACTTTGTGAAATAAATCTGAATTTTCATTCAAAGTCTGAGCAAATTTTGAAAGTCGAGTGCTGGATATCCGTCAGCTTGAACTTCTTTCAGTCAAGTGCTATCGCTCACATCGTATTCTTGCCCTGTTCTGCAATTTCAGACTCTACACAAGTTCTAAGGTCTTTTTTGTTTATAATGATACTTCCCACTAAACAGGAGTGTATCATCATCATACAGAGAGCTCATATGTTGCACTGAGCTAATCTGGAAAATACTAAAATAATAATCCTTTGAACACTGAAACATTTATTGTATAAAGATTTCATAGAACTTGCAATTGAGTCTAGGAGAAGCATATTTTTGTTCAATATTTCTCTGATTCCTTTTATCATTTATAAATACACTCACCTTCGATTCCTTTCTCAATGACTACTTCTTCAGGCTTGTTGAGTAAGACATGTCCAATGTTTGCATGGAGTTGATGACCCTCACTGAACATCTCTGCCATATCAAGTTAAAAACACAACATATCATGCAAGTTTTCTAACAAATTTAAGAGCAAGTTTCATTTTCAATGTTCATAACTCTTGGATTTATTAAAGTGTATCATGTGTGATGTAATCTTATTGCTGGTGGTTGTCTATTTATTTACTTTCCACAATGATAATATTTTGCAGTGTTTGCACAATGTGGTACAATGAGTATGTTATTGAAGCCTCATTTCTGGAATTGCTTGGAGTCTAGACCATCTGATAAGACTGAAAACTCCAGGTCCCCTGGTTGCCAACCAATATGCTTCATTTGCATCCAAAGTAAACTAAATCTAGATGGGCTGATGTTTTGATGACTTTTCAGATCATTAGATGCAAACCGGTAGCAGTATCAGCCCTACATATTAAAAATACTGCATCTTGAATATTATGGTGGTCTTATAAGTTTCAAAGGTACCCACGCATGAGAAAAAAAAATGTGTGTTTTAGTGATTTCTGGAGAAAGGTACCAACCAACCAAGTCTATACACTGCTTAGCTCTTTCCCAGTACCCTATGACCAATGGACCAAACAGGGAACTACTACAGTTGGCTTTTGTCACACGTACAGTGTACATGTATAATATACTGCAAATTATGTGACAGTCTGATCCATGGTGAACAAGGATTTAGAGAGTAAAGAAAACTCTAGACACATAGAAAGAAAGAAAAAAGATGTGTAAGGTTAGACAGAAAAAAAGAAGTAGAATGGGAAGGAAAGTATGTGTGTAGGAGTAAATCAGAAATAGAATACAAGTGAGAGAGAGGAAGGGGGAAGGAGGGGTGGAGTGAGGGATAGTTAGATAAGTATACATTCAGTGTCAGTTCATACCTTTCTTCAACTTCTGAAAAGCGGGTAATCCCATCTTTTTTATCATGAACCTTTCCCACCTTAGAAGAGCTACTGCACTGTCAGGTGACATGGTCTTTTGTAGGATAGCAGTCACAGAAGGGACTTTGGTCTTATCTATTGACAAAATAAAGATGAAAAAATACATATTTAAACTACACATTCTCTATCATTCTCAACTGAAGGCATTTTTAAGATGAAGATTGAAAATATATTATCAAGGTACGGAAGACTCGAGATTTACAGATAATGAATACACATAGTTTAGACTACTGCTACATGTATGGCAACAGGAGTATAGGATATCAAAAGTAAAATATCTAAAGGATGAAAAATTAGCAATTATCAGCACATTCCCTCTCCTTTGGAACCAGATACTAAGCAATAAAAATGAAGGAATTTGGCTTTTTAAGTATTAAATATTACCTGTGGTTATTTCTTTTTGGTCAGATATAATGTCGCTCAAAGCCAGTATATAGACAGACTTTGGCCAACTTGGTTTCAGTTTGTCACAACATGGCATATATATTGGGTTTTGTGCTTGCCCAAAGAAGCAGTATTCACTATATTGTTTGTAAGTTGTAACCAACTAGAAGAAGATTTGCCACATTGTATCTGATGTCTTTGATGTCACTACCTACATGTATGTCACATTTGTTGCAAAGTGAGGAAAACTGCAACTTGTTTATTATTGCTGGTAGTAGTAGAGCAGTAGAGGGCAGCAGCTTATAAGTTTTTTCATGACCACAGATGTAAAGGAGCAAAAGCCATATCAGAACCTCATTCGTTGGATGAGTGCATTATTTGAAACAATCATTAATTGGTATCAAAAGACAAACATGAGTATTAAACTGTCAAACAAAAAAGAAAATTAGGATGCTTGCACCTTTTCTTATGACCTCTCTCTCTTCATCTGAACATCCTTCTCTGCTTGTATTTAACAGTCGCCATGGAAACAAGAGCATCTTTCCTGACTGGCTGATGAAGATCTCATCATCCTCATCATCCATGTCATCACTGTTCATTGGTCCCAGATCTTCTTCCTTGATTGATTCAGCAACCAAGGCATCAAGAGTATCCCGAAAATCACCTCCCTTTCCTTCTGAACCGCCAATTATTCCACCCTTTGAGGTTGCATAAGTTCTACGCTCTGGGATGTAACGTATCTGATGAGATTTTGAAGTCTGAAAGTTCCTTGAAAATGACACGAGCGGTTGGGTGTTTGTATAGGCAATTCCTTGGAAGTCGGGTACTTGTTTCCTTCTGCATGATGTTACCCTGCAACAAATTGGAAGCTGTCCGATGTGAGAATGGTACCTTCCTGTGCAGTTTCTTGGAAAGATGGTGGCACAGCCAGGTCTAAGGAAACCATGTCTGGTATTCTGTTTGCAGAGTCCTGTAATAGATCTCATCGATGTTTGAAGTGTAGACATAGTGCGGAGTGTCATGAACTGGGTCACGAAGTGGCTACCAAAAAGTCAACTGCACAAATAAAAAAATATATGATTCATATATTTTTTCAAGATTGATTTTCACTGTATTTAATAAATACAGTGAAAATCAATCTTGAATCTAGTTAAATCTTAGCACACTCTGGTTCTTTTTCATTTTTTTGTCATCAATGAGGAAGAATAATAAGAAAAAGAAAAGAAAAAGTAAGTTGAGCAATGCTGGACAAATAAAAAATAAAAAAGATCAAAGCAAAATGGGCAAATAATGAAATGCACTCCCTCACGCAACAGGATTAAGGCTTAACTGATTAGGCTTAGGATTCAGATTAAACAATTAAGTTGGATTGAGACCAGGGTGGGAATCAGGGAAGTCAGGGAATAATTTTCCTCAAATTTTTTGATTAGCAATTTCAGCTGATGGATAAATATTTCAAATGAAATTCTGTACATTTCTATGGAAGAAAACTGCTACACAAAAGATATTTTGTATAGCAGTCTTGCAAAAATGCATAGCAAATTGCGATGCGATACCAGGAAAATTATTCCCTGGAAGTACAAGTCGACATAGAGTCTATCATGATTAATTGGGCCCATAAATAAAAATCTAAAGGTATGGTGAGCAGTTACTTGCATGGTAAATTGTCCCTTCTCCCCCCCCCCCCCCCCCCCCCCCCGGATTGCCGCCCCTGCCCATACCAGATCAGATGGCAGATGGTTATTTTGTTCTACTTTCTTGATATTGATTGATCTGTACTTCTGTAGCCTGCATGGCCAGCCCAGACTTACCGGCAAGCACAAGCGATGTGTATATATTTACTTGATATGATTATGATGTGACGACTCAGGCCAGGCATCCATCCAATGCAAGCTCCCTGACTCGGCGCTCTGTCTAGGGTCTGTACGTCTGGTTACCACTCCAGCAAAGCATAGAGCTAACTTTGGTTAGAGAGTAAATGCTAATAATGATATTAATATAGCATGCCAATGCGTTACATCTGGTTTTAAATAGCAACTTTCTTTAAATCTGTAGATCTAGGCCTAGGCTAGTCTTCCTTTTCTTTTTCTAGAGATCTTTATGGATGATATCCGCCCGGGTATCCGCCCCGTACTATTCATACCACAGCAACAGCATTTTTTCCTCACTAGAACCTCACGCTCATTCATTGAATTTACCGGTGCAGACACGATTATGTTTACCAATCAGCTGTAAGACTTGGGTTCTACTTTTGGTCGCTTATTTCAGTCCGTTCTCGGGGTTCGCGCTCGATCTTGAAGAGCGACATGAAAGGGGTGGGGGATGCCGATGGGGGCAACTTACTTGGATTTCGATGGGTGGAGGTGGTGGTAATTGTTGAGGAGGCAAAGATAGATAAAGATGACTATTAATATGACGCCATATTTTTGTTAAAGAAAAATATAGCTTATAGGTAGTATTAATTAGAAGTGATATTAAACAACATAAATGAACTTGGGTAGTTCATGTAATAAATAGATGAAAGTAGTACCTACGGTGATTCCTTTTTTGTCACTATGCGCCTAAGCAAGTTATAATTTTCATAAATAATATAATTAATTAAATGTATTTTTTTTGTTTTTTTGTTAAAGGTCTGCAGACAGAAGGGAGTTAGAGATATGGAGAGAGAGAGAGAGAGAGAGAGAAAGATGGGCGGGAGAGAGATGGAGAAGAGAGGGGAGAGAGAGAGAGAGAGAGAGGGAGGGAGAGAGAGAGAGAGTGAGAGAGAGAGAGAGAGAGAGAGAGAGAGAGAGAGAGAGAGAGAGCGATAGAGAGAGAGACAGATAGAATACAATTTGTTCTTTTTGTTTAAGAAATCATCTGCAACAATCGACTTTCTCAGTTGGATAATTTGTCCCCTTTCCCCCCTTTCGCGGCTATTTCAGATACTATATAAACGTAACGTAAATTGGTCGATTTATTCAGTGATTTTGCTTGAACGATATTTACGCAGAGAAAATGCCTGAAGAAATGGATGAAAAAGTCGTTACTGATAGGAAAATCGAAGTAGGACACCGGATTTTGAGTGAAGAGCAATATGGGACAATTAGATTTGTGGGATTAGTTCCACCAACAGAAGGTGAATGTGCACGAATTTCCGTATTTGTTATGTGGTTTTACCTTACCATTTAATATCCAGTCCCAACTGTTAGTAATGGTGTAGTGTCCGAAGTGCTAATCGTGCCCGGCCCCTTTTATTAAAGTTATTGAGTGTGTACATTTACTTGTTATAACCGGGCGCGTGTGTGTGTATAACTATATATATGGATATCATCCAGCACACTTGTTCTGACAAATGTCTTCGCATATTATTATTAGAGACGGACTATTCGGCTATATCCAGGATATCATGTTTTTTTTAAGAACCCACACTTTGTGAACTTTGTGACTTGTCGGCACGTGCTCGCACTCTTGAGTCTTGTGGGTAGTATAGTATGATCATAGTGGCCAATGCTAATGCATATGGACTAGAAAAAGGAGACCAATCACCAATGGCAATGGCTCAATAAGTTCTACTGTACGGAGCGAAATGCGGTTTCCTAATTCATGATAATGCCAACTATAAAGTATTCAATAATTAAGATTAGAATAAGATATGGAACTAGAAAGAAGTCTAAAATGGTTGGTTTTAACAATATGATAATATAACTTCAGAAGATGAAGAATCTAGTTGATGCGCTAATCATGCCAAAACTTGAGTTAAAACTTAAACCCAGAAATGACGATGTGGTGCCAAAATATTAATTCTCAATCAAATTACGAATGTAGGTGACTTTACCATTGCTTGTTAAAAAAATTGGCATGATTATAAATGTATAACCATTCCAAGCTACTTTTCAATTGTTTTGCACAAGTTATTGTGTAAGCAAACCACTTTCAAAATGGCTTTCAAGATACGGTTTTATTGTGCATCTGTAACACAATTGAATACAAATTCTTTCTGACTCTTTGAGTCGAGTTGAGTTGAGTTGAGTCAAGTATGCTGATGGTTTAATGCTGATTATGGTCATTGGATGTTGATGTGTTGATTCAAGCCAATTTAGAAAAGAGTGGTCTTGAGAGTTAGGTTTTACTCTAGCCCTTAAAAGTTACAACGATGCTCACTCGTATGGTATAAAACATAGTGTCACAGTCTTTATCATCATTCATGATAAAAAAAACAAATCTTGGGCTGATTTTTAGGGAGTCAGGCTAACTCGGACCAGGGGACAACTCGGCCCAGCTGTAAAAATTGTCATTTTTTTTGTAATTTTAGGTTTAGGGTTAGGGATAGGGTTAGGGTTAGAGTTAGGGTAAAATGCCAAAAAATGACTGTTTTGCAGCTGGGCCGAGTTGTCCCCTGGTCCGAGTTAGCCCGGATCCATTTTTAGCTATCACCTCACATTTCTTTCATTTTTTTAATTTTTGTATGCAGGCATATGGCTTGGTATTGAGTGGGACAATCCTGAGAGAGGGAAACATGATGGCAGTCATAATGGCACTCAATATTTCCAATGCAGGTAAATATCATAATATTTCTCATAATAGGTTTATTTCGTGTCTGAAGCTTGTTACCAGGCCTGATAATTACCCAATTTAAATAGGTTTTCCAATTTTTTTATAATATTTTCCAAAAGTTTCCCAAGTTTCCCTTATTTTCTATATTCTTCCCTATTTTTCCCTATTTTTCCCTATTTTCCCCCAATTTTCTTACTCGAAATCCTCTTCTTCCTTTTTTTTACTCAAGGGGGGCGTGGTTGAGAGAAAAAAAAACTTATTTCTTTTTTAGTGCTCACTATCACCCCTGTGTTTCTGTTACTATGTTAGGCTAAAGAGGTTCTTTAACCCTTTGGCACCTACAGGTTATGCCCACTGCACTCTAGCAATTAACTCACTGAAGTAAACAGGTCTCAACATTTCCTATATATTTATGAAACAGAGACTTGCTGTTAAAAATTAGATTAAATCTTCTTGAATGTGACAAAAATAAATACAGTCTCTTCAATGTCTCATTGACTCATAAATTTATTTCCTCAAAATATGGAGCAAGTTTTAGAAACAAATTGATCTTAAATGTTATTGCTGACTGAACTCCTTTGTCATCTTTGTCACATCCATCCAGCTCTCCAACAAGTGGTTCCTTCTTACGCCCAAAGAAAGCTGATCTTGGCATTCAATTCCTAGATGCTGTTTCTTCCCGTTACATTCCAGAGAACATTGAAACAGCAGATGTAGAAGACTCCTTGGTCGTCAGCTGTAAGGCAGTAGAGATGGTGGGGGCAGAAAAGATAGCCAGAACACAAAGGTAGGTCTCAGTGAGGTTCTTAAGTTTTCTTTGCTCTTTGTTTCAAAGATGCTGTTGATCATGTAACACAAAATGGGAATTGGTTGATTCTAGACATTCCTAATCTCTATCTGTATGTCTGTCTGTCTATGTCACTCTAGATTTCTCTCTTCTTCTCATTCTTTGAGTAGTAAATAGGAAGTGATCTCTGACACTTTTCATTTTGATGATCTTTCAGTGAAATGAAATTCTACTATTTCAACAAGTTGTTGATGTATTTGGGCGTTTTGAAATGACTTTAACCCTGTAAACGATCATCTGATCTGACGCCGATACCAATCCAATCAGGGGTGATCGGATAATAATTTCCGATCACCGATCAATAAAAAATGCATGCCTACATTATAATCCAAGATGGCGGCCCGCATGTTTTGCCTCTTCTCTTAGACCAATATTATTAATTTCAAAGTCATGAAAAGGCACTAAATATCAACAAACATGGTCAACAAACAACTCCAAATGACAAAAATAATCCCAGCCATGAATTTTTTTTGAGCATTTGATAGCCAAAAACTTGAAAATTGTCGTCGTTAAAAAAATAAAAAATAAAATCAGTCAATTTTTTTGGTCGATCTTCCGATCCGATACCGATCATAGGTGCGAGGGTGTTGCTCCGATCTTCCGATCCGATCAGAGCCCCAACTTACAGGGTTAAATGACTTCTCTGTGTTCCATTCTATTTTAGTTCCCTTGAAAATCTGAAGTCTGTAGCCCTACATGAGATGAGAATTAGCAGAGCTGGAGATGAGAAGGTTGCTGACAAACTGCCGAGTATCCTTTACTTTATGTCACTGTAAATGTTGCCTATCCTCGAGCCAGGCACCCATTTTTTCTGTGTTCAATGAATTTCCAGCATCTACCCACAGGTCCCTTTTCTTAGTTGTAACAGAAGCTTTATTCTATTTAGTCTAGGGCAGATAAACAGTAAAAGTAAGGATCAGGAAACCACCCCACCCCCTAGCTACAAGGGAGCAGGCTAAAACTTCAGAATATTTTATGTATTGTTACTTACATCGCAACATTGGGTACAGGGGGTGGGTTTGGACCTTTGTTCATTGTACCTATTTTGTTGTATTTAGAATTAAGTTAATGGAAAATGTGGAGTAATATATCACAAGAATATATGGTACAGTGAAATGACATAGGCACTTTACATTACTGACTCTAGTGGGAATATGCACATTTTGAATAAAGTAATTAAGGAAGTAAGAAAATGACAGTGCTCAACTTATATTAACACCCTACCTGTGCTGGCTGCCATCTGAAAATTTATATGGTATTTAAAAAGATAATGTTCAGAGAAATAGGTTGTAACAATGGTATTGTCGTTTCTGTTCAGATATATCAACATTTATGGAAGTATTTCATTTATTGTTATATTTTCTTGACGTTATAACATTAAGATATTACAAGCCTTGAAGTCTCACAAAACCTGCTACCATCCTGGGAAGAGCTATCTAAAATCACCAGTAGCATGCAAAAACTAAATTTTTTAGATGTTAGGTAAGTACAGTAATTGTAGCCATAATACACGATTAAAGTTCATTGATATCTAAAAAATTAGGTATGATTGAGTATCATGTAAATGTTTTGAAGTAATATTTAAAAACTTGATCAATTTTCTACCAGCAATTAATTATTCTCTCTGGCTTTATAACACTTTTTAATAGGTCATGCCTCTCTGTTTCATTATTTTTCTCATGTTCTCCCTTCTACCCATTTGCATTTTCTATCTTCTCCTCTATCTTCTCTTTGTACTCTTCTCCTTTATGCAAGGGTCACTCTGTGGCCTGGACCCACCCTCCTCAGGTCATCACCTTTCTTCACCTGAGCCAATTATTTGTAACCTCAGGGTTTCACCATCACTTCATGTGCTTTACAAAAAACAAAGGCAAAGCATCACTCTTATCAGCAAATGTGTTAGTCCAGGCTTCACCCTTTGAATTATTTGCATAGGTGATGCTTCACTTTTGTCAGTTTTACATAGGTGAGGCTTCACTTGTGTCAGTTTTCCATCGTGGCTTCACTTTTGTAAGTTTTCGGCCGGTCTGAAGCTTCACCACTGTTTCACCATACTGGCCATTTGCATAGTTCAAGCTTCACCACTGTTTCACCATATTGGCCATTACATATTTCAAGCTTCACGTTTTGAAATCAAGCTCCACCAATGTTTACTTATAATAGTAGACCATGACTGCAATGGTCTATAGTCATGATAGTAATTCCATACTGCTCAATAAGTACCAAGTCAACCAGGTTTCAATTCAAAGATACGTTTCAGGCACGTATACTGCGAATACTCACGCAACTAGTTATGTGTAGGAGACTAGTAGACTACTCGAAAACGATCTCGTGAAATCTCGAAATCAGTTTCGCTGGAGAAAAGTTCGGTGACCTCAGGACGATCACTCTGCGAGTGCATGAGTGACCGGAATAAAAATTAAATAGTTGTTTTGAAACGCACGATTTCGACATGATTTCGACATATTTTCGACGCGACCGGTAGTGGCTTCGATGTCACATCACCTGAACAAACAAGGCGACCGATTGGATTCGATGTCACATCACCAGAAAAAACAAATTACTCGTCAAAGCTTCACACATTTCATCAATTTGTATAGTAAAGCTTCACCCAATGAAGAAAAACGAACGTTAGGACTTCACTACAACAACAAATAGGTCAGGGTCAGGCTTAGGCGTCGAGTCGACGTCGATATTTGGCGACCTCTGAGGAGGGTGGGTCCAGGCCACAGAGTGACCCTTGCATTAAGCTCATCTCTTATATCTTCTCACCTTCCAATTTAAGCTTTTGCTATTCTGTTTCTTACGGTTATACCTTTCCCTTCCTCATTCTCTCCCTCATCATCTTTACTTCATTATTCATATTCCTCATTTTTTTCCTCCTTCCTTTCTTCCTCCTTTTCCAGTTCCTTGTTCTGCTTCTCTTCCTCTTCCTCCTTCAATTCACTTATCAATTCATCTTGATCATCTATATTTTTTCTGCATTTCAGTGAAAACAGATTAGCTATACCTACCAACCCGTCTAGTTTGTGTTCTGCCTTCTGTGCATTAGAAGAGCTCTTCCTCAATAGATGTAATGTCACATGGAAAGAGGTAAGATGAAACAGAGTTGTTTAGTGTTGTGGAAAAAATCAGTTAAAACAGGAAGTTTAATTGTGATATAAGCTGAAAATATCTGATGTGATCAAGACATATATCTAATGCAATTGAATTATTTTTTTTAATTTAAGGAAATATATGTATATATTTTTTTGGCATTTGCTGTATTGATTTGTTTGTTGTAAACAAAAGGAAATACAAAAATACAAATGAAGTAAAATAATAGCACTACGTGAACATGTAGGTATATTGATAAATGGAAATGTTGAATGTCCTTTTTATATTTCTGAACAATGCTATCCTTTCGAATTTATTTACAAGAGAAAAAATGTGAAAATATGTCATTCAATGTAATGAAGGATAATTTAATGAAGTCTTTTAAAGATATTTCTAATTAAGATTGTCCTCATTTAAATGTTTTATTTCATAGTTGCTGATCTCTGCACCCATGTGGCCTAAACTCAAGACCCTTCATGCATGCTTCAATAGAATATCAAATCTTGAAAGGTAAGAATAATTGCTGTTAGTTTTTATTGGGATTACATTTTCACTTTTAAGTTTCCTAGTTATTTTCAATGCCAGATTATATAACATTCTGAAAATGTGATCCTATCATTGTGTTTCTCTGCAATTTGGAATAGAAACCATGTACCACATCAATTGGGATGAATATGATGTTAAGTGGATTACAGCGAGAAAGGCAGATTTATGTTTTTTGCAGTCCACGATAATGAATACTGGTATTTCAAATGTTCCCGATATGTACAAAAGCTCAAATACATGAATGTGAATGAACGGAATCATTTCACGTTATTCAGTTTCCATGCATTTAACCTATAGATATATTCAATGTGATTAATTATGTCTCATTCTATCTTTGTCTCTTGCTCTCTTACTCAATCTCTCTCTTTATGTCCCCTCCCCCTCCCCCTCTCTCTCTCTCTTGATCTCTCTGTCCCTCTTTATATTTGCCTTGCTCAATAAAGACCAACAGAAGGTGCATTTGATCATCTTGAGTTGTTGAACATGGAGGAGAATCAGATAGAATCATGGGAAGATGTCTTAAAGCTTGGCCACTTACCAAGGTAAATTTCTTGAGTATATTTTCTCGGGAATGATAAGAAATCATGTAGGATTTTAGATAGCAACCATCCTGGGAACCAGCAGCTTTCAGTTTTTAGCTGTAATACTAAGTGATCATGGACTTTGTGTTGCACTGAATTGCATTACCTGACCTGGGTTTTAAACTTGAAAATAAATTCTGTGTGAGGGAAATATGTTCCCATGTAAAGACACTCCATGTTAACCTAGGTTTTTATCAAACAATTTTGAGGTCTATAATTTCACAATGGGGGTATACAGCATAACATTGATTTTTGTTTAGTTTTTTTCTTTTCAAATTTGTATATGAACTTCTAGAAAATATGATGAAAGATATTATGCTCTGATAACTTAATATTATATTTGAATTTTATTTGCACTACTTTGCAAAGCAGTAATGATTTTACTTCTCTCTTTGTATTTGCCTGCAGGTTAGAATGCCTCATACTGAATAGCAACAGCATTACGAATATAAGCTTTGATGATGCCCCCTTAGAGGGAAAGACAAAGTACTTCACAAGTCTGAAGTCGCTTTCTCTTCACAACAATAGATTGAGTGAGGTAAGACTCCAATGATGAATTTAACTATGATCAGTTTAATTTAAATGTCTTTGAATGTTGATGACAGACAGTCATGTTTTACTCGTGTGTATTAATCTTTTTCACAGGTGCAAATAGAGGCTGTCGTGTAAACTTTAGTTCACTTTTTTTACAGATTTATTTGTATGATGGAAATGGTTATGCCATTATTAACTAGATCAAGTAGACAACCCTGGTGCTTAAATGTAAATTACCCGGAATGTGTTACTGTATGACACAGCAGTGGTGCAATGGAGCCTTTTTATTTCATTGAGGAAGGAAAACGGCATATCAAACTACGAGTGTATAACAATGGATCATTTTAACTGGCTGTGAAATCGATAAACTGTTACCAAAGGAGTTATGAAGTAATCCAACATTAAATCTGCAAATGGAAATAAAATTTGTTTGATTATATTGCATTATATATTGTCATTTTTAGGAAAAAAGCGTATCAGATGTGGATAGATTTTTCAATGAGGAAATGGTCTAAGCTCTGCATGTTTACCATTCTACATTTTGTACAATTCATCTCTTCATATTTTTTTTCTGTTCAGTGGAAGAGTGTGAACGAGTTGAAGAAACTACAGTGCTTGGAAGAATTGAATATGAAACGGAATCCTCTGGTACAGAGCGAGAGAGCATCAAACGTGAGAGGTCTAATGATTGCCAAGCTGCCATCATTGCGTCACTGCAATCACAGTGCTGTGAGTTGGAATGATTTATTTTTATGCCTCTGTTACGAAGTATCCGGAGGCATTATGTTTTTGGGATGTCCGTCCGTCCGTACGTCCCGTTCTTGTGATCGCGTTATCTGAAGAACCGATTGATGGATTCCTGCCAAACTTTGGTCATGTATGTATCTTGCAGAGCCGATGAATTGATTAGATTTTGGGGTCACGAGGTCAAAGGTCACAGGGCTCATTATGTATGCAAAAATAGCTTGTGATCGCATTATCATTAGAACAGATTGATGGATTCCTGCCAAACTTAGATCATTTATGTATCTTGCAGAGCCAATGAACTGAGTAGATTCTTGGGTCATGGGCTCATTATGTATGCAAAAATAGCTTGTGAACGCATTCTCATTAGAACTGACAGATGGATTACTATTTAACTCAGGACATCTTGCAGAGCCAATGAACTGAGTAGATTTTAGGGTCATGAGGTCAAAGATCAAAGGGTCATATATGTATATGAGAAATTGCTTGTAATCACGATATTCTGAGAACCTGTCAATGGATTACAATTGAACTTGAATTTGAAAAATTTCTTCTGTTTTGGTTTGTAAAATTGCTCTATGACGGTGGCATCATATTTGACTGCGCGCAGTCAAAGCTCCATCTAGTTCGCATTATGATTTAAGGTCTCTAATTTCAATAGAAAGGAATGGATGACTTTCCTTTTCATTAGTTATCTTATTTTCTGGCTATTGCCATCTCCTTTCCCTGTCATCTCTCTAGTATCTCTTTCTCTTGCATTCTCCAATTTTTCTTTATTCTTACCCATCATTTTTTTTTCTCTTGAAATTGTTGATGATCTGTTTGTCATATTCTCTTTCTCTGATTCCTACCTCCTTCTTCTACCCATACCTATGAGTATTGTTCTAAAGGAAAGTTCATAATGTAATTTGCCTGCATTCCTGAATCAAAATGTGCTGTTACAGCTTGATGTGTAGCTTTAAAGCAAAGAATTATTCATGAACATTCCATAAAATGTACTTTATTGAGCTCATAATCAACAAAGTAAAATCATTCTAGATTTAGAAATGTGATAGTGATTGGATAACTGTGGCAATATTTTGAAATAGACATGTTTTTATAAATGTGTTTATAAATGAAATATATCCAATAATCCTTGTCATACCTTTCTTTATGTTCCAGGTATCAGAGGGTGAGAGGAAAGGTTCAGAAATTGACTACATGAAGAAATACCATGAGGATTGGCTGAAGAATGGAGGAGGGAAGGATCAAACTGACTCGAATCTTCAAGCAGATTTCATCAAAAACCATCCCACATATACAGCTCTTATCAAGAGTAAGTCAGTCTTTGATACCTGGAGGTGTCATGTATTTCTTTTATATAGGAGGCAAAGAAAAAAACAATATATTTTTTTAGTTTCCAAATTTTGTTAAAAGGTGTTTTTCTCTTTTTTTTTTCCTTGAGCAGAATTGAATCTTAATTAGAAATGTCCTGTGTTTGTCTTTATTCAAATTACTCCTGGAATTTCTTTCTCCTCTCAAAGTAATAAGTACTTTGAAAATCACAATAGAAATCCGACATTTTAAGTCAAATTTCGACAAATCCATTACAATTTTGTATACCATATTGCAATAGAAATTAAGGCTTTTATACATGTTTTAAAAATGTTAATGATATTTTCCATTTTTGTTTTAAAATCATCCTAAAGAGTATGGAGCTCCTGAAGTGAGTGATGACTCTCAGACCAAACCTGGAGCCTTGAAATCTTCCCTGCTTGAATTGATTTTAAGCTGTCCTCAACATGCAACCAAGAAGTCTATCAAGAAAAAACTACCAGGTATGCTCAAAGTCATTGACCAGACATCAGATTATAATGGGAAATCGACATTCAACAAATGACTAATACCGCAGAAGCAAGCTTTGCTTGGAATTTAATTGAATTCTCTCTTATTATGGCCGTTTTTGAGAATCAAATGCTATTCAGTAGAAAACCGATTGTGTGAAAATTGTTTATTGTATGAGTTATATCTGATGTAATTAAAGCCTTGTCTGGTGTTAAATTATTAAATTTTAGTGTGTTCATGAACTTGGAATGCAATATGAGAAGTACATTTTTTATTCATTGTAGGCCTTATTGTTACATGTATATATTGATATATTAATTCATTCCTTCTCATTATATGTGTCCAACAGTAATTAGTTCAACACTACCAGCTCTATTTATTAGGTTCATTGTATGTAACCATGTTGATTTGTTTAATGGATCTTGCCCTAAGTGTAAAAGGCAATCCATCCCTTGTAATAATTTAATTTGTATGAAAGAGGACAAATAAGAGAAACAGAATATTTTTTTTTTTTTTTTTTTTTTTTAATCGTACCAATAATAAGAAAGTTATGAGTGTTTGAGTGTCTCAAAATATATTGTGGGTAGCATGTTCTTGAGGTTTTCTGAAAAGAACAGACCCTCCTGAGTCTTACATTTTGATAAATTGGCATTTCATTCATTGTGTGTGTTGGATCAAATAGGAAAGTTGTCTGGCACTTCGTCATTTAATTTTCTTAATTTTGATCTGATTTCGTTCAACCTTTCACCAATCTTTTTCTCTGATTTTTCTGCTTTCTTTTGGAGTAGTTTACTACTAAGGTTGGATTTCCCATTAGGAATATCTCTGTCTGTTATTTTTTTTCAGTCACCATGGATATCACAAAGGTCAAGGGAATGATTCAGAAACTCTTCAAAGTAGATGTTGCTGACCAGAAGCTTTTCTACCTTAGTCCAAAGGTATGATACTCAACACTTATTTTAAAAGTCACAGTAAACAATTTTGTGCCATTTTTTGTTTTTCTTTCTTTTTTTCTTCTTTTAAATAAATAATCTTTATGTTCCTTCTTTTCTTTCTCCTTATTAAAAAAAAAAATAAAAAAATGAAATTATTTATATTTTTATAAGCCATTTCATTTGATGTGCCTTGATAGTGATTTGATTGTCTCAGGCCAGATTGATACAGTCACTCTAATTGTGTCAGCATGATGCATATCTATTTAACTCTTTGCATGCTGTATGTGCATTGTGTAAAAAGTCTATGCAAATTTGCACCCATGGCCCAGTAAATTTTGATTGGAAGGGTGATGAAAAATCCCTTCTCAAAACATTCAACCAAACAGATGAAGCCTTAATATGTATTGATCATATTATGATGTATACTGCTACAGTGTTCATTGACATGAAACTATTTTAAAAGCACAGCATTTTTTATACATGCACCCTGTCCTATCACCTAGTTTGTGAACAATGAACAGAGAATCGAGTTTCAGTGTAGGGTATCTAAAGGAGATAACAAATAACTTCAACATTTTCTGCCTTTTTTTCCATTCTATATTTTGTGTCTACAGTTACCAGACCAGGAGATTCCACTAGATAATGACCTGAGGCAGCTGGGTTTCTTTGGAATTGAATCTGGAAACACGATTATAATCAGATCGTGAACACTTAAAGGGACAGTCTTGAATATAGTGTAGTTTCTTGAGAGTCAGTGGGTGTGTGACACCATTTTGGACTAATGAATGTGAAAAACAATTATGATAAGGTGGTGAAAATTTTAAAGGGACATAACAGTTATAAAAATGACTACAACAACAACAACAATAACAATGACAACAACAACCACTGTTCCTATACAGAAATATCATAATATGATATGACCCATGGTAATGATGGAGACTGCAAGAGACAAAAGTGAATGTGGTCTCATGAATGTGATTATGTGAATTTGGCGACATGAATGTGGTGTCATAAAAACAAAATGTGATACTGATGAAGAAAAAATATCTGTGAATTTCAGTCTGGTAACATGATTATAATCAGATAATGGCAACTTGAGATATAAACATGAATGTTTTTATTAGGGACGTGGTCTAAAGAGTCACCATAATATCATCTTTTAAAAGTTATATAATGATTATAACCCGATTGCAACCTTAATGACCCTCATGATATCAACACAAGTGTTGCATAAGACCGTTTCACTTATTTGCACATGTTGTGCATTGATTGATCAAAACAGATTGCTGCTTGAAAATCATTCATATCTATAGATGAAAAAAGCAGCATGCAGATAGTATTCTTGATCTGTCATCCTCTCTATGATCGACTAAAGATTAATGCAAGGTAGATCTATGTACACAAGGAGTATTTTCATTTAAAAAATTGATGAATGTGCTTGTCAGCATATCTTAGAGTGACTGTTTGGTACAACATATTTATTTGAAATGTATATTTGTTTATGCCTCCCCTTTCATTGAGTTTCTATGTCATCTGCCCCTCCATCCATTTATTCTTTGAAACTTTTCTGTTACAGTGAGACAAGTTGAGAACCTAAGAAAGGAAACCAACAAAACTTGAAAGATCAAGTCGAATCCAACTCAGATTTGACGGAGTGTGGATACTAAATTATTTTGTTTTGCTGTCCATTCATGTCTCATGCCATAATTCATTTTAATGACCGAGTTAACTGAACCTGCATGGACACGAAGTGTAATACTAATGAAGAGAAATGATCACACTGTTGAAAAGACACATACAAATATTCACTCTGTTGGACAGGACTTGTAACTGCAAGTATCCTGGATGTGTTTCCAAGCTACTTATAAGGAGCTTTGGGCTTCTCTGCAGACTGATTTATAGTTTGTTATGTTTAATATAATTTATGTACATTTAACAGTCTTATTTATAACAGACATAATGATCTATTAACCTATTGGTTGTGTATTAAAGATGCTGTACAAAAAATATTGTGTAAAATTATTGTGCGATGTCAATAAAGTCTGTTTATCAAAGTATTTTTCTTGCAAGTTTTGCAATCTTTCAGCAACAGTCAGCCCATTTCAGCCCTTTAATAAATGACAGCCCTTTACCAAAACAATGAAAAACACTGACGAGAAAATTGTACAATTCACATCTTCTGTATCATTTATTGTATATTCATAAAATGAAACGAAAAGAAAATCAGAACAAAAATTATTAAGTAGTATAATTTGTATTTTTTGTATTATTCATATCTACAGTGTATAGCTGAGCACTGTTTTTTTTTTCAAAATTAAAAACACTGCATTCAAACTCGAGACATTACCACTAAAATGATAGAACTTGGGTGGACCATGAGGTGAATATAATGTTAAGGAGTACCCACTGTGGAATCAAGTTATTATGCATAATATTTCAAGAGGATGATATGTCAAATAAACCAACAAAAATCATTGCATTCATGTAATAAAAAAAAAAAATCAAGCTCTGGGTAATATACATATTGATTGACTTTCCCTTCACTAATGTTACAGACATACCATTCTGCCATGTTAGTTTGATTTCAGAGTTTACCATATCTTGAGGGTATTAGTTACTGCTAGGAATTTGCGCTGTTTGCTATTTCAATAGGGTAGATCATTTTTTATGATTATCATTTTCATAAATAAATTAGAATAGCAATTGTTTCATTCATTACCAAAATTGACTTTAGAGTGGAGGGGTAAAAATGGCAATTGAAAATCTATATGCGTTCCTGTCTTACATCCATCACACATTGACATAACAGATAAATTTGCAATGCAAGCTTGCATGATTTTTCTGTTGAAAGAAAAATCAAGTCTCATCAAAATACTGCAAGCCAATAGTGTTTCAAAAAAACTTTTTTTCTTCTTCAAACGTACCAACTACGGCAAATGCAATACCAATTTGCTTGAAATTGGTTGATATCAATCAGCACACTTCAAATGCCCAATTTCTGTGATTTAATGCCCTACACCTGGTTTGCAGTGGTCAGCATACACACGCAACATAACTTGTTACGTTTGATTCAGAAGGGTCTTTCATTAATGCTTACTGATGCTACACTTAGTTGCAATTTGTAGGAAATCAAGATAGCGAACTGCAATGGACACATATCATCCCAAACAACTAGGTACATGTATATATTGTTTCAATTTTTTCAATTACCATTCGTTTTATACGCGTCATGTGTATTGTGCATTTAAATGGGTTGTAGCAAAGGGCATCTACGCATGGTGTCTGCATTATCAATGAAAATGAACCAGATTTTAGAATTGCACTACAAGTCTGCCTCTCATCTCCTATAAACCATGCAGATGAATGATGTTACAATTTCATCAATTAGTCTCCATTTGTGATTTATTTGGTTAAAGAGAGATAGCCATGAATATTACATTCCCATCAATAAGCCCTCCCTGCAATAGATGAAAGAATTCACAATCCCTATGATCATTTATTTATTATTTCCCTTGTTATGTATTCAGATGAGATTTGATAACAACATTTGTTCAGGTTATCTCATGCCTTGCAATATGAACGCAAAAGATTAGGAGGTGGATGGATGTATTGGAATAATAACCCTGCACATTTTGATTTTATTCATTGTATTTTAGTTTTGATTGATAGAGTGGGTGGAAAATATTGAAACTACATCAAAAAGTTCTAAATGGGTGTTAGTATTTCATCTGCCACAAGGAGTAAACAAAGCTAAATTAATGTTATTGAAAACCATTACACATTTAATTCTACACATGGACGAATGACAAAACGTTCTACATAGGCTCTACTTGACATAATTTAATATCTAGAGCCCAAGAGTTAGTCCCTGCATGAACAAATTGTCTCACTTTACAAGTAGAATTCATTGCTAGTCATTATTCATGTAGACATTTATACACTATGCACAATTCCAGTATCTTTTCACGTTAATTTACAAATCGATCATAGTCAATCAGATATACATATGAATTGTTACATAATTCCTGGATTTAAAATGAGTAATTTCTAGAGTCGAGCCACGGGGGTAGTATAGCGTGTAAAAAAAGCTAGCCTTTACAGAGTGCATTGAATATACTACATTTTTTTCCATTTTTGCATCACATGTTCGCTTCAAACGATACATAATATGCATAAAATGCATATAGAGGTATGCTGTAGGTGCAAGAGGAACTAGCAAAAGATTAACTGAAGATGTATTTCATGCATGTTCCTTTATGCATGCAAACAAAACACCAAGTACATAACCATATATATATGCGTTAAGAATATAAAAATAGAGTATGTTGCATGACACTGACTCAGGTAGGGTGATGTGCAACTTCTTACTTCTAGTTAGAGCAATGTTAACACAACCACATAGGGCACATACATACATGTACATAGTTGGATGTAAAGGAAGTGTACTGACACAGGCCTTATTCCGAACAATCTTCTGGGAGTTAGATTTAGATAGCTAACCTTTGACCCCTGACCTCTGAGCTGAGTACTGTCTACATTATCCATCTATTTTTCTCTTCAATTTATACTGAGTGTGAAAGATAACATTGGCCTACTGGGGTTTTATGGGTTAAAATCCCATTAGAGTGTAGTTTCCATGCAATTTCCCTTTTCCATTCAGTGAGAAGTAATTGAATTACAAATAGATGAATCCCCATTTTATGATATAAATAGCAGAAAGAAATATAATATTGCAAAGATGGCCCCTAGTAACCATGGTGATAATCTGGAGCCTTGATTTGGGGTAACTAATAAAGAAATGAATTAGAGATACCGGTAGGTTGTTTTGAACTGCTAATCACAGGTTAAAGTACTACAAGTAAAAATGCATACACATGTATGTTATAAAGTGGACTGAAAGAAACTAACTATGGTTACAGATGAAGATAAATAATATGATAAAAATCTCCTACAAATATTCAAAACACACATTACAACAACCAAAATAATAATACAAATTAAATAAAATTAGGAAGCAAATCTCTGAAAATAAAGAGAATTCACATAGTATGGCTGTTTTTTGGACTAAACGTATATCTCAAATGAGGCATTTTGTACAAAAGGAATACAGATGTTCCAAACATAAGCTAATACACTGATTTTCACAATAAAAAAAGAAACCTACCAACTTCCACGCAAAATTCAACAACAGCTATCAAAATATCTTAGTGAATTGCTTTTACATGTATACAATGCACTCGCTCATCCATCTATTATCGAAGACATAATATGAGCCATATCAAGAGAGTGAGAGAGAATTAGAGAGAGTGAGAAAAGCACTCTTGATTAACTCTTCACATATACGATGATTCACATAATTGATTATCTGAATGAATATGCTAGGCAACATTTTAAAACATTCCGAAGTTTCAATAATATTGATGATGCCCACACATTTCGCTAACAGGAGTAAAAATTGCTCCTGATAATTCAATCTGTACATATACATATGGAATAGCGTAGTGAGAATAAATTACAATCGAAGAGTAATGTACACATTTCAGAAGCCACCTATAGCGGCCGGTCCATAAGACTTAATGTCTACGAGCAGCAAAACTCAATTGAAAACAAAACACAGGTATGCTTGTATCATTCTGAACAATTTCGTGTTTTATAATAAAATTGAAACGTGACGTCCTGAATAATTCTCGATTCACGTTCATAACTCCCTCCTCTATTATTTATAATTTCACATCAGAAGTTGCTAGCTCCGTAAAACCATGTTTGATTTCCAGTCAGCCACAACTGGACAGACTAGCTACGATACACACTTCATACACACAGTTATTCAATTATTCATATACAGACAAGCAAAATGACTTATGAATAGCATGAAAATATAAGAAGCGCAAGGGTTCTTCTGTCTTATATGCAGAAACAAAATCCTGCTCATGGTAAGAAAAAAATGAAAAGAAACAATAATTTACTAACCTAAATAATTGTTTATCTACACCATAGCCATTCTACTTTTTTTTGTTAAATACACCCATAGATACTTGTTGTAGACATTTCTGGAAATGCGACACATAGTTGCTGTATGATAAAAAGGTGGGGAGAAGGAAATACACACATTCTATTCAGACAATGATAAGAGTTTGATTGTTTTGCGTGAGCTGTTGGTTCTTCTGCAACTAATGATGTTTCACAATGATGATATGTACGTCAGTCAAACCATCAATCTGGCTCCGTATCTATGCAAGGAGAGCACACAGTTTTTAGTTTCCTCTCTTCTTATCAATCATGTGTAACTAACCATTGCTATCACCTTCTCATCACAGAGAGGTGCTCACTCTGCTGGATACACACTCACTTTGCGATCAAAGCTGTCACGCGAGTTGCATCGAGGAGGAGAGGGAGTCATTCACACGCTGTACACTGACATACATTCTAACTGGGGATGCAGGGAGTGATGATCAGACAAAGACCTTGGCTAGGGCATCTGCTCCCCCGCTAGCGATGTATGGCTTAGAGGGGTGGAAGGCCACATCAAATATCGATTCATCAAACTTCTTGCGATGGGAGGTGATTTCTTGGACGCAAGTTTTACTATCAAGGTTCCAAAGTCTGATTGAGCTGTCGTGACCTGGAAAACAATATACACCATTAAATAGATGGTATTATCAATTTTTTAAGTTATTAGAGATAAAATATGAATCCTCCCTCCTGGGCTGTAGTTGTAACATGTTTTTTTTTTTATAGATAAGTGTGTAAATATCCATTTAATTATGTATAATTATGTCTGAAGTTGAATATTATATTTCTACTAGATAGACGGGGATTCGAACAGGGGGACCTAATGTAGATATAAACAGATTAAACTTGACACACATGATTAAAGACATACATACTCTCTAGACAGATCAAATTGAATGTGTGATAGCAGGTGTACACTATAGACGGTTCAAGAAAAGGAGATGGAATGAATGTTTTCAAGGTACAAAATATGCATGAAAGCATTTGGAGCAAAAATACAGACATATATTACAAAAGGAGGACATGTTATCATATTCACAACCTCTATTCTTGAGAGTGGTACATGATAAAAATCCTTTGAGTTTGACCTCATTCTGGAACATGTATAACATAAAGAATCTTGAAATCTTGAAAACGAATGCTCAGAAACAACAGTGGATATTTCAACCACACCCAAGCAACGATTTTAAGATGCAATCCGATGCTGTCTTGTGAATAGGAAGGACATTTAGAGGTAGAATCATAGGACTTACTTCCAGACAAGAGGTAGAGTCCATTAGGGTCCACAGCCAAGCAGGTTACTGCATCCAGATGGGCCACCATACTGTGGACCATTTTACCTGAAAACAACAGAAAGAGATAGAACAGGTCTTTCAAATCTTGGATTTTCAATTCTAAATCACCGTCTCTCTCAACACATCCCCCCATTTTGTTAATCTTACCTTACATCTTTTTCTATCACTTGTTATTTCATCAACTGTTTTATTTGACAATAAACAGCTATTTACATGAACAAAGTTAGGTTTCACTTGGTTGATGCTTTGTAACAGTGTAAGTTAATGCATTTATCTGTATTCATAGTAGCAATGAAATTGTAATCCATTCCTTTTTTAATTGTTCATATGTATTATTTACTCGAATATATTGCAAATTATGAACAACATAAACAAACAAACAAATATTCTATACTACCTGAAGAGCATCTGCCATACAGACCGAGACCCTTTCTCATGAGTACTTACCGCTATTATTATCAAAGAAGCGAATATGCCTGTCTTCATGTGCAGTGATAGTGACTGGTAGAGTTGGATGACTGGCTACACTGTTGATCTGACTAGTTGGGCTATCTGTATACCAAAGAAAAACAAATGCACTTGTTATTTCTCCTATTCTCCAGTCTCTACATACAGTTAGCTAAAGCATAGCTTTCCTTTTTTTTTTTTTTTACATCAGTACTTATGATTTTAGTCATCATAATCATTACCATTTCACTATCACCATTAACCCATTATCTTTATAATCAACATGATCTTCATCATCATCATCATCATTATCACCATCATTATCAGGAGCAGCAGTACCACCATCACAACCACTGCCAACACACTCAACATCATCATCATCCTCATTCTGCATCATCACCACCACCATTCTCATCCTAACCATATCAGCATCTTCATCATCATCATCATCAATACCACCATCATCATTCCCTACTACCCTGGGATTTTTACTACCACCATCATTCAACATCATCATCATTATTATTATCTTTATCATTCTAACTATCGACATCCCACAAACTTACCTGAGGGTAACCTACTGTCCAGTGTAATGACTTTCTTAGCAGTCTCTAGATCATACACAGCCACATCAGCTGATGAAAAGCCCACTGTGATCTGACTCGTGTCACAGCGTACAAAGTCCACTGAGGTGGGCACTCCAAATGCTGTAAAGACAAAGGGTCAAAGAAATGTAATACAAACATTTAAATACTGGCTCTACAAGTATACTTCAGTATAGAAGAGTACATGTATAGAATTAACAAAAGAACAAACGTTTCAATTCACTCCTAGAAGAGGAAAATAAAATACAGAGAGATTGGAAAAGAAAACTTCAGCAAATCTAATCAGAATGCATGTTTGATCCTGCAAAATGAAATAGACACAAATGTGCAAAAAGTGTGTAACAGTTGGTCATTGATTACATCTCACATGAACTCGATAAAGCCCTTGATTATAGGAACAAAGACATGCCCTGTCATTAAGCAATAATTATCTTATTATTGATGCGACAGGTGACTGGTTGACAGGTGAAGCATTGACACATTCATAACTGACAAGAGACTGATTGACAGGAGCTTTGATGTCATACCTGTCTCTGCTGTGATGGTAGTGAGGAGGGGTGACTTCTTGCCCGGACTCCACAGCTTGACAGTACCGTCAGATGAACAAGATACCAGGCTGTTCTTAGTCCCATCATATGACAGACCCCATACAGCATCACTATGACCTACATAGGTCTCAGCCATTACTGATGGATCTAAAACAAGCAGAGCATAATGTGATTAACATATGCAGCTATTTGGAGACAATCTTGTACCATGACAGGTATTATCATGCTGATCATAATAATATTGCGGCAATATGAACAATGTAGATATTTACAGCCATTGGTAGCAGTGACAGGTAAGTGAGCCTTGCATGCCTCTTGAGAAACTTCTTTACTTTGCAAAATTCAATACACCTTTTCTTTTCAAAGCCTTCCCAAATCTCTGCATTACTCCATTTTTACAAAAGTCTCCATTCTCTTCCCTTGCCTCAACTTTCTTTTAGGTTTTTTTTTTTGTTCTCTTTTAATGCATATCAACATATGAACAATAACATAAAATTAAAAATAATAGAATTACTGTGATATAAAGAAATTATCCTAAAACACTGTATGAATGAAATTCTTGGACCACAATTCCTTGTCTGGTGCCCCACTTGTTTCTCTGAATAAATAATTAACAAGTGAATCACAAGTCTGAAATATTCAAGGGTTGAAATCAATTTCATTAAAATCAATAGGTAATCAATAGCTATTTCAAATACTTACGTTATTGAAATTAGTAGATTACATACCATACAAGTCATAAGGATCAATGTTTGAACCAGGAATATTCCAACATCTAATGGAGGAGTCCATTCCACCACTGAAGCATTGCTCTCCATTACTGCTGACTGCCAAACTTAGAACAGCCCCTCTGTCAAATCAAACAAACATCCAAGTATCATTAGCATAGCCCCCACACTGTGATATATCAAGAATGGGATACAGAGCTATGGATAATGGTGCACAGGTTGCAAAGTGCATGATTTCCAACACTCAAGGAGAATAATGATTATGCTAGAAGAAACTAAAAGAAACTTTACTTTTATCTATAGGTTTCTGTTGGAAATCAGTCAAGACTTTCTCTAAGCATATATATTTCAAATATACTCTATAGTTATATGTGTAGAAGATAAACCACATGATACAACAGCTAATTAGTTTTTGTTTTAATCGTTAAATTCCCATGAGATAAAGCCTGAATATAATCTATACTACATCACATAAGAATGTATCAGAACATTATAAATACTGTACTTACACATGTCCTCTGAATGTATAAATAGGTTCCACATCTAGAGAAGCAGCTCTGGAAATAAATGTTTAAAAGAAAGATAGTATGAATTAATAGCAAATATTGAGAATTAAATTGATATCTCTTCATAACTTGAGAAGAAAAGACATAGATAAATAGAAAAGTCTCCATAATGCATTTATCAAAGCATTATAACCTGTTCCTAGAAGATAGAGAGAAAAGCCTAAGGTGTTTCCCAAAGAAAGATTTTGCAGATAAAAAAATAACAATTTAATACAACAAACGACTGCTTAAAATGTTATCAACATTTTTCCCCCACCAAAATCTCAATCAAATACCTACTTTTTAGCTGGGACTGTCTTCTGTAAATTCCATAGTTTGAGAGTATTATCCTCTGATCCTGTGATTAGGACTGGTTCCTCTGGATGAAATACTAACGCACGTACGCCATCAAAATGGCTTCGTAACGTAAACTTAGGATTCCATGTCTTACGGAAGGTCTCCTTGTTTGCTGATATCTGATGACAAAAATGAAAGCAGGCGGAAATACATCATGAATTTGCATTCACATAAACCAAATTTTTTGTTGTTGATTAAACACAATTAATTGTATATTATTGTTAGTATCTGTTCTTGCTTTCACGGGTGAGAAATCTCCCTTTTAAAGCACAATTCAACTCAAAATCAACCCATTTCTCTCTCCTTTTAAGTCCTACTGCAACTGATGTATTCCCTGTTGTCCTTGATCATGCAACTAGAAGCCAGAGTTTCCTGTATGCTACCTTCATTACCCTAATCATCTCTTTATGCTGCATTATTGTAGAGCGCTTAGAGACTTCTGATAAAGTAAATGTTAGGTGCTATATAAGCAAGGATAATTATTATTATTTATCATCTGTTGAAAGCCGCAAGGGCACTGACTCTGTATTAAAAATATGAGTGAACCCCTTTCTTGTTCTCAACAGGTTACATCAAGTTCACTATTCATTCACATGCTTTACGCCGTAAGCAAAGTCTTACAAATTCAGACAAACTCTTCCCCTAGATGCTTGACATGCTATTTCAGTCTACATAAATGCGTTTTAACCTTTTCATGTCTATTTTTCCTAGAGTGGCGCCAAGTCTCTTTTATTTTCCAAGCCATCCATGAAATCAAATCCAATGGACAATGTTCCTATTACATGATTCATTTTCATCTAAAACTCACATCATAACTGAGAACATCAGCCTCATTAGTGATGGTCAATCCTGCAAGTTCTCCCAAGCGAAGAGTTTCTAGGGCTTCCTCATCCGCTCCCATGATACCTTGACGGGGTGCTACAGCTACATCTAATCAAACAAATACAACAATCAATATTAAGCCATATTATCTTAAGCTGACAAAATCCAGATATTGAGTACAAGTCACATATCGTTTACCAGCTAATATGGAGAGCCTCTAGCCTCTCGACAGAATTTTTAAATTCTTTTAGGTGATCCCCAGGAATTGGCTGGTGCTAAATATCATACTGTTAATGTTATATCATTTTGTCAACCCTGTGATGTTTTCTATGTACCAGTATTGTTATCATCTTGCCTAGAAATGTAATAAATAAATAAAAATAAAGTTGCAAATACAATACCGTATTTGCCGGCGATAAGGCCGCAGCGCCGTATAGGCCGCACCCCCGATTTTGATATTTAAAAAAAAAAAAAAAAAAAAAGTTTGTCAAAGTCGGGATTTGTTCTCTTGCGTACAAATGTTGATTTTACTAAAATCACCGCCTTACACCGCTCGGCCATCGCGCACTGATGCTAGCTCATGTAGTTTTTAGTGACCTATACATTGCGCCTCTCTCTTGTGTATTGAAATGGATTCAAAATAGCATCTTCGCGTGCTGGATACTTCGCGGCAGCTCCGATAAACGGGCCCTTCTTTTACTTTTGCAATGCATTGGCACGAACTTAGATCAAGATCTATCGGCAGATGTTGTTTTTGGAAGTTTATTTTCGTCTTCATGTCAACAATGCAAGATAAAATAGTCGGTAAGATGTGTGAAAATGTGTAGTTATTGTACCGTTCGTAGATCTAGTCCCATATGTGCAAATTTGTGCTGGTTTTGACTTACTTTTTTTAATTTTTTTAATTTTTTTTACTCTTTCGTCGCATAGGCCGCACCCCGACTTTTTGATATTTTCTCTTCCAAAAATACAGCGGCCTTTACCCCGGCAAATACGGTAATCTGTAATAATACAACTGACAGTCTCAGACTCATCAGTTTTTGAACACATAGCATTTTATTGTTTCCCTAAATCTGTGTAGAATTCAAGAATTTGAAATAGGCAATACATAATTAGGTATAGAGATGTACTTTTTTTTACTATCAAATTTTTTCAGTTGATAATAAAAGCAATCAACTGCCTAAAACACATATATTGCTTTCCTTCTGTATACATGTACCGTATTTGCCGGCGTAAAGGCCGCAGTATTTTTTGGAGGGAAAATATCAAAAAGTCGGGTGCGGCCTTTGCAGCGAAAGAGTAAAAAAAAAAAAAATCGCAAGCCAAAACCATGATAAACAGCACAAATGTGTACATATGGGACAACAATGAAAGGTGATGGACATTTCTAGAATAACTGTCTAGAATAACATGTCTTACAGACAATTTTGTGTTATATTTTTTAAATGAAGGGCAAAGTTTTGTCTATCTCGTAAATAAAATTCATAACTTACCAACAAAACTCTACTGGTAGATCTAGATTTAAGTTTTTGCCACAGCTAAAGCAACCTCAATCCTCTCAGCTCGTGCGAGCAAAGCTATGGCGCAATACACAATTTTTGTTTGTTTTGTTTTTATTCAAAAAAATGTCAAAATAGGGGGTGCGGCCTATGCGGCCTTATCGCCGGCAAATACGGTATTCTCATTTCATTCTCATATGTTTGTAATAATACACTTCAAATATGAATTTCCTACCCCACACATTTTTCCGAAATGTATTGGATTTGTACAAACTATTCATGACTGTGTATCGGATTAGTGCTTAAAGGGCATCTTGTTGGAAATCCAAATGGTAAAAGTGGCCTACAGTACCTGAGATAACTTGGGTACAGTCAAACCTGCTTTAGTGACCACCTGTCCACAAGGACCACATTTTTTGTTTCCCTTGAAAATTGTTTCTCATTAAAACATGTACTAAAGGAACCTGTCTTCAAAGACCACTTTTTGTGTTTCCCTTGGGCAGTCCCTATAGACATGTTGACTGTACCATAGAGATTTCTCTGTGGCCTAGCTTACCTGCTTCATCCGTGATATCAATGTCAGCTCCTCTAGATCTTGAGCTGCCTCCTGGTGTGTTACTAGCTGGAGGGCTCACATCATCCAAGTTGGCTAGCATGGCTTGCAATGCAGCTTTGTTAGGCCCTGTGTGGTATCAAAAATGGACAAGAACATATAATAATGATCTAGATAATGGCGACATATAAAATGTGTTTAGCATCCAGGTTCTCACTCAACGACTGCTCTAGGCTATTTTTCTCAACATTACTATGTTTACTAACATTTAGTGTCAATTGACTGAAATTTAAGATAAATTAAGTGTAACTAAAAGTCAAACAGATTTTATGGTGATATTATGCACCGACATATAGCTTGTAAAAGACACAAGAGTGCCCTAATAAATATGAACTTATTTGCAGGCAGACATAGAACACATTTATAATAGACAAAAAGGAAAATACTTACGTCTATCAATGCCTTTGTTTCGTCTTGATTTCTTATATTCTTCTTTTAGTTTGTTCAGCATGCCTTGATCTACTCCCCATTCTTCACCAGTTGGTGATAAATCCACACCTTTCTTGCCTGGAAAACAAATTTAAACATTATACATTATATTGAAAAAAGCAATTCATTCACTAATAACTAGACTCATATTCACATTTCATTGTTTTGTTTCTGTAATTTAATACAATTTGTAAAACAAAGATAAAGCAAATTAATATGCTGATAGAGACTAGACATGAGATTCACCACTTCCTAATGAGGAATTCCTACACAGCTGTAGCTCATCTCTATGCTGAAAGAGGCAAAAGAAAATCGGACGAATATCCCATTTTTTATGTTTACACACATTAGATAATTGGGCAAGTCTGAAAGCAAAAAGCAAATAAATGGCATCAGTGTCTTTCCATAATTCATTGCATTCAATACAAAATGAATCCAGTGAGTAATAGATCCCTATCAAATAGCTGATCATCATCATCATCATTGTAGGAAGGGTACAACACAAGGTATATAGAAGGAAATAAGCTGGTGAACACTTACCAGCACCTATGGTCCATTCAGGTCCCTCTGCTGTCCTAGCCTCTCCAGCACCTTCCGACTGCTCCGCAACCAAGAAATCAAACTCTGCTAGAGCTTCTTCTGTATCAGGGTCCTCCTCATCCTCACCCATCCCTGCCATGCCTTCATTACCAACAACCTGCTAGTATAAACACAAACATTACAATGAGATATAGAGAAGTTTGTGTCAGGGTCCTCCTCGTCCTCACCCATCCCTGCCATGCCTTCATTACCAACAACCTGCCAGTATAAACACAAACATTACAATGAGATATAGAGAAGTTTGTGTCAGGGTCCTCCTCGTCCTCATCCATCCCTGCCATGCCTTCATTACCAACAACCTGCCAGTATAAACACAAACATTACAATGAGATATAGAGAAGTTTGTGTCAGGGTCCTCCTCATCCTCACCCATCCCTGCCATGCCTTCATTACCAACAACCTGCTAGTATAAACACAAACATTACAATGAGATATAGAGAAGTTTGTGTCAGGGTCCTCCTCGTCCTCACCCATCCCTGCCATGCCTTCATTACCAACAACCTGCCAGTATAAACACAAACATTACAATGAGATATAGAGAAGTTTGTGTCAGGGTCCTCCTCGTCCTCACCCATCCCTGCCATGCCTTCATTACCAACAACCTGCCAGTATAAACACAAACATTACAATGAGATATAGAGAAGTTTGTGTCAGGGTCCTCCTCATCCTCACCCATCCCTGCCATGCCTTCATTACCAACAACCTGCCAGTATAAACACAAACATTACAATGAGATATAGAGAAGTTTGTGTCAGGGTCCTCCTCGTCCTCACCCATCCCTGCCATGCCTTCATTACCAACAACCTGCTAGTATAAACACACACATTACAATGAGATATAGAGAAGTTTGTGTCAGGGTCCTCCTCATCCTCACCCATCCCTGCCATGCCTTCATTACCAACAACCTGCCAGTATAAACACACACATTACAATGAGATATAGAGAAGTTTGTGTCAGGGTCCTCCTCATCCTTACCCATCCCTGCCATGCCTTCATTACCAACAACCTGCTAGTATAAACACACACATTACAATGAGATATAGAGAAGTTTGTGTCAGGGTCCTCCTCATCCTCACCCATCCCTGCCTGCCATGCCTTCATTACCAACAACCTGCCAGTATAAACACAAACATTACAATGAGATATAGAGAAGTTTGTGTCAGGGTCCTCCTCATCCTCACCCATCCCTGCCATGCCTTCATTACCAACAACCTGCTAGTATAAACACACACATTACAATCAGATATATAACATTCTGTGGTCTTCTCATCTTCACCCAAATCATCTTGGTATGTCTTCATTATCGTCTACTTTCCGTTAAACACAACATTTAAATCACTTGACATTCTCAAGACCATAACACGTATGATTTTCTTGGCTATCCACACTGATCTTCTGAATCTTTTAATACATCCATCTCTTTTAATAGCCCAGACTGTTGTCACTACAACAAGTTTCAACTGCCCAAGGTTAGCTTTGAAGTTAGTCCTGCAATGTACCAGCATAACCTGTTTCTTCCTTTGTTTTATGTACAGACAGTGTGAATATACCTGCTCTGCTGATAGAATCCTTACTTTTTTCTTCTTGACAATTGTGCCTGTTTTGCCCCTAGATTCTCTGATGTCGCTCTCATCATCGGCAGCGATGCCTTCTTCCCCGTCCCCTTCCACCTCTCCGTCATCGTCCAGGGTGTCAGAGAGGAAGTCAAATGTGGAGAGGACCTTGTCCAGGACATTCTCTGGCAGGGCCTGGTGCATTCGAGGCTTTTCATGTTGCCTGTTTGATATAGTATGATAGGAATTACTTGCAAGTCATGTTCATTGCTGACTATAAATATACGATAACTGACATATATAATATATTCAAAGATTAACAGTTCAATATTTGGGGGCTATGAGGAAAGTGTTTATTAATGTTAAAAACAGCAAAGTAACACACACACAAAATAATTACAGAGTGAATCATTTTTAGCCAATGATGGCATTATATTTCTATATACATGGTTTCATGAAACAAAGGAAACAATTTTCTGCTTACTCTTCTAAAACAATAGTCAATAGTCTTTGTTGTTGACAATTTTTTCTTCTAAAATGTACAGTGCAATATTAATGCCTCGAATACCACTTTCCGTTGGCGGAGGCATAAAAAGATGAAGATTAAAGTATACCATTAATTGCAACCTTCCGACATTGCCTTTTTAAATTTTAATCAAACAAATAATAAAATCATAAAAGTCATAGAGCTCTTATTCTTCATTTACCTCTTTGTTGTGCCCTGATCAATGTGCCTTCCTTGCTTGACTGGACTCTCGCCATTAACAATTGGTTCTATTTGACCATTAGTCTCCAGACCAGGACCGGGTCTTTCATTGGGAGCAAGACCCAACAAGGATCGCACTCTATTTGATCTGATGTCAAGGATTGTGTCTGTGTAGCCTATTTCTTGCAAATATCTGTGAAAATAACAGAAACAGGTATTTCAAACAATTACAGAAAAGTGAACTACAGGTACAAATACATGGGCAAACTAAAATGTAAGAGAGAATAGAATAACATGTGTAAGTTGAAAGTTTGCTCATACAATTTCTCATATATGTACATCCTTGTAAACCTTCATGAAACACTCCATCAACAATAACCCTTTACCAAATATTAAATGAAAGGAATACATTTATTACCACACATTCTCTATTATGTGATAAGTTGCAACATTGTTCATAGGGGTATAGTTGAATGTGTTCCTTTAATTTGTTAGATGTCCTTGCGTATTTTTGAAAAGCAGAGGTGTCTGCTCTTATCTTAAATTTCATATAATATATAAGACGTAATTTAGTCTTGAGCTGTGTAAAGGCTCATTTCATTCTAAATGTTGCTTGACAAATATTCCATTATTTGATATGGAGTGAAATGGATAGATCCACTTGGCACTGGTACAATCAATGAACTGCACACATTAAATATTTACTTACCACATTATGTCAATAAGATTATAAGCACTCTTTAATCAAAAGACTTCCTGGCCTATTAATATAATAGATTGGAAATCTGATTGATCCTAATGTACTTCGATAGCAAATCTAAAAATATATCAGATTTCAATCACCATACAAATAGACCACTCTTAAAAAATGTTTATTGAATTGTGCATAACATAATAGAGTAAAATAATAAATAGAGCAAGTTTCAATGATTTTCTGAGCTTTAAAAAGGAAAAAGTAGCAACAACATGTAGACCTACATGTACATTGTAAATTAACACCTTCACATATAAAAGGTTGTTTCACTTCTCTAAATCGATGGGCATTTATCAGTTGACCACAACTCTTACCTAATTTACCCTGGCATATGTACAACAATGTAGTATAGTAACCATGTACTGGTATATACTGAAGCACAAGGTTGATGCTCATTCTGAATCAAAAAGGTATTTTCATTTTCTATATATTCCATTAAAGCATTTAACCTAAACAAATTGTCATAATAAGATCATCCCTTTATGTTAAAACTAAGATGACCACTATAATCATCTCAACACTCATTCTCAAATCTCCATATCAAGGATACATACCAGTTGCACATGTACGTATACAGTTCACATGTACATGTATGAAGATTGTTTTTTCTTCAGATAATCAAAAGAAAAAAATGACATGTACCGTACATGTAATTATTTCGATTATCTGTACATACATGTATTTAAAGCCTATGGTAACATGATAACCCTCTATGCACATGTTCTTTCACCCTGATGATAGCAAATCATCTGTATGTTATTAATGATATTCAAACCCCATCATGTTAAACACACTCTGGTAGTGGTACCATTCCATGCCGTAAAGGACAATAATTATCATTCTGGCGTACACATGTACATGTAGGCATATATATACATGTGTACATTTATCATCTTCCATGGATATCCTTGACACATGTACATGTATGTATGTACAATGTACATGTTCATCTTCTGTTGTATACAATATGATCTATCTTCAAAATCATCAACACTATTACACATCATCATTTCATCATCTACTCTCATTCCAGGCATAAAGTAAAGATCACATATTTGCAATGAGCCATACTACTATTAGGAATCTGAATTCAATGAATATTAATAAATCCATCAGTAGGTAATTAGCAATGCACTCTAACAATCTGAAGCATATTATTAGCACTCATGTGTGCAATGCACATCCAACTGAGCTCCCGCATGCTGAGAAATTGTCAGCTCTGACATCTCATTTCTAGTCTAGTGAACTAGACTTTCTTCATTTCAGTATAAAAATGATCTGTGCACTTTGATAACAACTTGCCAAAATAGCTACAGTATATTTGTGTTATTATATAAATTTGTATGAAAATGTATGTGTTACTTGACACTTTGTGATCCTTGTCCTAAATCAAACTATTGAATCCACAGAAAGGGTTAAAATGCCCATGGACAAGGGCCTAGTGCACACACACAAATATTTTTCCGGACCCACAGAAGACCAGAGTTTCAAATACCATCTCATAGGGTCTGGTTCCTGAGACTAGGGAGCCAGTGGAATCTGACCCATCCAAGACAGTCTTTGGATGGGAGCGTTGGAGTCAGCTGTGTACTTCATGACATCAGCCTGGTGGGATGCGCAGTGAGGGCGCAGTGAGGGGGACTACGGTCATGACAGTAATATGAACATCTTCCATCATATCAGGTTGTTCAGATACCCCCCTCCTCCAAACGATTTGCATCTTATGCAGGCACCGCAAAGACATCTTTTGTAATATTGTAGGCTATGTGTAGATGCTTTGTGTTTGTGGGCCAGCCGGGCATCAATGGAAGAGGTATTAGTTTAGGTCTCAACTTACTCAAGTCATATTGTCTCTCATTCTAGTAATCTAGTTATGGTCATATTCAATTTCAACTTTTTACTGTTCTTTTTTTGTAATGGAAAGTGAAATGTTTTGGGAAAGTGAAATGTTTTGGGAAATAATCAGATTGATGGGGATAATAAATAATGGAACAACCTAGTACAAGAACCATCTGACAACCATACTAAATACAACTGTAAACAAAGGAGCTAGTGGTACAATTTGTTTTAATACCGGTATACAGATTTTTTTGTTTTTGTTAACATACATTTTCCTATTATGTAAAAATTAAGATTAGCATGTCACGATTTATACAATTTCCAAAACATTTTCTTAAATACCACCCATATTAGGCCTAGGTGTTTCTATCTAAATACCAGAAGCGTAATGGCAAGGAAACTTATTTCATATGGGAGGAGTTTCTAATGGAATTCAACACTTCCTCTTAAGTCAACAAAAATTAATTTTTGTGATGCAAGTTTAAAATTATATGGATATTTCTTATATTGCAATATTTACTGTTAATCTTTTTTGTAAAATAAATGAATAGATTAGCAGATTTGTACTTTATATTAAAAAAAAATTACCAAACAAAAAACATCCCTATTGCTTTGTCTCAAAATTATTAACAATTATTTTGGAGAAAAAATATATATTCACATATTTTATTTTAAATGCAAAAATAATGCTATTCAAACAGCAGTAAACCCCCCCCCCCCCCCCCAACAAAACAAAAAAATCAAAGATGTCATTAAAACTACATACAGGTGTATGTGTAAATGGATGTTTTCAAAGGAATTCCATACTATTGTCACAAATTCACAACCCATATTACATCCTGTACATGTACCCTTGCTTCCATTTTTCAATTAATTTTTCAACATGTACTTTTAAATCTTACACAAACAGGTCTGTTAATAACATAAATAAATAAGTCATTTACATTGTTCCCATCTTCAGAATTCATGAACCAATTCTCAATTTCAAAATAAAAGGCCTTCTTGGAAAACAAGTAGGACATGCATACAAATTTAGAGCAGTGCACATGTATAAAGAGCCTTTCTGGGTAATTACTAATTTTAATATATATTCTCCATTCCTTGAAATGAAAAGAAAATGTCTACACTGTACATGTATTTTTCACGGCATACATGTACATGTATGACATATTTATTTCGCTTAAAACTGCCTGTGTTCATTCTCATATTTGCCTTTAAAAAATACTACATGATACGGTATAGGTACCCTTTTGCACTTTCCCTTTTGAAAAATGACCCCTACACCTTTAAAAATGGAATCCCAAAAAGAAACAAACAAACAAAATAAAGACAGGGAATAAGAGAAAGAGAAACAATTTATTTTCAAGATTTTCCCCCACGGCAACACTGTACCTCAATCAACCCAAACACAGGAAAAAGAGGCACATTATTTGTGATCTATATTCCCATGTCAAAATGAATCAAGGGATACTACATTAGGATGATCCCAAACAGACTACCACAAGGCACAGAATTTGCTTTATTAACATACAAATTGTATCAGCGCTGATTCATCAATTTCCATTACCCATGAAGGTAATTTTCAAGTATGTGACCCCAAAATGCTTCATTGAGATAAATTATTCAGCTTCCACTCACAAACACTCAACAGTGTAACGTGTTGTCTATGCTGTAGTAGTCTAGATCCTACACATTCCCTCCATTACAGTTGCATTTTTGGCATTCTCATTTCACAATAACAAGTCAAGCTTACTGGTCCTCAAAAGGCTTTCTTTGTGAAGATGCATTTTAATAGTCTATTTTGCTCATATATACATGTGTAAGCCGATAAAAACAGGCAATTAATTTTCTGCTTGAAAAATTTCCAAATGGTAACAGCAATTTATACATGTACATGTACAGTGTAAGCGTATGTAAAGCTCTTGGAAAAAGAGAGAAATCTAAACACTGCCTATTTTTTTTATTTATTCATTTTTTTTTTTTTTTTTTTAATCACTCTTTCAAAAGACAATTTTTACGAGAGCTTTAATGAAGATATCATTTTTACATGGTACACCTCCACAGTACATAGGGCCTGGATATACTACATGTGCACTTTAGTGACAGAGGTCTTCAAAATAGGCCCCTAACCTTATTAATCTATATCTCAAGTTTTAGGCCAAAATGCATGTACATACATGTACAGTTTACATTACAACTAAGTCCATTCATTGAAATGAAATTCTTCAAATTGCAAAATACATGTTCCTAGACAGAACACATCACTGAATACATGTTGGCTTACGCACACATGTATCACCAGAGAACTGATGAACACACATGTACATAAAGATAACATACAGGCAACATGTAGTGTAGATGTAGGTTGCTTCGACCAGTATCTGTTAATTGCCTGTGACAACAACTGTGTCAACACAAGAGAATATAAAGCCTAGCTCTTACTCTTTTGTCTTGACAGTGACACACTCCCATAAAACTAACTACACAACCTGTACCAAGACATGATGTACAAATCCACAGTGCAGCAAGTCCTGTCATCAACCTTGCCACATTTATTATTTAACACATTTATTTCCCATCTCATGTAATATTGTATCAAGTAGAGTAGCCTAGAAGCTGGTATTTCATGTACAATGTAGGCAAAGTGACTCAAAGACTTTTTAAAAATACATGTTGGCCTACTGTGCCTTCACTACATATGTACATGTATGACCAGTTCAAAAATAAAAATGTTACCAAAGAAATGCTCCATGTTGGGGGGGGGGGGGGGGTACATGACTACATGTACATGCACTACACATGATTTGAGTGACACATCTCTACAAACATTGATGACACATTTGTAAATTATGTCAAGGAGTTCTTGACCATTCCAACCTAATGACCCCCATTAACATTCCTAATCAGTATTGTTATACCTCCTCAGCCCCACCCCCTTCCCCCTTAGAAAATAAAATAGAATCCATCTTAATAAATATAACATGTCTGTCAATTCTCAGTTGACTGAATGGTTAAAATTGCTCTGCCCATTCTAAAACAAGAACAAGAGATTACATTATGTATAAGTACATGTATATTCAGATTCATAAACATATATAAGAAATTGATTTGTTTCATTTGTGACCCATTATATGTCCATTTAATTCAAAATAAATAAATAAAGAACCACTAAAATAACTTACTTTTGTAGACCTTCATAGACATGCATGTACAATGTACATGTACCAAATTTTAAATAAACATAAATTGATTTGTTTCATTTGTGACCCATCAAATGTTCATGTAATTCTAAAACTATAAACAAAAAAAACACTATTTTATACTTGCTTTAGGACCTTCATACATGTACATGTATACATGCATTCACTGTACATGTACCAAACTGTAAATAAACATCTTGTACATGTACAGTGTGATGCATGTCATAGTAAACCTAGAGCTCATACATGTATCTTCCTCATCTTATTTAATTACAGATAAGTACAGTACATGTATAATAAGTGCACATACATGGTGTACATGTACATGCATAGCCAGTATTCCAATAAATACAGGATAAAAAGGATGATTTTCAGTCTCATCTTCATTTCATATACATTGAACTAGGTCAACCTTCGACAATGACCCACATGTACATGTACATGTACATCATCATAATATCATGGGCCTAGTACAAGTACCGGTGTATACTGGTAGTAAGGGCTTGCTACATGTACTTGTACATGTGCATACACTGTAGTGTGGTGTCGGCCTACATGTAGAGTGCATTATGGTTGTGTGCTGAATGAAGGAGTGTAGAAATACGTTAACACTGATTGTTCTTAAGCAACATAATGAAGCTTTAGAGGATAAATTGTGATAACAAATGCATCTCAATTACAGACAAAATGAATATACTGCAAGCACATGTCCATGTACAATACAAAGTATTTACATGTACATGTATATATACCGGTACATGCATTTTTTACACACTTCAAGAAGTGTTTATCTCCGAAGTCTTGCCTACAATAGTACATGTATCAACTTTTTCCTGAACTATTCATTAATCATGGGTACAATAAGAATCAACTCAAGGTTAGTTTGCATACAGTAAACTGAGTAATAATAAAGAGTTCAATGACAGGAAATGAACCACATTCCTTGCACAAAGCTAATAAACAAACAATACTGGCTTTACATTCTTCTCGTCCATTATAGAGAGTGAAACTTAATTTTGAAGCCATTAAGAAAATATTTCAAAAACTTTTAAAAACACAATTTTTAGCTTAATGTTTTACTCACTTCCTCATACTTTTTTGACACGATGCAAATGGCATAGTTTATACAGTGAGACATAAATATCTTTCTGGATTCATTTGTATCACAATGTTTGCAAAGTAACTTCAGAAGCCAACCTTTTAATATTTTTAGATATATATATGTGGGCAAGCAGGCCAACTCAACATCATGACCTTTTTCAGTTCAACCAAACTCATTCATGAATGTGGTGCCCAAGAAGCCCTAGATCTATTAATTTACACTGTCTGTATCTATTTATATTACGAAGCTTACTCGTTTAATTAGTGACTGAACTTATAAGAAAGATGAATTAGATGAACAAACAACTATTACTATCATGATTAACAAGAGCTTGCAAATTGCAAATTTAAAAATATAGAGTAAACTCTCTCTCTCGCTTTCTCACACACATGCAAAGTATAAAATGAAGTTTAACTCCACATGCATAGTGTAGATGCCTATTGATATCTTCTTTTTTCATGAAATACAACAAAAAACATTTTTACCCACATTTACCAGTAAAATTATATTATTATAGATTGGTAAGATATTTCTTAGTTTGCATCCACAAATCATTAATGCATAACACTGTTGTACATCACTGATATACATGTATTTTGTTCAGATTATTCAGTATAAATGTACCTGTCAGATAACAATCAAATTTTTGAAAATAAAAAAGTTTCCACAGGTACATCCTAAATATAAAAATAGCTTTTGATAGAAAATCTTACCGGTAATTCATGAAACATGTTTTATATTATAAGCATTTAAAAATAAAAGGATACTTACTGCCTGAGAAGCTGCCGACTTTGTCTGAAATTGACTGAATTTGGTGATAGGGCTGATTCTTCCTGGCCGCCTTCCTCTGGAAAATCAAAAACAGGGCAAAAAGAACAATTAAGGTTTACTTAAATTCAGGTTCAAATTAAAATGTGTACTTGTTTAGTGAACCCGTAAAAGCAAGTTTCTTCTATCTACATTGATTTTTATTGATAATCTAATACAGAAAGCAAAAAAATACTCTTTGTCTCCATAAGTACAGGAATACGCAAAATGAAAGGTACATGTACCCTGTTAAAACAATATGAAAATCTCTTGTCATAATCTACATTTTGTATCAATATTTCTTGTCAAATTCTCAAGGAAAAGATTTCAAGAAAAACACCTTTCAATTTTTATTTTAAAACTAGAGAAAGAAGAGATCCATAAAATATACAGTATTTCTATAGTTGTTGTACCGGTACTTGCAATACTAAACATTAGTACAATGAACATGGTCATAGAAATTCCCTATGTCTTCACTTTTGTGTTCCTTTCTTTTATTGTGCAGACTTCTTACCTTCATCATGGTAATCAAAAGGATATTGCCTTTTGATGTGAAATAGAAGCAGCCTTGTCTACACTCACACAAACACACATCTCTTAAATGTGCATCATGACTGAGTAAAAATGAATACAACATTGTCCCTCTCCATTGTCAATGAAGATCAATGTACTGTACCAGAACATGATATATATCAGTAGGAACATTACACAACAGATTGATATTGAGTGACATTATGTACTCTTCAGTACTTGCTTTGTGTCTTCATGTACACATGGTTGCCAGAGACAATAAAAATGACTGAAAAGCAGTAGCTTTTTGGTATACATGTACATGTAGCATCAATATTACTGAGTCTTTGAAAAGACTTATTTTCAAATCACAGCAAAAGATTAATAATCTAATATAATATTGTGCTCAATATAAAATCCCACAAAAAATAAGCACAAATTTTTATTGTTTTCACAATCCCAACTTCTCTTGACAACTCATTTAATCTTCAGATCAAATGAAAAACAAAAACAAATAGACAGTCTATAAGATTTTCACATTACGATAGACCTTAACTTTTACTGCTCTATCTTCCATCAACCCTCTTACTACATTGTACATGTACATATTAACAACTTAAGTATGACATACTAAGATTCATCTTTCTACTAGTACTCACACTACTTCCTTCCCATTAAATATATTCTCTCCTTTCATTATTATCAATGCCACAAAGGCATCACTTTCTTATAATTTATTTCATATTTCCTGAAAGTGCTTGATCAATCCTCCAGGAATTCTGTCACTACCAGGTACAAACAAAAATCCTTAGGGGTGACCATGAACGTTCTTGTATCTTATATTTGGTCTTTACAATGCCATGAATATCCCGATTTTAAATGTCTTGTTCCTACATTCATTTTTGTCTTCAGCACGTGCATTCAGTATGAACAAGGAAATATGAAAATAAATTCATATAAAATCATAGGAACATACATGTAGTTACTACAGAAAATAGATATGATTCATCCAATGAAAAGTTTCTCAATATGAGATACAAAAATTGAACATATTTCTGTCACTGTCGAAGGCCCTTTTCAAAGGCACATTTCAGAAGAAGAAAAAAAAAGGAAAAGAAAAAAGATGGATAGTAATGGTCCTCTGTGTACTCGAAAACAATCTTACCCAGTCCCCCCCCCCTCCCCCCCCCACCTCCACAAACACACAGACACACATGCAGAATTTCTTTGATAAAATGTTTGACATTCTTGTAAATTCCATGACCTGTGAGTACATGTCAATTTTACAAGGAGATATTCAATTTCAGTAATTATAATGTTTAGGTGAAATTGTATTCCTTGAACAATGAAGAAATTTGTAGATCTCCAAATTAGAACAAAATAAAGCAATACATAGAAAAATACATTTAAAATGTGAAAATCTATCAATTCATAATATAGATCACTGATAATGTGTCACAATATACTGTAGACCTACAATGTACCGGTACATGGAAATATACATGCACTATTAAAAAATAAACATCATATTGCTCCCAAAGAGACCAAGATTTAGTATTTACAATTACAGATATGTTGCCATTTAGAAAACTAGATAATTAATAACTAAAACAACATCTTACCTCCATCAAATGTTGGGGCCTTTAGTTCATCTTTATCTGAGCCAGACTTTAATTTTTGGTACTTCGTTCTGTTGCAAATAAAAAATAACGGAGGAAAACAACAAACTTTATATAAGTTTTCTTTGGTAATACATGTAATTAACATTTACATTTTCAGGGTGTCTGCTGTCTGCACTCACATTTACACACATCACCTGCCTGCTCATCACTTCAAAATGATTGTGATTTATGGGATTTTCTGGTATTCAAGTGCAAGTGCAAAAATGTAGTCATTCAGGAAATAGAAGTCTACAAGTCAAATAATTACAATACACATAGTGATGGAAACAAATATTATATTACAGATAACATTTTCTAATACAGCTCTAGGCTTAAATACTGTCAGAATAATATTCTTTGTTGTCTTTTCATAATTATAATCAATATTGGTTTAAATTTTCTACAATGTGTAAAAAAGACACTTTAATATTAAAGCATTTATTACTGGAATGGTTTAATATTTACCTTTCTTGTTTTAGTGCAAATTCAAGCATCTTTATTCTCCGTACTAGGTCATGTTTTAGATTCTCTTGACCCTTTCGTTCTCCTTGAAGGAAAGCGATGCGAGCCTATTGGGAAGAAAAATGAAGGCAAAAATCACATTATTCATGTTACAATTAATGAGGTTAAATATGACAACCTAACACACTCTGTATACAATACAACCACAACAGATTAAATGGACACTCAAGTTGATGTATAAATCTGTAAAATAAAGAAGCATCAAAGACAATGGATACAAATGTGACATATATTGTACATTACAATCAATGTTGATATTGCAAATTATATGGTATGTTACTGTACATGTACATGTATAAAGCAAAGAACCAGAACACAGTAAACCCTTGAGAGGGTCCTGTCATCCCTCTAGATTGATTGATTAGGGGGCTTTCATTTCAATAGCAATATTGGAATTTGGAAGCTACTGATTTTGACCTGGTTGATACAATAAAATTCAGCTCATAATGCTCCAGGATCACGTTACATTTGTACATGTATGTCCAGTCATGCGAACCAAGGCTTGATTGTAAACAAAATCACTAGATTTAGCAGAAAGTTACATTTTCATCTAAAATCAAGAGAATCTACATATAATGCCTGTATTACAGATCTACAAATATGCTCAATGTTTAATTGAAAACAAGCAAAACCACCCTTGATAAATAGTATACCGGTAAGTAGATTCCACCTATTTCTAAATGAAAAATAAACATAACAAGTAATTTCTTATCTATGTACTAGACACAGTCTACAGATTTAAGCAAAGATACAAATTAATGGAACAAATTCTGAAAAAAATTATCTTGGGTGATCTTGTTAGACATCATCAATACAACAAAATTATTAAAATAATCAATTCACAAAAGGGATTATAAACTTTGTTGTAAGGCTGACCAATCTAAAAAGGTTATTTCTGCCTGGCTGTGCCTTTTTTTTTTAGATGGCGCTGTTTCTTTTCCTCTTCCTCTTCAGTGGGTATCATGTACTGTGCAGCTTCCGTTTATTCGATGGTGCGGGAAATTCAAAACATGAGGCTACACATATAAATGTACTACCGTATACATGTATTTGTACATATACAGTTTGAATCAGTGTAAAAATCTGATGCAAAATATTTTTGCAATCATTTAGTTATTACAGTGTATATCATCATGACCTGATAATTTAGTTATTTTACATGTAACTCGGGCGTGATGTCTTCTGCTGTTACATGGCATCATCACAGTTATAGCTTTTATCAACAATTTGTTGCAACTTCAGAATAAATCTTGACATCTGTTTGCCTTAATGAAGCAGGGTCTACTCTATTAAACTTTATGAATAGATCTTAAAGGTAAAGACCAGTTTTGGAAACGCCCCTCTCTCAAAAATAAAACGGAAGCTCTTATTAGGGTGTCTGAACGATTTTTCAATTTTCAATTTGGGATCGTTTTTCACCATTTTTGTTTGATATTTGAATAAAAAGTGTAATCAGAATAATACATTTCAAATTTGAAGCTTCACCGATGTTTCAATCAAAAGATACAGCCCCTCCAAAATGCTGGTATATTCATATCATTTTGGTCAAAATCGACAAAAAAGACGTCCACGCAGAGTGATGTTGTTTTGCTAAATTTAGCCAAACAGCTGTATCGCGCGATATGCAAGCGTATGCATATCGTACGCATGCTGCTAAGCCAATGCGCGACTTGCAAGCTGGAGCTACGCTGTCTCCGCGACATGTGCCATTGACTAGTATGGTTAGCGTTCGTCGCACAATAAACCCGGAAGTGAATGCACGTTATAGTCAATGGCAATATCGCGGAGATGTCTCCGCGATATTGCCATTGACTATAACGTGTATTCACTTCCGGGGTTTATGGTGGGAACGGCCATCCATACTTTCATTCACTATAAGCGCACATGTTACGCGATGTAACCATGGTTTGGACTGAGCGGAGCTCACGCCTCCCTAATTAGCTGATTCCAAAAATGTGGGAAGGGTATTTTTAAACTGTTGGGGCGAGTGATCTCTTGGGGCTAGCAAAAAAATAAGTGCATACATATTTTCCTTACGTCTAGCCGGACATAAGCCCGGGGGGCGCAGCTCAGGAAAGTGGCAAATTTTGGAGCTAGGATGCAAACAACATTTAAATCGCTGTTTTGACCAAGATATTTTTAGAATTTCGGGGGTGCGCCCCTTTGGGGAATATGGAGAAAAACCTGCTCTTTCATATGACACCTCATTTATTGAGTTTCACCTTCAGGATCACAAGCCCCAAAGGTTTGAATTTCAATTTTTTTCATAAAATCATTGACCAATTTTCATGGTCGCGCAATGCATGTAGACTGCATAGGGATGCGTGCAATCTCTATGGGAAGTATTTTAGCACACAACATCGGGTGCGCGATCAGACACCCTACTCTTATTACCAATCATGTGAAAGAATATGTTTTGACTAATACGTGATGATACAAATTTTGCCGAGAAGCCGCCTACCAATTGATATATTTGGTAAATTATTTCTTTTTGGACCTGATAGATATTGTGCACGTGTCGCGTAGTCCCATATACATCTTTCTGTGTACAGTGCTTGTAACTTTACCAAGGCTGGGCCAAATTTCTTATTATTTAGATGATTCCCGAACCTTGCAGTACACACCAATACTTACATGTATTGCTAGATGATCAACATTTTCTTATCGATTCCACAAAGTTTCTTTCACAATGCAATCGCATGACCAGAACTGATCTTTATCTTTAAGTTTGGCCATTTTACCTTTGAAAACAAACTTTTTTTTTCCTTCAGGTTACATCTACATGTGTGTACCTCCTTCAGATGGTTCCATCAATCCCAATCAAAATGAACCAAACTTCTTGGCCATAAATGTTTCATTACACTTCTGATTCTGTCTTCTCTCATTTGTGGGAATTCAACAATAAGTTTTCTTAAACGCACCACACACCGCCGCACCCCTTCGACATAGATCTACGCCTTAGATTGTAGACAATGTGTGAGCTGTCATGACTGTTACTAATCTATGTCAAATTCACGTCGCGTCACTCACATCACTTTTCAGTTCAATTTGATTTATCATCCGTTTCTGAATTCAACAAACAGGATCAGTCATTTCATTCAATGTGAACCTAGACTGAGTATGTGACTAAAATAATAAAAATTGTGGGATTACATTGTCACTTATATCATTGGAAAGGGCTTGAAAAACCATTTAAAATGGTATATAAACCATAGCTCTAGGACAAATATTTAACGAGTTATTATTTTTTAAAGATTAAAAATCTGATTTAATTATCGCCATTGTTTTACCATTGAGACGTCTCAAAATCTGTGACCGACCACGACCAGTATAAAGGATGGTCTTATCAAAAATGTAAAAATTATTAATTTTTCTAGATAAAACCTAAAGGAAAGAACATGTGATAGAGGAAGGAAATCAATATTGTATTATTTGATCAATGTAACTAGGCCTAGACCCTTCTATAATTTATTAATTAGCTAATTAGTCGTTAATTAGCCGCAAACGGACACAAAACGCTACTCTCGGCTTCTGACAATCAATTTTGAGGAAGTAAAGAAACAATGATTGTATGTTCCGATTTGATTTATATTCATCATGTAACAAGAAAAATGTATAAATAAACTAAATAAATTAGTTTTAGAACTATTAAAACTTGGCTTCAGGGAAGGTTACAAAACAATGGTAAAGATGACATTGAACTTGAACTTGAACAAAAATGCTCTTTCACATGTCCGCTTCTCAAATTTCGTAGTCGAGGCGATAGGAAATTTTTTCGAATGATGTCATCAGACAATCAAGCCAAATCTGGCGAGAAACCGCTGTTTCTGCACGCAATCAAAGAGGAGCCCTGTAGAGTAACTCGCATTGGGCGTGAAACCACTGCCAGGCACGCTGAAACCAAGCCAATGTGCGCGATAGTCACATAGAGGTCTACCTATTGTAAGACTAAGAAGACTCCTGGAACCCATGAAGGCATGAGCAGTTTCAAAACAATAATGTTCTCACAAATTAATATAATGTAACTTAAAAAGGACTAGACTATGACTATGTTACATGTCTTGTCATTCAAAGCACTAGTGAGAATCTACACTGCATTCATTCATCATTGTATACGCCACACAACATTGGCTTCAGCTCAGCGCCGTATAAGCGGCCGTATAATGTGCGGGTGGGCCAAGCCTACCTGAAGTTCAGCTCGTTCCACTTCCCATTGAGCGCGTTCCATTTCGAAACGTGCCCATTCATGTTGTATAAAATGTAAAATTCCCGGAATAGTGTAGTTGGGTCTCGGATGATCATCTTGTTGTTTGCTGCTAATGCTATTTACAGAAGAAGAACCAGAATTCATCTGATTAACGTGGTTTTGCGACAGTCCCGATTCACTATCCATTCTGTATCTTATCATACTACTACGTCGCCATTTTGTTGAGATGATTGGATGTCAGACTAGCCTTTTTCAAGAAATAGTATGCAAGAAGATTGTGTGTGGAATGTCATAATTTGAAAGTGTTAATCTTAATACAAATAGAGGAGTGTTTGGAGAAAAATAAATTGATCGAAAATAAACAATTTCTTTTCACTTATAAATACCAATTATCTCTTAATCTTAGTTTGTACAATAGTTGCCCCTTCCTCATCAAAGATTGACGTCACACTTGAACGTTCGATACCGATCGTGAACGCTCGATTGCAATAATAATATTCTACCAGGGCCCTGTCTTATTGAGAGTTTTTTTTATGTTGTCGATATAATCGCAACTTATTTTCGATTGCTATAAATCGCAAGTATGTAAGAGATAGATGATTAGAGGACTTGAGATTTATAAGGATCAATCGTAACTGTTTATAAGACGGGGCCAAGAATACAATTTGAGGTTTATGATGAAGGATATATGAAATTGTATTCCAGATTCAGGGAGATCATATTTTGGCTTAACATAAAAAAAAAAATGCTTATACGAGATAGGCAGCAGATATGAGTGAGATAGCACCAGTGATAAAAATCGATGTGAAATAAGCAAAGAGATAGAGCGAGAGAGACACAGAGAGAGACAGAGTGAGATAGATAGAGAGAGAGTGAGAGAGAGAGAGAGAGAGAGAGAATGACAGACATACATACAGACGGACAGACATACAGATTGAGAGATAAAGTTCGGGGGGGGGGGGTTCGGGGAGAGAGAGAGAGAGGGGGGGGGGGACAAGCAAAAATGATCCAATCATGGACCTATTACCATGCATAAAATCAATAAAAATTCAGGTATGGCGAGAAACTCGATCCATTCCACATGTTACTAAATACGATTTTGGGCGGGAAAGCCCGATATTAAAAAGTAATCTTTTTTCCTAATACGGGCAGCTATAATATCATTGTTGTCGTTGACGTTTAAGGGAAAGGGGTCTAAAGCACGATACATTTTCCCCCAAAAGGGAAAATAGACCTATGGCGGGAGGGGGGGGGGGGTATTGTAGCAAAAAACTATCAGGGAGTCTTTGGGGAGGTCATCCCTAGTCTATGTTTTTATATTTTTATTTTAAGCTGGATGAAGCTGGCCCCTTAGAGGTACGCACCCAAGTCCTAAATATTTTAACTTCATGCATAATCCTATTGGTTTCTAAAGTGGAATTATTTTAATTCCCAGCAAGCCATGATATTGATATGTCTTGAAGATGTTTCCTCTCTCAACATAGCATTAAAGCCCCAGAGTATAGCGGAAATTGAAATGTTTGTTGTCCCAGCCAAGGAGAAAGAGCCTTTACTCTGCCTAATATAGGAATAATACATTTGATACAAATTTCGCCCATTGTTGCTATCCTGCGAGTAACAAAAATGTTCCCTATTGAAACCAGTGGCTGAACCAGCTCCACTTTTTATAACTCCATTGAAATTGGTACTTTTTAAAGACCTTGGTGCAGAGTAAGGCTGTGCACAACAGTGTAATGAGGTACCCGAGTACACTCCCAGGCTTACAGGCGAATACTCGAGTATTCGGACGCCATGTTTTTTTTATAATTTTTTTGAATTTTTTTGAATTTTTAAGATTTTTTTTGAATTTTTAGATTTTTTTGACTTTTTTGACTTTTTTTTCTTTTTTGACTTTTTTTTCTTTTTTGACTTTTTTTGCCACTACCATACCACTCGGCAGTTTCTCAGATCCCTCGCCCAAAACGCATGCAATTTTACTTTGAGTTGCAGTTGAAGGCGCCGATTTAATAAGAATAATAACAGTAAACAATGCTGTTTTAAAACCAAAGATGGCAGAATAATCCATTTTCCTCCAAGTCCAAACAGAAATCTGGACATTTGGTCCCAGTTTCTGAAAGGTGAGTTTGACAGTGCTTGAGTTGGGAAACATTTTTACCGACGGTACCATGCCAGCGGCTGCCGCTCTCCCTGGCACGGGTAAGCGTGGGCCTGGACATTTTTTTTTTTTTTTTTTTTTTTTTTTTTTTGCGGCCGAATATTCGGGTACGAGAAATCGTACCCGAGTAGTTGTCAACCGTGCGGGTACTCGAGCATTCGACTACCCGTCGCAGCCTTAGACTGCAGAGGCGGCCCTCACAGTGCCCCCACATTTTTTCCTTCAAGTACCCAACTAGTGCCCCTTTTTACATAGGATAAGTGCCCATTTTACTTTGTAAAGTGCCCCTATTAATATTTTGTAAAGCCCTTTTCCATTTTTACCTCTGAAAAGTGCCCCTTTTATTGTGATACGTGCTCATTTTCCTTCGACAAGTTTCACTTTGTCCTTTACAATAAGTGTTCAATTTCCATTCTAATGAGTGCCCTTTTCAATCTCTATATGCCCCTTTTCAGGTACGAGAATTACTTTTTTTCACTTTTGATAATTGTCCCCTTCACCTCTGACAATTGATCTGAGAGTTGCCCCTTTTACTTTGACAAGTGCCCCATTTTCTTTGTAAAAAGTGCTCCTTAATTCCCTTTGTAATAACTACCCCCTCTTAACCCTAATAAGGCCGGGGGGGCCATTATGGCCCCCCCCCCCCTCCACGATTTTTCTGATTGTTCGAGAACGCATATGGATGGCGCCTCGCCGCTCGCTGACTTTTTTCTTTAGAGTCTTGCGCATCTTTAAAAAAAAAAAAAAAAAAAAAATCGGATCTTTAGTTACAAGGTCACGTGACCTTTTGTCTTTGCATGTCAGCCCGAAAATCGCTCATTTTTGTGATTTGTGTACAAAACATATGGAAATGTCATTTTTCCTAAAAATAGATCAAACATTGGTTATTGGGTCTTGTTTAAAGTTTAGGTGGTTGTTTTGGGAGTCAAAATAGTTGAATTGTAAGAAGAAATGAAAAAAAAAAACAATAACATAAATAAGTTAAAAAAAACAATGAAATACATAAGAAATTATCAAAACAAGAGATAACATAAGGAATAAGCTGGCTCTTCCAAATTTTGTTGTTGTATTATTGTTCCAAATGGTCTAATGAATATATGTAGTGAAAAAGAATGCTTAAATATGAATAATGTAGGATTTATGGGTAAAAATGTGATTTTATGACGTTATTTGCATAAATTACCATAAATATGCAAATGAGGGATTTTTTCAAAAAATTGAAATTATCATATTGTTCTACACACTTCACTTGACATGCGTGCAAATTTTCGCGGAGATCGGCCGTTTTACGGCCGAGATCTTAGGGTGGGGGGCCATAATGCCCCCCCCCCCCCCCCCCGGCCGTAGTAAGACTTCAAATAGCCCGGCCTTATTAGGGTTAACTCGGATAAGCACACCTAATATTTTCACATGTGCCCCATTTAAAAAAGAGCCGCTACCCCTTTTCATATTAAAATGCCTCTTTTCATCTCTGGTAAATGACCTTTTTCAGGTACGAGAAGTTACTCCTTTTCAGATAAGTGCCCCTTCCCCTCCTGATAAGTGCTCTTTTCATCTATGATGAGTGTCCCTTTTCACCTGTTATAACTAATCCTTTTATAATTACACGTGCCCCTTTTTCTTTCTAATAAATGCTCTTTTCCCTTCTTATAAGTACCCTTCTCATAATTACCCCTTTTCATCTCTGATAAGTGGCCCGTTTATTTTAACATGTGCCTCTTTTTCTTTTTGATAATAACCACTTCCCCCTTCTCATAAGTGCCCCTTTTCATACCTGGTCAGTTCATATCTGGTCATTTCCCCTCTCCAGGTGCGCCTATGATAAGCGCCCCTTTTCACCTCTGATACGTGCCTCTTTTCCTTTCTTATAAGGGACCTATCCTCTTTTCATAAATGCCCCTTATCACCTCTTATAAATCCCCCTATCAAAATCTGACGGGTACCCCTTTTTCGTCGACAAATGCCCATTTCCTATTCTCATAAGTGCCCTTTTTTCATCCCCGCATGGTGAGTGCCTCTTTTTGTAGGTGTAAGAAGTGCCCCATTTTCACCCATGATAATAACCCTTTGTATACTTTGACACGTGCTCCTTTACTTTTCTAATAAGAATCTTATCCCTTTCGATAATTAGTGTTACCTAAATTCAACCTACCTACCCGCCGCCCCCCCCCCCCCCCCCCACTCAGTGTTATTTAGGGTACGCATAATTATGCTCGTTCCCTCTTTTTGAAAGCACCCCCTATCTGAGGACTGTCAACATTTTCGAACCCCCCTTTCGCGGGCTTTTCCTGCCTTGGAGACCCCCCTAAATCAGGAAAAATGCTCAATGTACCCCCCTAAATACGGAATAATTTCTCAGGAGTCCAAAGAAATGAGAGAAAAAAGAAAAAACACCCCCTTTTTAAAGAAATCTCCGGGTGAAAAGTCAAATACACCCCTTTTTTTTTACAATTCTCGGGCCGGACTTTGTCGCACGAAAAGTACCCCTTTACCGGACATTTTGGCAACACGCATGCTGTCATTCCGACCCCTGAGTGGGGGGGGGGGGGGGGGGGCGGGGCCTACCTAGAGCAAATTTCCCCCAGAGCTCGTTCGCATTCATAGATGATATAATTATAATACTTATCAAAGGTCATTTTAGTCTTCCGTTATGAGACTGTGCTGATTACCCCAGCAGGATTGAGTTTTTCCTCTTTATAAAATGTAATTTTTCGCACTTCGAGTCTGCGACCTCACAATTCTTGAATTCTATCGCTCGCAAATGAATTTTAAAACCATCACACCCAACGGCAATAATAGTATGGTGTATAAGGAGAAACAATTATTGAAATCATCCCTGATAATGTTATCATCATGTATATACCAATTTCTAGAAGCTGCTCTCCTCGGGGGTAAATGAAACAACGTAATAACTAGTAAAATTTTCCCCAGGTAAGTGTAAAAATATGATGTAAAAAATGAGTCAAGCATTTGTCATAGTTTTTATTAAAATTATTTATTGGCAGGGGCGGACCTGGGGGTGGGGGTTAAGGGTTTAACCCCCCCCCCCCTTTGGGCTGGCCCCCAAAAAATAATAAAAAAACAATAATTTTTAATTGATTTTTTGTTGTAGTGCTTTCTACCCCCCCCCCCCCCCCCCTCCCGAAATACTGGTAGGCACTTTTTTGAAATTCGGGGGGAGAAAATGAAGAAAAAAAGAGCGAAATATTGGTCGGCGCGATTTTCAAATTTTGCTGATGGGTCAGTCAACCCCCCCCCCCGGGCCCCTTAAAAAAAAAGAAGCTAGATCCGCCCCTGATTGGGGTTCTATCAAATATTGTTTATCTGTTGAATATCTGTCCAACGCGTCACCTTTAATACAAAAATTTAGAAAAAAAACTTTCACTGATGGATATGATTTGTTGCCCCTGCAACTGCACCATGGATGTGTTACATAGCCCCGTGTTGTGGGACAATAATTGTACCACTTAACTTCCGGTTTTAATGGCTTCAACAAAATTGTTTCACTTAAAGCCCCACTGTCCTACTTGTATACTACTTGCTCCCTCTATATAGAAAAATTCCCCAATCGGTGCCTGTTGGTCCCCCGTGATCATCTATATTTTGTCTTAATATGTTATTTGAGAGCTGAGTTGATGAGATAGCCATCTGTCAGTGACCTCGCTGTGTGGTCTAATCCCTCCTAGCCACACTAGTGTTGAAAAGCTTTAACCGTCCGAACCTAGTCATACACATTTCAAGCCAAGATATGCATCTTTAACTATAATAAAGTCGATATGTCAAATTTGGGGGAAAAAAGTGTTATAATTGTCCCCGGCCTCCCCTACTCATCAAACACTTATTTTGGAAAAACGTCGATTGCGTGAAACAGAGTATATAGAGTATATCTTTTTCTTTTTCTTTCAATAGAATTTATTCATTAACTGAAGACTTTCATTTCACATTCATATCAAAATATCAAACAAAATCAGATGATACATTATAGGAATTTAGTCTAAACAAAGGTTTACTTTATTTCTTGTATATAACTTCTAGTCTCTGGGTATTAATAGAGCATGTTAGTTTCATGACGACATAGAATTTTAAAGATTAAAAATGTGTTTCTTTCTCATTTGCATTATTTAGAAACAGAATTTAGAAACAGAATAAATGCCTCCAAATTTTGAAAGTGAGGTGCCTGAATATCGTCCTATTTTATAGCGAGGTGCATGCCCGAATATATTTCAATTTAATCAATATCAAAATTACATTTGTTATCGCTCTTCGGTTTCACTCTTTTAGCCAGATAATTTCGGGCAATGAGATGGCCGAATACGGAATATCCTCATATTCATTCATATTTGTGTCTTGATTACAAAATAATTCTTAAAGATATTAAAGATGTGGCATTCTGCCCCTCCCTTCGATAGGTTGAAGTATCTGCCCCTTGGCCTTATAGGGTCCAGAGTTTCCGATTTCTAATCAGGCAGTGAGCCTCAGATTCGGATGCGTCATTTTCTTATGCGGCACAGATTGGGGCTTTTTTTTAAAAAGAGGTCTCGATTTAACCCTAACCCTAAACTTTCCCAAAGGCTCAACACGCACCTAACCCCAATCTGTGACGCCGAAAAAAAATAACGCGATCATCGGATAGGGGAATTTCCCTTTTACCGAATGCGATAAGCCCATAAACTGGTAATGCTGTCAGCTGTGGTGTGGAAATTAAAAATATTTTTTGGTTACAGATTGTTTGGAAATGACGGTGGTGAACCTTACAATAGTAATCCACTTAATAGAATCTACTCAATAGAATAAAGCATAAACATAAATGATATTGATATCTTTATCATCTAATTTACCATATTATTAAATCAAAAATTGATCCACGAACGACGTTGGATGCACGCCGCGTTGGCCGCGGGAATTTCGGATCACCTCGATTACTAGTATAATATGCGCGCGCAAACTGCACACTGGTTGTACATGAAAATGGCGTCGGCATTTCAACTCCATGTGACTTTTGGAATCATCATTTTTACTACATTTTCATTACATTTTTCATCATGTACTGGACACAAACTGAATGTTCCCAGGATAATGCTTCCATACTATGCAGCGACACCAATCAATTTTACCCTTGAAGGCAGCCAAGGCTGCTACACATGGTATGTTTAATGACCTTATTATTTACTGACAACCGAGTCGTGAGTCTTTTGTTGGCTGCAGCATGTCGTTGACGGTGGATCTGATACGAGCGGAGACTCCGGTTCGTGCAACCCCGAGCTGGCGGGGTACAGTGTCGCTTCGATGAGTTTGATGTTCGCTCAGTTTAGGCCAAATTCCGCGCTGCACTTACATGACTTACTCGGACCTTCGGCGTACAGATTTACTGTTTCTTAATGTGTAGAAAGTTTTAAACCTAGATTTTTTTTGTTATTTATCCACCATCTTTTTAAATTCCATATAGGCCTACTAGTTGGAGCATAAATAAAGGGCAACCATTGCATTTGCAAGTTGCAACCCTTTTCAAGCGGCAGTTGCCAGTGCCTTGCCCTGGCCTTGTTTTAGACCTCTAGATCTAGTCTAGATCTAAATAAATATTAATTTACCTAGATCTAAGTCTAGATAGATCTAGATTCTAGATTAATTTTATGACAGCGAAAATGTAAGAGAAAGATCGAAACAAATCAAACCAATAATATTTATAAGAATCTAGATAATCTAGGCCTAGATCTATGTAAATTGCAAATTGACAATTTTGTCACTGGTTTGTGATGTATTCAGCTTGAGAACTCGCATTCAATACACACCCAAGGCAATAATGCGCCTTGTCAATCTGCTGTCGCATTAAAATCAATGAGGTTGTGGAAAATTGACATACAATTTTTCGTACAAATATCTGATCTCCTTTCCACTTATTCCTTTGGTTTTATAAGGCACTAAAACTAAACGTTGTTTTGTCTTTAAATTTGCCCCTTCACTTCAGATTTAGTGTCTGATGTGCTTTCAAGTCGATATGGTGAAAATATTTGTTTTGTTTGTTAGTTTGCCTCAGGTCAAATATGATTTTAACTCCCACATAATGTTCCTCTTTTCGAGATTTTTTGTGTACCATACCTGATTCAATCCTGATGTACATGTAGAGGTTTATTTAATACAATGAAAACACATTAATCCCCTCTGAGTGTCTTATTCTTGATGCACTCTGCCTTCATTCTTAATGAATTTATTTTGCAATCTTGATATCTAGGCGTTCCTTGAGAGCTGATGTGGCTTCTGTTCAACCCATCGATCAGGATAGCGGAAGTGGATGTGCCCAGAGAGCCCTTGTTACTGCATTGTCCGCTCATCCAACACAGAGAACAAGTGTGGTGTTTGCAGAGGAATTAGGTTTGTAGAAGAAGAAAAAAAACCCACAAACAACACAAAATGCAACAATGACAGCAGCAAAAATAAAAACATTCCCGGTTGCAATAGTAGAGAGATCAAGTTATATACCAATTTAAAATTCATTAATTTTCTTGAATGAAGTGATTTGTATCTCTATAAGTTCTTCAGGTAAAAATACTGAGTTGTATCACTGGTTTCATGATATACTTGGAAAATAGTTTTGGTAGACTTCAGAGAGATCTGATTGAAATTTGTAGGAGAGGGAAGTAAGACTAAAAGAGACCTTTTTCTGGTGTTGACATATCTATGAAAATAGATTTTCTATGAAACGTTGCCACTTGTGGTGACTAAAATCAGGATTTAGATTTTTGTGCAGAATGAGACAGTAAAAAGAAAAAAAAGTCAAAATATTTTGATACCAACTAATATACAATATAATTCCCTCTGAATGTATGCATTTTGCAGAAATGACATCCTAGATCACTAGAAACTCAAATAGAGAAATATTAAAAAAACTGCACTTTTAATATTATTTTTTTATAATTTAATATTTTTGGTAAGATATACACAATATAACATGTACCTTTTTAAAAACTGGTATTGAGCTGTAACACCTTTTTATGTTTCTGTAGGAAGTGGACAGGTAATCAGATGTGATGTCATCGTTGATCAAATTGATCTGATTGATATTACTACTACGACACGGATCCTCTATTTGGGTGACTCTCCTGAGGAGTTTGAAGTCAGAGCTCTGGACGATGAAGGTGAGGCATTCAAAAGATATGTTTTCATTATATCAAAAGTATAATATCATCTGCTGAGGTTCAGAAGGACATTATATCATTATATCTGGTCTTGAACTGACATTATTGTGTGATGTAGTAGTATGTGAAGCATCATTTGCAAACATGATGTCATTTAATAAGCCTAATGATTACCAGTATTTGTGCAGGAGTATAATAATCATAACAATGCCAGATTATTGGGTTCCAGCAGTTTGACTTTTAGTCATATATTTCACATTATTTATGTCTTGTATTATTGTCCTTTGGGATGGGGGTGGGGTTGAAAATGCAATTATGACATCATTATCTTCATTACTTGCTGATTAATATGAGGGATGGTATTCATAGAAACTGTTTGTTTTGGTTCATGTCAGGTAATACCTTCAGTACTTTGGAAGGATTGGAGTTTGAGTGGACTCTCTTATCAGATTATGAGGCAGATAATGCTGTTGACGCCAAGAGCATTCTAAGGTAAAATTATTCAATTTTGAAGAGTGAGATGGAAATAAAGAAAAAAAAACTACCTGGTTTCTGTCCTAGATTATCATTTCCTTGTGTTTTCTTTCTTTGTCTCATCAGTTCTAGACAAATCTTTGATTAATGGTGGGATGATTTATTATCATATGTGCTACAAAATGTAAATTTGAATTTTTTGTATCTGTTTCACTTGAAGCAAGATAATAGTAACTAGTAATTTTTTTAATTTCTGTCATTCTCTTATCTTTCATTGAATTCTGTTTTTTTGTGTATATTGGTTTAATTTTCTGATAAATAAAAAACACCCAAATTTAATTTAAAAATCAATAAGTTTATATACTTGATAAATATTGAATTCAACTTGAATTTTAAAAAAGTTCATGAAAAAATCTTCCCAAACAGTGAACCTAATTTGAATCTTCAATAATTATTGAACTGAACTTTATTCAAAGTACAAACAAGGTAATTTATCTTTTAAGTTGAATATAATTTGCAAGGAATCCAAATTATCTTTACATCAATTATTGAATACATGTCTTTGATTGAATTAACAAACCCCTTACCTTTCCTTGCCACAGGATTGTTCAGTTCAAAGACTTGCCGTATGACCCTCCTGCCCATATCACCTCTATGGAGGCTGGAGGCAAACAGGGAGACAGGATCCTCATTGAAGGGTTGAGGGCTGGCTCAGCCAAGGTTGGGGTCAAGATCAAATCGGCTGGATTCAAGGTGAGATGAGCACTCTGGGTTTCCCTTTTTAACAGGTCTGGCGAAAGTTATGAATTTAACAATTATTATTATCATGGATTTACAAAGAAGACCTGGTCATGCTGGGACCTCGAGGAACAGAATCAGAACTTGTTATTACTAGAATTTCTATGCGCATTCATGTGCTAACTAGAACATATTTAATGTACCTTCTGTTTCTCCAGCTGTAGCAAAGTTGTTTAAGCCAGCTAACTTCAGTTAAAGTAGCACACTGTTTCTGTGTTTTAGGCTCTTTGACATTCTTCAAAGTGTATTTGATTGACCTTTCTCAGAACAGAAACTCCATGCACAGTTTAATGTTGTGATATGAAGTGCAGAAAGTGACTTGTGATATCTTGTTTTTGTATTTTGCTCTAATAGGATGTGAAGCAGAGTGTTGTTCGTCTCATAGTCATAGATCATCTCACCCTGAATCCATCTCAAGATATTTACATCCTTGTACATGCCTACATCTACTACACTGTGGAGAAAATCAGACAGGGAAAGACCACAAGTAAGCATTATCTTCTCCAAAACACCACCAATTTTAAATCAAAACAATAACTTAAAATCAGCAATATGGATAATATTCAATTTTTTTTTCCAGTCTAAAATTGCATATCATGTCTTATGTTTTATTTGAATTCAGCTATATTTTAATGTCATGGTTTTCCTAAAAAAGCAAAGCAGTAAAAGAAGAATGCTGCCTGTCAATTTGAAGTAGAAGTGTCATTTATGAAATGTCCATGTGCCTCATTGGATAATGTTTGTAAGTTATATGACTTCAATTTTCTTAATTTTCATGCTTGTATCTAATATCCCAGTCTCTCGAGCGAGACTGAGACCAGACCGACCCAAAAATAAAATTACCTTGAATGGCGAACTGAAGTATTGGTCGGGTTATATCAGGGTGTATAGTCGCGTTGGCCACATAATTTGGGTATAACTCATTAATCAGAATTATTAACGTGATGACAAATATCTTTTTCGTTATTATTAGTCTCATCAACTGTAATTGAAAACTCTCATTTCAGTGTTTCTTCATCATTGTCACAACTATAAATGCTAAATCTTTTACACCACCCAAAATGTCTGTTTCCCCCGAAATGCGGACATGGATGAATGCATTATCACCTGCTTTTGTCATTTCCATTTGCAGTTGTAACCATGCCATCGACCCAGTATCGTCTTGCTCTTGGAAACTCATCAGTTGGATCACTTACTGAGAGCAATTCAATGGTGACCGGTCTGGCTCTGGGACACACACAGATCATGCTTCAGGATAGGAGTATCCTTTTTCAATCCCTAAGGATCGGGTTACAGGCTTAAATATCCAAGATTGATCTATCCAGGCACCCTTCTGTAGAGTGTAACATTCTTGATTTATTATTTGAAATTGCTGAATTGATCAAGCTTCATTATTTGAGATTCATTGTTCCAATCATAAATTCACCACATTATGAATTTTTTTCAATCTTGTTATAAAGCTTTAAAAAGAATACCCAAAGTTAATTTGTTTTCCTTTGTCCTCTTGGATTGTATAATGTATTCAAAATGTGAAGTTTTATTTATATCTACAGAAAGTGTGCCAAAACTATTCAGAACCACTAGAGGAAGTTAGTGAATTCGTTCATTTTGTCTGAAAATGGAGCTCTTTAGATTTGTCACATGAGAATGATTGGAGATTTTTGAGATGTCTGTATGTTATGAAATAAATATAGAAGTACATCCTTAATGCTGATGTGCAACTCAGATTTTAAAGATTTCAAGGGATTTAAGGACAGTCTACCATCAGCAGACATCTATGTTATTGAACCAGCATACTTAGGTAAGTTTCTGTTAACATTCCCTATTTCAAAAAAAGTTAAACGAGATCTAACTTTTTTTTTATTTCTTTGTATTTATTTCCTTCTTTTTATTGTTTTATTTTTTGCATTCCATTCTTTGAAGGGAAAGAAAATCTTGCAGGACACCTGATAACACAAAGAATCATAAGTTTCAATTAACGATGAAGATGAGTTCTGGTCATGCGATTGCATTGTGAAAGAAACGGTGTGGAATCGACCAGAAAAGGTTGATCATCTAGCATATAAGAATTTGTGTGTATTGCAAGGTTCTGGAATCATCAAAATGATAAGAAATTTGGCCAAGTCTTGGTAAAGTTACAAACACTGTACACAGAAAAATGTATATGGGACTACACAAACACGTGGCGTAAAAAACCTACCCCCCCCCCCCCCCCGAGTTTTACGATGTTACATGACATATTTAGAATATGAAGGCATTTGAAGAGCCATGCTTTTCAGGGAACATGTCTTATCTGATGTTCTTCCACACTTGCATAATAATAATGATAAAGTTCACAAATTATTTTTAACCTCTTCCCAGAACTCAACCTTCTCTTTAATGATGAAAATGATTAAAATATAAGATATGAAAATAACCTTTTGTGGTTTATAAAGTGAAAAGAATATAACAAAAATTATTTCCTGTCCATGCATGTTACTTACATAAACATTGTTAATTCGTTTCAATGAGGTTTGAATCATTTTTTTGCAGGATTTGTGATTGTACCTGGTGGAAACTGGGTGTTGGAGACTGGCCTCTATTATGAGATAACTATTGATGTCTATGATCGAGAGAGTCACAAGATGTTCCCTTCAGATATACCTGTAAGTGGAGACTTCAATTGTACATTTTGCAATGGTTCATGAGCTCATTTTGCCAGTTTCATAGTCTTATATTGGTTTCTGTTATGTGATAACATTTGTGAGTTGTGGTACTAATATTTTATATAATTTTTTTTTCAATATTTGTTTCAAATTATAAGGGATTGGTGTGAGTCTCAACATTACTTTTCTAAAGTGACTCTCACACTCTGCCGTGTAGGCCTACCGTGTGCCACCGTGCGCGAAAATGTCTGCGGACGGTGGAGAACGGCGAGGGCACACGGTGGTTCGTTATCAAAGCGGGCAACACGTTAATAGGGCGTTGGCGCTTATTTACACCCGGTGGGACCCGGCGAAAGTTTTGGGCATGTTCAAAACTTTGGCCGGGTGGCACCGGCCGCAAGTAAGCGGCAAGAGGACGGTGTTGAACTGTATGAGGACGGTATGAATACGTTATGAAAACGGTCACACTGTATGAACACGTTCACAACACGCTCATAACCCGTTACAGAACGGTGATGAACGGGCAAAAAAATCGGGGTATTTATGGCAGTCGTGTCATGACGTCAGCAGTCCGGGGACTCGCTCACAGGACGCTCCGAGCGGTGAGGGGACGCTAAGTGACTGGTAGGTGGCTGCTACAAACCCGGTGCACACGTTCGAGACCCGGTATGGGCCCGGTATGGAAACGGCCAAAATTTTCAACAAAAGTCAATCTGGGCGGTGAAGACGGTAGAAGCACGTTCAACACCCGGTATGCGCCCGGTGAGAACGGTCAGAAGGTGGCAACGAAACGGTGAAAAGATTAATTTTATGAATTTTTTTTTTTGCGGCCGGGGACAAGTTCGCTCAAAACCCAACGTTCTGGACTCTGTTGTTTTTTAATAGCCCGGCAGGTGGACGGTAGGCCTACACGGCAGAGTGTGAGAGCTCCATAAGCCAAACTAATCTACTTCATAATTAGTTATGAACAAGCTCATAGACTGTTTTTAACTGATATAACATAATATTAATGATGATTCTTGATGTAGGTTTACGTGTTTTGTTATACAGATAGATGAGTATGCTCAACTTAGTGGTATACAAATAGATGTCACAGGATGATTGAGATATAAGGATTTGTTCTAATTGTTAAAAGTGAACAAAACAAAAGCAACAAAAACTGTAAAAGGAGCAAGATTTATAGAAGTAATAATTGATACCCAATTTTGATGATACAATCATAGTATTTTGATGTCTGTTATGATGATCATTCTCCTTTCCTTGCTCTTCCCTCCTGTATGCCATCAACAGAATATCCGCATTGATACAGTATTCCCTGAAGCGTACTTCCAGGTGATCCGATCCAGCGAGAATGGTTCATACCATTATGTGAAGACTCTACAGAGTGGTATCACTGAGATCAATGCAGCGCTAGTAGCAATGATTAAACCAGTAAGTATCGAGTAGTACCCATCACATGTCATTATCAGGGTCCTGTTTCATAATACTTCTTATCAATAACAAATTATAATAACTGTAATAAGCTACTGAAATTGTGACGTTTGATTGACCGACGGCAAATTTGTTATTGATAATAAGTTTTATAAAACGGGGCCCAGGTTGATTTAAATTGCAATGAACTCCAAAGGAAGCATGAAAGCAAACATAATAATTAAAAAATGGTAGAGTTTGATGCATCCCTTTATTCCCTTGTACCTTTTGACAATATTGTCAAACTAAACAATCATGCACACTTTAAGTCTCCGGATTGCTCTGAATCCAGGGAGCTTGAAGAAAAAACGTAATCAATATTTTTAAGCATACAAGCAATTTTCAATGTTTAGAAGTTTAACATGGGATTAATACAGATTTATTTGTCCTTCTATGATAATTGATAAAATATAGTTGTTAATAAGAGAAATCCAGAATATGTGTTGAATGCTATTCTTTTGTGTTTAGGATGGTGAACGAGCAGAGTTTGAGGTACCTATCAAAGAGTCCCAGGAAGCTGAAATCTTTGACCCTATTCTTGTCAAACCAGAATTCATTGCCTTTGCCTACCAACCCGGTCAACCAGGCTACCAATATCCTCTCAAGGTGAGTCAGTTATGAATGTATCATTAACTTGATTTTGATTTTTGTCTTTTGTTAAATTTTTGTTTAGTCTGTGAGCTGTAAAGCAAATTTTCTACAGAAGTGCCTTACATTGGAATCTGTACTCTAACCTGACTCCAAGGCAGAGCATTGTCACATTAATACGTCTTCTATTTGAGAGCAGATTTGTGACCATCATGACATGTAGGGTGAAAATAATATTTAACCTTAGATGACAGATACTATTGATCTTCAATTTGCATCATAGCAATTTTGAGAAGCTCCTTAAAGAAGAAATTACGTTGAAAAGCATTAACATTTATGTTAATGACACATTTGATTTTGACTCTTAATCTTTTAGGCAACTGGTGGGACTGGAAGCTATGTTTGGTCATCATCCCAACGTGTTACAGGAACCGTCAACGTCCATGGACTTGTTACGACAGGAGACACTACAGGAATGACCAACGTCACAGCTGCAGACAACCGTAATCTAGCACACTTTGGCCGGAGCAGGGTAAGAATGACTAACTCACTAATAGTCTTAGATGTTAGGCTTCCTGGGAGAAATTTCAATTGACTTTTTGTTGTCAAAAATATTAGGGCTTGCACCCAGTAAATAAAGATCGCGTGCTCGGTCTTGTGATTGAAAACAAGATAGAAATAAGTATCTTTTTGGAAAGAAGAATAAATAATGTATATGATGTGTACATAGAAATGCTTTCTTTTCCTCTATTTCATCTTTAAGAAAATATATATATTGAATATTAGGGCATTTTCTCATATATTTTTGTGCTTTCCCCTTTGACCTCCATCAAAGCTATTCTGTCCGCCTTCAAACTCACAGCTATTCCTCTATTTTTTCTTTCTATAGTGCCATTCCTTCAATGAATGTCTGTTTTTTCTGTGTGTATTTGCAGGTTTATCTGTTGCCGCCTACCAAGATGATCTTTCTTGATTCTCGTGTTGAGGCAGAAGTAGGTTCCATTCTTCACTTGCCACTTGCAATGGAAGCGTACTATGAAGCTGGTGAGTAGAGCTTGCCAGCATTCTATCTCTATCCTAGAATTGTTTTAATCTTTTTGCTGCTTCTCCGGTAGTTATCATTATGTTAAATCTTTGATATCATGTTCTTGCTGTGCTTAAATTTGTACATGAAGTAAACTGTCTGAATATAACCAGTGTAACAACATAGTAACCTCCCCCTCCCCCCCCCTCCATAATGTAAAAATAAGAGAGAGAGAGAGAGAAAGGAAAGTAAGAGTTGATTTAGTACTTTATTGATGATGGTTTGGGTTAGTTTATCTGTTCATCCATTTATGTTTTTTATTTTTTATTTTGTAGGAAAGGAAAGGGTGATGTTGACTCACTGTGGATCTCTTCCTCTCAGTACCGACGTTGCTGATCAAAGCATCTTCCAGAAAACTGAACGTAAGATTGTTGATTTATACACAGCATGCTTTTTCAAGTTTTTCAAAGTTCACATGGGAATAAAATAATATTCAATGTAATATTTGTATATACACAAATCTATGGCCTTTCTTTTTGTGGACAGAGTTAAGAACCCATGATGTTTATTTGATATGAATGACTTTAGCAGGGGTAATATTTTGGAGAAAGTACTGAAATTCCTTTCAATTCTTGCTAGTCGGTGATAATTATTATGTTACATACAGTATGAGTTTCTGTACAGATTCAGATTGGTGTTTTCCTTTCCCCACCATTTGGGTACTGCTTTATATACTTTTTTGGGTAGATTGAATTTTTTTAATAAATCACATTTCCTTTCCCTCAACCATTTGCCATTGACAGCTGGTGAGAAGTTTGAGGTAGTAGCTGACTCCTGTACCACTCTCCATGTGAAAGCTATGTCAGTAGGTCACACCCAAGTTAGTGTGACCCTTAAACAAGGCGGGGTCAAGCTGCAGGCATCTGTCACCATCGCTGCCTTTGCACCCCTACAGGTAGGCACATCTTGAGAAATTGTAGTTTAATTACTGGACCTGTTTGAATTATTTTCTGCCTCTTATTTTTATACTCGTATATTGATTAGCTTGGCCTAGAACCCATATATTGACCAGAGAATTAAATAAACATGATTGTCTTGAGCATACAGTGTTATTATACATTTTCCAATTTGTGTTGAACAAATGGAACAGTATGGAACTGAAGTCAAGAAATAACAATACATATGCAATGACACCAAATAGAAGTGATTAAAGGTAAAGACCAGTTATGGTCATGCGATTGCATTGTGAAAGAAACGTTGTGGAATCGATCAGAAAAGGTTGATCATCTAGCATCTAGCATATCTGCAAGGTTCTGGAATCATCAAAATGATAAGAAATTTGGCCCATTCTTCGTAAAGTTACGAGCACTATACACAGAAAGATGTATATGGGACTACCCTATATCTCTCACAGTCCATGAGAGAAACAAATTTACCAAATATATGAATTAGTAGGTGGTTTCCCGGCAAATTTTTTATCATCTTGTATTAGTCAAAACATATTCTTTCACATGATTGGTAATGAAAGCTTCCATTTCATTTTTTGAAATTGGGGCCTTTCCAATACTGGTCTTTACCTTTAAAAGAATCGCATGAAGAATGAGCAATGCATTTTTATTATCCTAGTATAAGCATGTGACACCTCCTAGTCAACATGAAATTCTAAATTTATATTGATTTATTTTCTCCTTTGAATATGCTAATGAACAGGGAAAGTTCAGTTAATCAAGGTATTCTTTATTTTTAATCAAATTTCAATATTATGATGATTGTTCCTTATTCCAGCCTCTTGATCCAGACAGCATTGCCATTGTTGCCCTAGCTTCATCTAAGACTCTGGTCCTGACAGGAGGACCCCAGCCTTGGGTCCTGGACCCGTCACGTTACTACCAGGGCCTTGAGGCAGAGGAACAGGACTGGGTCAAATCCAACCATGTCAGAGGTTATGGCGCAACAAGTAAGTAAACTCAATCACAGATCATTTTGTGTGTTGAGCGCCAGAAGGGCATTTACTGTGTATTAAAAGATAATATAAAACACCCTTTTAACTCAAAGAAAATGTCATAAATGCTCTTTCTATTCAATTCGTTACTGTAATAAGATGTAATTTTTTCCCTAGAGGGATGCCAGTCTTTAGGTTCTTGCCTGATTTCAGTCTATATCACTTCTGTATTTCAGGCCTGTTTAGGCTTCATATTGTACAGAAGAAATGGGGCTCTGATATTTGTGGCCTTTAGTAGTTATGAATAGACTTATAGCCAGTTTAAAAAATACTTTCCTGTTTGCTGGATTTAGCACGGTTGAAGCGTGATTTTCTCACAGTTATATTAAAATACTTCTTTGTTATATTACCAGAGCTGTTTTGGAGCTTTCGAGAGCTAAATTGCTAACTACTCTCTTGTATTGTTTTCACTGCTTATAGCTTTATTTATTTACTTTTGACAATAAAGTTAAACATTTCCATGAATTTTGCACACCTATGTATTTTTTAATGGAAATTATATTTATTATATCTTTTTGCAGAGAACTACCATGTCTTCCAAGTATTGTGCCGTCATCTTGGAGAGCAGACTTTGACCGTCAATGTTGGTAATGATCCCACTGCCCGCAACAAGTTCCCTGCTAGGTCCTCGGCTACTGTCAGGTAAGACCTAGTAGGAAAGGGATTAACAGTTTAATATCTTTGCAGTGATGTTGTTTGTGAATAACACTTCAGATTTGACCAAGTATACTCGAGTCAATATCAGAAGACCAAAATATCAGTAATCAATGCTATGTAGCATTCATTTCCTGTAATTTCTGTTGAATGTATTATTTGTAGACTATTGTATACCATTTGCAGAAAAAAAAATGAACTCATGTATTTTCATTCTTGAGCATGTTAAGATAAGATGATACTCTTATGTCAGGAGATCTTGAGTACCATAATCATGGTTGTTGAACTATTACTACCATGCGAGTCAAAAAAAAGTTTACACCTTGAAAATTGCTCATTATTTTATAAATCATCTAAGAACAGTAAATTATTATACATCTTATGAAAGAGTGTTTTATCCCAAATCGTTTGGTATCATTTTTTTGTGGTATATGTTCACGCTTGGATGAACAGGAGGCATTGTTAGCGAGAGTGCAAAAATCGACTTGCGCCTAAGTGATGCCTATAAGCATGAATTATGATGGGATTAGCGGAGTAAGAGCATGAATTTAATGTATCAAATGAAATGCATTGCAAATGCTTTTTTGTAGATGCAAAGTCACACACGCACACGCACGCACACAATGTTCGTTGATATTTGATATTCGATATTTGATATGTGTGGCATGATTAATTTTGTAAGGGATGTTATTTGGATCTACAAAAAACGATTTAATACCCAAATCCCAATTGTTTTATTTAAACATCACATAAGCAACTTTGGCGCAATTTCGATTTTTGCACTCTCACAAACAATGCCTCCTGTTCATCCAAGCGTGAACACATACCACACAAAAATGATACCAAACAATTTGGGATTACACACTCTTTCATAAGATGTATAATAATTTATTGTTCATAGATGATTTTAAAAATAATTAACAATTTTCTAGGTGTAAACTTTTTTTTGACTCACACTGTATAGTGTATTTGCAAATATGCGTGAACTGTATCTATATGCATAATTAACAAATTTTCGACCGCTGGAAACCTGGCAACCAACTAATAGAAGAGCCGAAAATATGGAAAACGCTGAGTAGTTCAAAGTTGAATACAACAAAGAATATGTATTTCCCTGTAAATTGAACATCCTATTATATTCAACTGCTACCTACCACTGTTACCTTATTTTTAGGTATCTATGTACTCAGCCTGTAAGCCTTCAGTTGATACCAGTGGTACAGCAGCCAGATCTAGAGGTACCCTGCCCCATCGCACTGGATTCAAACAATCGGGTAAGACCTTCTGAATCAATAGCCTTGCATGTCAGAGCAAGGATGTTATTTCTGTACAGGATATGTGATGACTTTCTCTCTGGTTTGATTGCTTCTACAATGCTAGGCTTTTATATTCACTCTGAGAAAGTTTTTATTCCTTATAGCCATTTATAAATTGGAACCTGTGCATGTTGTGGAAAAATATTAAATATATATTGCATTTTTGAAGTCTTATTTAGTTACAGTGGCTAAAGAAGTTGGTGAATTAAAAGTGGATGAAAATTATGTTTTGTAGAAATGGTTGTAGTATTATGCAAATTATTTGTGTTGCAGCATTCATTGATAATGTTTAAACATATGGAACAAATTTTGTGTAGTCTGTACACAATATGTGTACAGTAAAACAACCAAGTGGAGAAGAAGAAAAAAACATGTGCTGGAAGTCAAAACACTCTTTAAATTATTTCTTTACTCTCTTTATTCTTTCATTAGATTCCTGTTATGAATGGACAGGATGTGGAGATCTTAGTGAACGCTGTAGACAGCCATGGACGTCTCTTTCATAACTTCTCTTCATTGGTTGTGTCATGGACCAGCACCGATCACAACCTAGCCTCTTACTACAAGCCACAGACATCATACAGTGATGAGGATGGTAACTTCCCGGGATCTAAATCACTCAAAGGTGGGAAACTATCAAGTCGATACAGAGTAATTATAGAGTGATAATACCTATAATAAGCCAAAGTTTTTCATTATTGTATTTATAATAATTAAGGCCCAGTGTCTAAGTGAAAGGGATCAGTGTTGGGATTGGTTATGTTTTTAATAACAAAGGTGAGGTATTTGGGCAGTATGTACCATCTACATTTGTTCTATAATTGTCATTTCAATATAGTTAATGATGTATCCTTGCTATCTCTAACCATATTATGAAGTACCGTATTTGCCGGCATAAAGGCCGCAGTATTTTTGGAAGAGAAAATATCAAAAAGTTGTGTGCTGGCTTTACGGCGAAAGAGTAAAAAAAAATTTTAAAAAAATAAAGTCAAAATCAGCACAAATTTGCACAACGAACGATAACATAACTATACCACTATGGTACAGGACATTTCAACACATCTTACCAACAATTTTATCTTGCATTGTTGACATGAATACGAAAATAAATTGCTAAACCAACATTTGCCGATAGATCTTGATTTAAGTTTCGTGCCAATGCATTGCGAAAGTAAAGGAAGGGACCATTTAACGGACCTGCCGCGAAGCATCCATCCGAAAGTCGCCATTTTGTTTTCCATTTCATGCAGTTTCGCATTACACTGTACATTGTGGTAGGGGTATATATCGGACACAAAATCTGCCCGCGATCACTTTTTGAGCTAAACTATAAATTATAAGAATATTGAGGAATTCGGTATCAGTTTGTAAAAAAAAATTGTGTTTTACGAGAAAATTACGATTATTTTGTTTTGTCCGTTGGTTTTTTTTTCTCCTTTTTTTTTTTTTTTTTTTTTCCCTCTTTGAAATGTCAAAGTTGGGGTGCGGCGGTGCGGCCTTATCGCTGGCAAATACGGTAGATAAACAGTGGGTGTCTTTGGTTCAACTTGAAAATGCTTTAGACAGTACAATTTTGATATCTTCTTCCTAGCTTTTGATGTAAAACTTTGATTATTCTTCTCCAATCAATAGCTTTTGAAGTTACAACGTTGAAACATCAGCAGGGTTCTGTGACACTGACAGCAACCATCACTGCTTATGATACTGGGCTCTTTAGAAAGCACTCCGTTGCTATTCCTGTAAGTATTTTAAGTAATCAATGTGATTTTGTCTCTTTTTTATTGGTTCATCCTATAGATGTCCTTTCATGTGTACATTCTTGTATATCTGCTCTGTTGTTTGTTATCTAACGCTAGCTGAACTTCTGGCTTCATCCATGGACAAACACAGTACCAAACCCTTAAAGACCCTTAACTTAACTTAAAGCCCTATGTTAAACTAAACCCTAATCTCATATATTTGGTGAAATAAATCCTGAGGCAGATCTTGGATCACCATTTTATTAGTCTGATGTCAAGTTTGTTAAATTGGTTTTCTTTCAACTTAATAATAATAATAATGATAATAATTGTTTTAAACCCCTCATATATCTAGTTATACTATCTGAGGCGCATTATGAAATTAAGAAAGTAAGAAAGTAAGAAAGAAAAAAATAATGATAGACCACAGGATAATACATATTGTGTTGACATTCAGGTACTGTATGCTTTTGAAAAAAGTTTAAACTTGAAAGGGTCAAATAATAAAAACGTACTATATAATTTATTGATTTGTAGAATTTATTGTTGTGAAAGTATTATTTTGGGTAATGAATATGAAGAATGTATTATTTTCACACACAGAGTCAAGTACCTGGTGTGAGTGCATCCCTTGAGTTGGGTTTGGTGATGGAAGCCAGCATAGATCCAAACAGACTATCTCTCTTCAATCATCCTTCAAATCAAGTAAGTCAAAAGTTGAGAGGGCTCGTGCCTCTTGCATGTCACTCTTGTTTCTCCCTTGTGAAACATGTATACATATTCTTGTCTAAGGTTTCTCTAATTTCTTCATGCTTGTATGTAGAAAATGGAACATTGACATTCAGTAATTCATGAAAAAAAAAAAAAATATATATATATAATAGGTATTTCTATGGCGCCGTCTATCTAGAAATTCTATTCCGAGGCGCATTTATTATTACCATGGCTTCAGCCTAGCTGCTGTTACAGCACTCCAGCATTTCAAGGAATTAATTCCTGTCTGTGATAACCTTTCCCGTACTTATCCATTAACACTGTCTCATTTATTTTTCAGGCATCATTGAATCTTCAAGGAGGTTCTGGTCATTTTCAGATCCGTCCTAACATCGCTGGCCTGGCAGAGCTGAGATATGATGAGAAGAAAAAACAGATTGAGGTAAGAAATACTTCCATCACCCAAGAACCTGACAGCTTTATATGGGTTGTCTTGAGTTGTTTTGTTGCCAATCATTTCATAAAAGCCTTTTGTTTATTTGGAGGTCACTGATGATTTATGTTTTACGAAGTAGAAGACTTAGTTATTTAAAACCAATTTAGCAATGTTTCAAGAAAAGAGCCACACTTCTTTGTCATATATACTGTCATTAAAAAATCGAAAGAATTCTTAAATTAAAGAAAGGAATATTATTAAAGGGATTAGAAAGGTTCAGGCATGACCTGTCATAGCTGAGTGTGATAATGGTTGAGACATGAAATCATACAAGATTTCATCCAAAACGGGATTTTAGTACTTAGTCCATATTGGAATCACAAAAGTTAGCTGCAGTTATAGGTATCTGCTTTCTCTTTGTACCTTTATGAGTATCTCTATCTTTATTTCATCTTTATATCTCTTCTTCATATCATCTGAACTTATTACTATATATTCATTTGCTGAATATTATTCACAGTGTATAACTTTTATTTTTTGTTTTAATCAGGTTACCCCCCTACGAGACGGCAATCTGGTCATCACTGCCTATGACCTTTGCATTGCGACTAACCAGCATGCTACAGCACAGATACACATGGCTGGTGTGCATACCATTGACCTCAAGGTCGTTGACAAGGTAACTGTGATGGACATTTCTAAGTAATAAGAAGCATAATTAGACACCCAAGGTTGATTGAAGCAAAAATCCTCGCTTTGATAAAGGAGTACAAAGTACAAAACTCTTATCAACCACAAGAGCTAAAAAGTCAGATTTGATGTTTTGAAATAGGAACAAATTTTAAAAATGTTAATTGCAAAATCATTATTATTAATGAGGATTAGATTTTTTTAAATTTTGTTTAACTGCAACAGAATAGAGAGAGACAGAGAGAGAGAGAGATGGTGGGAGATGGCGGATAGAGGGAGGAGTCTTGCAGGGATATGGAAATGGAGAGAGAAGAGATTGTACAATCATGCATGAACACATATTTTGCATTGTGTGAAATTACTAACAAGAATTTAAAGTAAATGTTATGAATTTTGTTTCTTTGCCAGGTACAAGTTGATCATGAAATCCGCGCTGCAGTCCAGGTACTAGACTCCACCGAACAGCCACTTTCTGTGTCATACTTTCCTCTGATGAAGCTTGAACCTGTGCCGGGCTCCAACATCGTCACACTGAGGTAAGTTAGTTTCTGTACCGTGTAAAGTTACTGCTACTACTAGTACTAATGGTATTGAACAGTTGTACTGCTCTGTCTTCAGAATTGGTCCTTATGGTGCAATTGTGAGAAAATAATTTAAATTAGGTAAATTTGTCATTTCAGTCGAATATATTAACTATGAAAACACAGTGTTATGTTTCGATTGAGCAATAAAAAACAAAAACAGTGGTAACATATTTCCACATATTTTCAGTCAAACATGAACAAGTGATGATGAAGACATGAGGCATTGCATGGTTGGTAATAATCTTTTGGAGACAGTCTGCAAAAGTTGTCAAATTTCATTTCATTATATAGTATTTGTATGTAAAGGACCACTTTTTCTGACATATTTTTGTATTTTTCAACAGCGGGTGGGCAATTTACCTTTTTTATTTGAAGATAACATGTACTTAAATTTTTTTCTAGTATTTTTAATTGTTTTATCTCTTTCTTACAGACCTGACATGGAGAGCTCTGGTAGGGATCCACACACAGCATACTACACAGTACATGGTGCTAGTATTGGTTTCACTACCCTTGCCTTCACAGCCATGTCAAAGAGTGGTCATACTGTATCAAGCAAACTCAGAGATATTCAGGTTAGACATAAGCTAATAATTTCATTTCCATTTCTATAGGGTTTTATATAATAAAATAAGTACCAAATTTATATTCTGAAGAAGCATTATTAACTTGTTTCTACACAATAGGAACAATTGTTTTTAAACATTACCAGCTCGTAACCTGTCCAATTCTAGAGAATGTCAGCTATACTTTTAGTATGAGAAAGTACAACTTATAAAACTTCATGTTATCCTACGTTCTCTCTTTCGCTCATATAGTTGCTAATGAAGTCACTCTGAAATGATGATTATTACCTTTTCTTTCCTTTTTTAGGTGTTTCCCCCTCTCAAGTTGACACCCAGAAACATCACCCTCATTGTCACGTCATTGTTCCAAGTAAGTGCATCCCTGCCTAGAAAATCTTGATGAAATAGAAATACCATATCGTTCCATTTGAATAGAGTTTGATTGGAATGGTAATGGGTTTTTATTTTTTATTTAACTCGATATTCAATTAAAATTGTATGAATGCACAAACAACATCACACAGTTATGCAGGGCCCTCAGGGAGAACAGTATGAATACTGATGAGGCTACTCTGGGTAAACAAGACATATTATTATTATTATTAACTTCCTATCTTGCCTGCACTTTAATTATTTTTTTCATTTTATATCTGTGTCTCCCCAGTTAATGTTTAACACATCCTTGGGCAATGATGTTATGTCTTACATTCATTTTCTAAAATAATTTGTTTGTATCTCAATCATCTACCTTTGCTTTAACAAACACTTCAAATATTCGGTGTAAGGGAGCATCATTGCTATGATGTTTACCGCTTTGAGCTACGACAGCATTTCTTTAAATTACTTTATTTCGTTCTATAGGTTAGAAGTACTGGAGGACCACAGCCCCAGAGCCAGATCGAGTACGTGATACAGAGCTCTAACATTGCTAAGATCAACAGCAGCGGTATCCTGCATGCCTTGAACCTTGGTCATACCAGGGTTACAGGCAGAGCAGTGGGATATGACCAGGAGGCAGGCTCTAATGTGGTCTATTCAGAGGTAAGTGGTTCCTGAAAAGTAAATGTTTTGCTTGCAAACTTCTTATTTGTTCTAAAGTTTCAAGATCAGAATGAAGTTTCGTTATATGCACTTTTGTCTAATATATATGAAACAACTTGACATTGCATTGAAAAAATATGTTCTCAATTAATTGTAAAAAGTCGTTTCCATTTTTTTTTCTTGTTGGTCACCATTTTATTGTTAATTAACATGAGATCTTGATTTATGAATTCCATACTAGATTCCAAAAGGGTAGTTTCCTTTTTCTTTGTTAAAGAATTTCTACATAAGACACTGATTTATATAGAACAAGATATATTGAACTAAATAACTGGCATTCAAGACTTGATTGCTGATTACTCTTCTGTTTTATTTTCTTTCCGTAAAGGATATCATTGATGTCTACGTGATTGAGCTGAACGGCATACGTATCCATGCTCCTCTCCATCGCCTGGAGTCAGACACCATCATGCCTGTGTATGCCATGGGACTAGGCGAGTCAGAGACTCCGTTCACGTTTGGTGATGCCATCGATGGCCTTCAGTTTGAATGGAGTGTGAGCAACGATGATGTTATCGAGGTGGAACCTGTGTTTGCTGAGGTAAGTAATTTTGCACACCATCTCTTTGTATCTCTGTTGTTCTTTCTGATGATAGTGTTCAGTGATTGTAAAGGGCTTGTTTCAACCTTCCAGTGGTGCCCAAGGTACTCCAGAGTTGCGATTGATCGCAACTTATCTGCAATTGATATCAATCGTAACTATGTACACAAGAGATAGGGGATTAAAACCTTGCGATTGATTAGAGGACTTACGATTGATTCGGATCAATCGCAACTTTGTATAAGTCAGGGCCTTGGAGTACTTTGGCTTGAGCTTACAGAGCTAACATTATTAAAAGCTGCCTTCTGTACTCATTTTATTCATCAGTTGAAAAAGCTGTTAAGATATGCCTTGTCAGGGTACAGAGCCACCAGGCCATGATTTAAACTCTCACCTATTCATTGAAGTCCACTGAATGAAACACAAAGCCAGAACATCCACATCATATCTAGAGCCTCAACAGCTTCATATTGTTCATATCAAAGATCCATTTTGATTGGTGTAAAATGAATTTCATAGACTACAATCATTATTGTTCTCCTTGCTCACCAACAGTTTTGTTTACTGTGTGTTCTGGATAAATTTCATCTTTTAAAGATTTTGTTCCTTTATTTACCTGTAATAGTTAATAATTTTGAAGACATTAAACTTCAATGTTTGTGGTGTACAGGATGGTATCTACAGTGGAGCAGAGCACAACATTGCCATGCGAGTGAGAACCTTGAATCCCGGAGAAGCCTCTCTGAGACTACAGGTATCTCTGCTTCAACCAGGACGTAGACAGATCTATAGGGATCAGACTCTCATGGATGAAATACAGATCCAGGTCAGTTGATCCAGAGTAGAACTAGTTTATGAGGGCTTTAAATCCAAGGGGACACTACTAGACTAGCCTCTTCTGGGCCATCAGTTTGGGGAATTGACGTAAATAAATCTTCAAGGGTAAAAAACTCCAGATACTTATATTTTACTGATAAATTGGGCATAAAATACAGTCAAGCCTACCTATTGAGGCCAACCAAGGGTAACTGAGAAAGTGGTCACTGTAGACAGGTTCCCTTTCTGGACAATTTTTATACAACTCATATTTTTTTCTCCAGGAAAACAAAATATATGGTCACTATAGACACTAGACAGATGGTCTTTATAGAGAGGTGGGCACTAAGACAGGTTTGACTGTATGTCCCATTGATGTACACTTCACAACAGAGGTAACTGTAGACCTATTTAACCAAACCGCATTGCTCACTATTTGAATACATTGGCATGATTGAATGTTCTTTCCATTTTTCTGTGTAGGTATTTGAGAGACTAGAGCTGATTCAGCCGAACTGTCCATGTCACAGCAGACTTCTGATGACACCTAATACACAGGCACCAATCAAAACCAACAGGTGAGATCTTAAAAATGAAATGTGTTAGCTTTTCTGTATGATTACATTCTATGTTGGATTTGAAATTACTTTTTACTGCCATTGCAGGGGCTTGTTATTTGTTTAGCTCAATTCCTTTTTAGAATGCACAATTGGAATACTACTTTTATTCCATCTCATGATATTGATCAACTCAAATTAAAAACTTTGGGAACGGGCTGGTGAGATGACCTATAAGGTAACAGGTTGGAAATAAGTAGAATGTATGTGAGGGTATGCCATAGTCATTGGAGTATTTCTTACAGGTTTTTCAACCTGACAATTAATTAAAAAACGTCTCTTTTCTTAATGCATACCTTTATCAATACCATGATAATTGACCTTTTATTGTCCCTTTCAGAGATGGGTCAGCCAGGATGTCCTATCGCATCTTGACCACCTCCTGGGATGACTTCTTGAGCGTGAACCAGATGGGCTTGGTCAGAGCTGGGCCCAAGGGAGGTCAAGCGTCTGTAGAGGTCACTGCATTTGAGAGCTTCGGAGTGAACCAGACGACAGTTGTTCATGTCTCGGTGAGAGCTCATGCTTATTCCGTTTCTATTACAAGATACAAGATACAAGATATTGCTTCCAATAATCAAGTTAATATGATGGCAAAAAGAATAGGAGTTATTACAGCACGACTGATTTTAGGGGGCATGATGATAACAAACAAACATCCTGATTTAAAGAGGTAAACCACCCTGATATCAAGGGGAAAATACAGAAAGATATTATTGAGCATGTGCACATTAAACATCTTATATAAGAATGAGATAGATATGAGTCTTTGAATTTGGGGGGCTTGAAAGTTTGGATTATAACTGAAAAAATGCATAAAGGGCAATCGTAAAAGTTAACTTCACTGACACATTGTCATGACTGTGTTCCTGCTGTTTCTTTCTGTTATCATTACTTTCTTATTTATCATCTTTTTTCAACTTTGGTCTTCTTTGTTGTGTTTAGATCAAGCCTGTATCCTACATAGCAGTGCATTCCACCACCGGTCTTACCACATTTGACAAGAGTCTGCAAGTGTTTCCCATCGGCGTGTCACCTTCCTTTGTTGTTCATTTCTATGACAACATCGGTGAGAGATTTGATGCCACCAATGTGAAACTGGACTACAGGCTACACAGGTAATACCTACTGATTAACCCGCTGTTTTGTAGTATCCCATGAGCTTTCTGATGTACTTCAATGTAACAGATCAGGGGGGTGTTTCACAGAGATCCTAAGTTGAACTTACCTCTAAGTTGGACTTAACAGTTACGGAAAGCCATTAGCATCTTTGAAAATATTTTGTAAAAGTTATTTTAAAAGGCATAAAAACTTGATTTAAATCTTTCATATTTTCTATTATCAAGGAGATTACATGTTCTTGATGTGGAATTTAAGAAAAGTGTAAAATACTTTAATTTTTGCTTTTTAATATATTTTATTTTAAGGCTACAAATGGCTCTCCATAATTTTTAAATCCAACTTAGAGTTAGGTTTGACTTAGGATCTTTGTGAAACACCCCCCAGGAATAGTGAAGATACCATGACCACATTTGTATACTAGATTGAAATCCACTGTGCCACTCTGTGTGATAGAGATATGAATGCGTTTCATCCCTTCTTGAATAGAAACTTACCATCTTTTCACGGACCTGTAAAAGATTAGTGTTATTTTATTTATTTATTTTAAATTTCCCTTTACTCGTATCATGCTCTATTGATAATCTAGTCAAGAAGTTCAAAGGTATTGGTTGGACTTCATAGAACAGGCCTGATAAAAACCTGATTTAAATTAGTTTCCAGATTTTGGGGGATTTTTCCAGATTTTTTTTTTTTTTTTTTTTTTTTTTTTACCCCGAGTTTTTTTCTTCTTCCCTCTTTTATCCTCATTTTTACCGATTTCCCGTTATTTTCTCTAATCTTCCCTATTTTGCCCTATTTTTCCCCAACTTTTCTTACTCGAAAGGGGGGAATGTTGTTAGATGCCATTTTTTCCCCGTGAATCCTCTTCTCTTTTTTTTACTCAAGGGGGGCGTGGTTGAGGGGAAAACAAATAAACTTTTTTTTTTTTAGTGCTCACTTTCACCCCTGATAGAAGTTTTAATATAGAAAAAAGTATATATTGGTATACAGGTATGTAAGTGATGAATCACATTTCTGTATGCAAATATGTGATTTTAAATTTTAAGTAGATTAACTTGAACTATGATTGCCTTTGGTTCACAGATTCGACCGTCTTCAGTTGCAGTCTGGACCAGATAATAGTACATTGATTGGTAGATCAGCACACATTGGAATCACTATTCTCAAGGTAAACATTCCTCCTCTTTTCCATCTTACATTCTGCTCAGCTGTCTGTCCAAAATAGTTATTGCTAGTAAGCGTGTAGATGAATTATGTACTCTCAGTTATTCATGAGAGCAAAGCTGAGAGGTATATTTAATCAAAAACCTAGTTTAGTTTAGCTTTGCATATATATTTTGCTGAAATATAAGTGGAACTCATGTCAATGACAAACCTTTCATTAAAGTCACTGAGTAGTCGGCTCTCATGGGGAATTCGACACCGTTCGGGTGTTTACCCAATAACAGGTGTTGTCAATCACCAGGGTTAGCCTTGAGTTTTATGACCATTGGACCTTATGTAATGCTTTGATTTGCCCGAAGACTCTCAAGCTCTCCGAGAGATTAGGGGGTAATTCTTGACTGGACTATGGGTTTGCTGTGTGCAAATTTGTACCCCCATTAATGGTATTTCCACCAAGTCTGGTGTCAGCGAATTATGGCCTTCTGCACATGGAAACTGGCGATCCACTCCCTTTAAGATTCCACCTCTTGACTGAATCTTGTTTTATTTGAACCTGAGAAGCTTGCTGTTATGTATTTATAACTATGAATTACTTCACTCTCATGTAAATTAAAAGCCAATAGTAGTCATCCATGCTCTCTATTAAAGGAATTATCACTTTTCAATCATTTGTTCTGTTTAGGTATGGGACAGTGAGAGTCCCTGGATTGATGATTACGTTGGCATCCCCGTAGGCAGTGTGGTACAGCCCGACCAAGGCCTGGTTGTGGGTGATATTATATGTCTGAGGTCACCTCTACTATCGTCAGAGGGTAGGTGTTACCATGTGTGTTTCTATACATAAAGATATGCAGCCTCTTTAAAAGTACCATTGAGGCAAAGCCAGATCATAATGACTTTATGGCTTGGACATTGTGTGTCTGGGTCGCCTGTGCCAGATTTATTTATCTATTCTCTCAATGTGAGGTGTGTATCAGGATATATTTTATTGTTCTCATTAACCTTGTATATTTCTATTGCATACAATTTTCATGCATGTTTGTCATTAGTTAGTCATAATTTGTCATAAGTATATACTAGTAGTGTTTTGTTACTCCAGTTCTTTTCTTTTCTTATTTTTTCCCCTTCCCCTCTTTTTAGGAAAATTACCTCCATAGTAAAAAGTGTGTTCCTGTCTTGATTGCATTATCTTACTTTAAAAAGAAAAGAAAGAAAAAAAGAAGTAAAATAAAAACCTGTTGATTCTGCTCCAATTCTGGCTTTTGACACCAAAGATCTTAGTATGATAAATACTATCGTTCTTTTCAATTAGGTCAAAGTGGGTCTTGGAGCTCATCTGAAAGCAGCATTCTTAAAGTTCATAGGTCAAGTGGTGTTGCCATGGCATTGACCCCTGGCGCTGTGACTTTGACCCAGCAGCTGACTCCCAACCTTGCCACCACAGCTCAGGTAAATAATGCTTTTTATCTGACCTCTATGTTTAACAAATATTTTTGTTATAGTAGTGAAATTATGGAAGAACTTAGATTGATACAAACAAATAAATAGATAACAGAATATACATGTGTCTGAAGTTAAATGGATATTTAGAAATGTAAAGTGCCAGTTCTATGTTCATCAATCATGGAACTGGCATATTTATCCATCATATCAATCATCAAAGCTGAGAAGTGTTGCAAGTAATCTATACTGCAGATTGAAGAGCACCATGTCAACTTCCAACAACAATAAACACTTACATTATGAAGATTTAGTGCCTGCAGCTGCAGAATGAAAATTTAGTGTATGCACGACTACCGTATATGATTTTTATCCTCAAGTGATATTCAAACAATAAGAATAAGTTGAAATATGTCTGTTTCTACCAGGTGTCTGTTGGCACTATTCTGAGAATCACGCTAGAAGGCAATGATGTTACTACTCTATCAACTGTGGCCAAAGAGGGCAGCATTCGCATTCCTGTCAAGCTGAATGGTGTTTCTAGTATCCAAGGTGAGATACAACGTAGTAACTTAAGTATAAGTTTCTGAAGTATTGAAACAAATTTAGAATATCTGTTGAAATTATATGCTTGCTTTGTAAAATGTTTAATGTGGTATATGTGTGTTTGCCATACAGATGTATTAAACAGAAAACACAAATAGTAACAAACTATGGATATGTAGCCTCAGACTCTCAAAACTTTGAAATGTTTTTCAAGCATTTTAAGATTTATGTGCCATCAAACTGCTTCTGTTTTCAGCAATGTTGAGAATTATATCTAAAGTGTCTGCCTCTATACTACTCCATTGTGTTACCAGGTGAGAACTGTTCCTTTGAGAAGCATGCTTGGATCTTTGAGACGGTGACTCCGCCCTTCCAATGCACCCTCCAGTTTGCTGACAGGAACTCTCCTGTAACCCCATCTGAGCTCTTCCAAGTCTCTGCAGGCTACGATGCAGGCCAAGGTAATAATACACACGAGTGCCTGCTTATGATAAAGATAAATTGTATATGTGATATCTATTTCTATCTTCGTGTAACATGCAATACCAATTTTCAAAAATTATTTTTGAAACTAAGAAATGGGTGATTATGAAGTGGGTGCACGAGGTTAAGGTGTATATAATATAATGAGCTCTGGTACAGAAAGGAGATAGATATTACATTGATGTCATTATTTTTTTTAAAGGCAGAGGTTTACCGCGTCTTATCATATCTGACCAAGGCTTTATCGCAATTATAAAAAAAATTACCAACTTTTCATTTGCTTTTGTTTGCCATCAGGTCTGTATTACTGCTCCATCAGTCAGTTGAAGACAAGACACACCCCGACCTTCCTCAGCACCATGGATACGACCCTAACACTGACCGCTCGTCTGCTCAGCATCCCAAATCAACGTCAGGTCATCTCGGAGCCACTCTCCTTCAAGTTCCTCCCAGCCTACTCCGTCCCACAGTCTGGGATCACCCTGACGCTAGCCACCCGTAGGGAGGATATTTCGGTAGAGGGAATACCAGCAGTCATTGACAACTTACAGGTATATCTAAACGGTCAATAATCTGTCATCAGTGTATTGTGATTAATCCTTGCAGTGCTATAGTTAAGAAATCTTTCTTTGGTAATAATGAACTTGAATGCAAAATATTTGAACTCAAGATATTTTCTCTTAAAATTGAAAATGGCTTCATGAATTAATTTGCTTTTTACCATAGATGGACGTCTTTATTAAGCAAGGCGATGGGGGAAAGGAAATATATTGATATTTATGCCATGAAATCCAATATGATAATTTTTGCCAATTGTATTTTCTGTGAATATGTAATTCATATAATATAAACCTTTATACCACATGGTGATGATTGGAAAATGAAACTCATATTGAGCATTTCTATGTACATTCATATATTTTGCAGGCCTCTACCAATGACACCGACATCATCGCCCTGGGCAAGCCAACCTTCATGGGTAGAACCCTCAAGAAGTTCCCTGTGGCTCTTGTGGACTCTTCTATCATTCAGTATGGACCCGCTATCTTGCACACAACAGTGGAACTGTCCAATACAGTCACAGGGCAGCGTACTGTGGTTCCTATCAAGATCAATCTCGTTCCTGCCAAACTTACGATTGCCACGTCAGGTGAGAACTATACATTCAATAGATTACCAATTTGTAGAACAACTTGTAGCACTTGAAGATTCCGCCTATCTATAATCTGTGAGGTCTTTGAATTTTCATTCCTTGTGTATTTGTTTTAAAATCTTCAACATAAAGATTTAAGTCTTTTTTTAGATGTATTTCATTTGGAGACACCGTTGGTACAGACAATTTTCAGTCATTCTGGTGGACATATTTATTGTATTTATGTTTGTGTTCTATTTTATGACCCACAGAAGAAGTCCCTGTGACTGGTTGGTCTAGTGTGCTTCACCTGTTTCTTCAGCACTATCAGACATGGCTCTTCTTTCTGATCTTCATCTTGGCTGTAGCAGGGATGGTGCTTATATGTAAGTTCATTGCAATTACTAGACATTCTTGCCTTTATCATTTCTATATGATGAAGACAAGTCAATAGTAGTGGCACTCAATATCTGGTCAAAACAGATATGAAACACAAATATTCATGCAATGAAAATGCATTCTATTAGCAGTCTGTGTACTTATACTATGCAATATTTCAGTTTTAAACCTTTTAAAGGTATATTTATGATTGTAATTAAAGTGAACTTGAGAGTCATTGAATATGATAAAAAGGGAAATTTACATTTTTTGGGGGGTATTGTAAATTACCTGTTCCATATAAGATATGAGCTGTAATTATCTAATCATTTACCATTCTAATATTTTACTTTTGTTATCTTGCCAATCATAACCCTTTGGATTGATTTTTATGCCTCCGTTACGAAGTAGCCGGAGGCATTATGTTTTCGGGTTGTCCGTCCGTCCGTACGTCCATACGTCTGTACGTACGTACATCCCGTTCTTGTGATCGCGTTATCTGAAGAACCGATTGATGGATTCCTGCCAAACTTTGGTCATGTATGTATCTTGCAGAGCCGATGAACTGATTAGATTTTGGGGTCACGAGGTCAAAGGTCAAAGGTCACAGGGCTCATTAGGTATGCAAAAACAGCTTGTGATCGCGTTATCTGAAGAACCGATCGATGGATTCCTGCCAAACTTTGGTCATGTATGTATCTTGCAAAGCCAATGAACTGATTCGATTTTGGGGTCGCGAGGTCAAAGGTCAAAGGTCACAGGGCTCATTACGTATGCAAAAACAGCTTGTAATCGCGTTATCTAAAGAACCGATTGATGGATTCCTGCCAAACTTTGGTCATGTATGTATCTTGTAGAGCCAATGAACTGATTAGATTTCGAGGTCACAAGGTTAAAGGTCAAAGGCCACAGCGCACATTATGTATGCAAAAACAGCTTGTGATCGCGTTATCTCAAGAACCGATTGATGGATTGCTGCCAAACTTAGGTCATGTATGTTACTTGCAGAGCCGAGGAACTGATTAGATTTAGGGGTCACGAGGTCAAAGGTCAAAGGCCACAGCGCACATTATGTATGCATAAACAGCTTGTGATCGCGTTATCTCAAGAACCGATTGATGGATTGCTGCCAAACTTAGGTCATGTATGTTACTTGCAGAGCCGATGAACTGATTAGATTTAGGGGTCATGAGGTCAAAGGTCAAAGGCCACAGCGCACATTATGTATGCAAAAACAGCTTGTGATCGCGTTATCTCAAGAACCGATTGATGGATTCCTGCCAAAATTAGGTCATGTATGTTACTTGCAGAGCCAATGAACTGAGTAGATTCTTGGTTCATAAGGTCAAAGGTCAAGGTCATGGGCTCATTATGTATGCAAAAATAGCTTGTGAACGCATTCTCATTAGAACTGACAGATGGATTGCTATTTAACTCAGGACATCTTGCAGAGCCAATGAACTGAGTAGATTTTAGGGTCATGAGGTCAAAGATCAAAGGGTCATATATATGAGAAATTGCTTGTAATCACGATATTCCGAGAACCTGTCAATGGATTACAATTGAACTTGAATTCGAAAAAATTTCTTCTGTTTTGGTTTGTAAAATTGCTCTATGACGGAGGCATCATTTTCGACTGCGCGCAGTCGAATTCCATCTAGTTTTTTCTTTTTCTTTCCCTTCCATCCTTCAGGCTACCATGTCTTCCTAGCTCCTCGCTACTACGTAGGAAGCACTGGATCAGGAGCGTTCCTTCATAGCCCATTACATCGCTCACCGGCTCCACCTCCATACTTTGAACAGTCCCCGGGTAAGAGAAAAAAGGGAAACCTTTTCATGTCCTCTCTTATTGGAATCCTAACATAATATTGTAATTTCTCTCACAGAGAATCATTGTGCAATGTCAAACATTTGTACAAAACATGTGTAAGGGCTGTGAAAATGTCATTTTAAGTCTTTACAGCAAGTGTTAGTTGCATTAAGCTTCATGATCCTTAAAAAAAGGAAATCGAGAACAAGATGTTTTCAGTGTGGAGAGAAGAAAAATAATAGCAAGTACTTGCCATATTGTACATCTCGCTGTTTCATTGACTGGTGTGTTGAGTAGTGGTATATAAGATTTGTTTTCTTTTGGGTCATTGTTGAATTAGAAGTATGAATGATATAATTCTTTATTGATTCCAGGTTGAGATACTTTGCCTCACCTCTCAACTTTTCTCTCATACATTTGTTATTTTTGTCACTTATTAGGTATTATTTCGGACTAACTCATTTGGCTGTGAATATGACTTTCTTTAAGCCTGCCAAATTACTTAAGGCGGATGACCCTCATACACGTTATTTTCTTTTCTCATGTCTCTCTCTCTCTCCTCATCTTTTTCTATCTTCAGAGTATACTAATCCATATTTGCCCCGAAAAACTCAGGGAAGTCACCAAACGGATAGATCCAAGCCTTCACCGTCACAGTGGGGTTCTTCACAGAATAATTCACATGAAGGTCCATCAAAGTTTTCAATTTTTGTTCATGCATCCATTTTTTCTGCATATTAGACCCCTATTTTAAAAAAAAAATCTGCATGCAAGTTTACCCTTGTTTATCCACATTTTTAAAGTCATCTCATACAAGCTGCTGTATACTCTGGTTGATGTAATTCCTGAGAGTGTAGAAAAGTAATACAACGGCATCATTTGGTGAAATTTGTATTCATCAAATAGATTACAAATAGAGTATCTATGAAAAATTAGTTTTATTTGGCTCAGTTTAAGCATAGAAAGTACTCCTTCATTCTTCAATATTCTTGGTAGACTTACATATGGGTCATTCCATCGGGTTGGGTCTTTTCAGCATTTTCATGTGTTTGAATGTTTAGAAGCTATTTTCTCAAATTTAAATGTATTTTTAGAAAATTAAAAGTATATTTTATTTAAGAGTAATGTATGACAGAATAAATAAACATGAAAACAGAAACTTGTTCATCATATTTTTTTTTTGGTGAGAGTTTAACTACCGATGTCTCAGCGATTTTAAGGGTGAAAGTTGTGACATGAAAACAAGTCATTTTCATGAACTCATTTCTGGAAAAAAATTCATCATAATGCAATGTTTCCTACTTAAAACATGTCACCTTTAATACCCCTACTATGTCTAAGAAGCTCAGGTGAAATGTGCAAAAAATCGGCAAGTTATCCCATATTGAAAAAACACAATACCGACGTTACCAACAATGTCCTAAGCACTTTTTTCGTAACGGCGGTAATCTAACATTTTACACAAATTTAGCAGGATATTTTCTCAGAAACTTTCATCTTATTAGGAAGGTACAACCCCTGATGAACATATGTTAAAAGAATGACGATTAAATCGGTCGGTAAATACAAGAAAATAATTAATTTACCACAACAATCCCCCGCGATGTCCTTCATAATTTGGTAACGTCGGTGTGAAATTACGGTGTTTGAGATCAAACCAGCCCGCTAGCTTCAGTTTTTGGTGTTAAAGTGACCTGCTAGTTATTCACGAACGCGCACACATGTTTTTTGATGGTGTGCGACGACCTACCCCTGAGCTGCAACCACAAACGTGACAATGTCCATATAACGTCGGGCAGCCATTTTCGCCCGTCAGCGCCCAAATTGGTACGTAATATGTATTTTAAGTTATTTTTATAGCCCGAATTATTATCATAGACAATGAAATTCCATTTTGTTTAAATGTAATTCCGTTTTAAATTGTGTTATTTATAGCTTAAAACGGTTTCAAAACCATCACGTGTGAGTGAATATTTTACTGTTGTCCCACATACTGATATATGTGTTATAACGAAACATGCAAAATCGTTGCCGGACTTTTCCCCTTAAAAAGCTAATTTCTTAGACAGAAATTGAATTTTGTTATAAGAATCCCGTAAATAAAGATATAACTGATGTTCCTATACCTCAGAATTTTTCTCACAACTGTTAAATTAATTAATATTAATTATATGATGCCATTAATTGTCATTGAAAAATGATGGCTAAGCCTAAGGAAAAACACAAGTTATTTAAAATTGTTAGGAAGTTCAATCTAAGGCCCGACATATCCAACTTTTGGGCAAAAAAGGGGGTTGGAGTTGAGATAGAGAAAAATGGAGAGAGCTAAAGGGGAGAGGGCATGCGACCCCTCCCCCGATTCAATTAGAATTGGATACATAGATCTAATGATTTTTTTTTTTTTTTTTAAATAATTTTTTTTAAATATTTTTTTTAAAAATAAAATCATTATTGATGTTTGCCATGTGGCTCCCACTCCCCCCTCCTACAAAGGTTAAAGGGAGGTTAAAGGGTTTTCACCACCTACCCTCCCCTCCAAAAAATAAGATATAAAACAATAATGATAAATAACAACAAACAAAAAAAATTAAGAAATTAATAATTTAACACAAATATTGAACTTAAAAGAATAATAAATAATAATAAATGAAACCAAATACCTACTTCTATTTGGGCATGCAAAACTAGCCAAACGTGAGGATGATGCCTCCCTATCCATCTTGCAATCCTCTGTGTAGTTGTTCCATCCTTAATTCTTTCAATGTTACAATGTACAAGTACTCATAATTATCAACCAGAACACACATTTTGAAATGAAAAGTCACAGAAGCAATTTACAGTTTTGTTTTATTTTTATCTCATTTAATATTGTTTACTCATTTGTTTTTATTTATTTCTTTTCATGCATATTTATTAGATTGCTGCCTGAGGATTCAGCTCCGGCAGAGAGATCGATCAAGAGAGCAGGCAAAATGACAAGTCATCGAAATATTCCTGGAAACGAAGATCTTTCCAATCTAATCACTATTTTGAAGAAGTATTAAGTTAATCATTAATATCAACCAATACACCTATTGTATGAATATTTTGTTTTTTTATTTACTGGTCAATGGATGAAAGATATTTCAGATGACATTTGATATAGTCTGTCATGTTTAAATGAGTATAAGAGGTCAGTAACTCTAATATCATACGGATGTTACTCGGACATGATGTCCATGTAACATTGGTATTTCGAGGTGTTGAGGTGAATATAGACCATAAATCTTGCAGCTTTCCTTTCATTTGTGTCATCATCTCATTTAATATGTTTCATGCATCAATTAATTGGCACATTTCTTAGAATGCAGCCAAGATTTTCTATGCAAGAGAAAAGATAACCCTTTAGAAGAAAAACATGATCTGAAAATTGCTAGTTCCTCATTTGTTTCATGTTTATAAGTTGATATAATGTTGCTGTGTTCAAGTTTTGAGTATTCTAAACTATTGCTCCCATCATCTTAATGTTTTCCACACCAAAAAAAAGTGGAGTACAGACTGTAACAAAGTTTCAGGTCAGAAAATAAATGAGCAAGTAAAAAAAGATGTCCTTGTAACGTTGGTATTTTGTTGTGTCTGTTTTTTCATTTTAAATGTAAGTGTGCAAAGGAATACACACAATTCCAATGGAATCTATTGTAGGATTGGTGTTAGAAACAGGATATAACAATAAACAAATTATTCACCAACTCTGAATTTTGAACCTTCATGTCACAATTTATGACCCAACCCGATGGAATGACCCATATAGGTACTTCTCTCACTTTCCCTTTTTCTCTGCAGCTACTTATTGTAATGCAATTAAAATAAAAGTGTATCGCACAGGAATGCAAGGAGGCTCTTCAGGGTTGCATATTTGATTAGAATGAGCATTGAATAACCTCGGCTGCAGCTTTACTTTCTACAAATAATTCAATAATCTTCACAAATTAACTACGCTAATTATTATATTGATATGAATATGTCAAAATGATGAATATATGGAGAAATATAGACACTCAGTACATATTTATATTCAACAGGTCATATTGTTGCTTTGGATGAGAATTCAGTGATAGATTTTCAGTCCCTCTTCAAGGTAGCAGAATGAAAAAACAGAAACAAACAAAAAAGTTTGATCATATAAAAGTGGTTTGAGGGAAAGAAAGGTGACAGGGGCGGTGGGGAAAGGTGTATGAGCAAACAAAAGGATTCATTTCCCACAAGTACTACAATGGAAACTTGTTATAACAAGGTCCTTGGGACCAAGTAAATTACCTTGTTGTATCAGGAATCTTGGTATATCGGGGTAAATCAGCAAAATCACTGATATACCTTGTAATATCAGAGCTCTTTATACTGAGGTTCCACTGTATGTGGATATGGATTGATAACTTGACTGTCAATTCATGTTTTTTCAACCTTGCATGTTGACTGTAGGTGGCTTTACATCTCTGGGGATTTTACATGATTTTGTTTTTGTTGTTCTTGTGTGTTGTTTGGAGTTTTCTTCGAAGAAATCATGTTGTGCAATTTACATGAGATATTACCATAGCATATTTGTCATTTATCAAAATATTAAGCATCTATTTATTGCAATGTCAAACATTTTCATTCAAAATGTGTATGTTTGTTTGTTTATTAACACTCTTGTTCCCTTGATTAACAGTATGCTTCATTTTGCAGACATGTATGTGATTATACTTAACTGGCAGAAAATGATACCTGCAATAATGATTAAAAATGCATTTGTGTTTGAAAAAGGCTGTACATGTATTGTGGGAATGATAGGAATGGCATTTTACTCTTATCATTTTCATAACCGTACTCTCATGTTTTATATTAAAGGCCTTATTTTCTATGGCTTTATATTGATCAACATTCAAATTTTGATACCATGGCATCAATGATATTTTTTACTATGAAGAAGGTGTCTATCATATTCAAGATATCAAAGAGATTAAATATGATATGACGATAGTTGTTTGCGCCATTGGGTGTCAGGGTATACCAAATATCAAATACCAGACCTGTATTGAACATTTTACCCATTCCCTTGCCTGTACCTTCTAACTGCAAGTCATTTTACTCACTTTTTTTCAAACAAAATCTCGCTATGTGATGATTTGGTCTAAAACTATTTTACTAACTGTGATGCGATGTAGTTGATAGCAAAAGCTTTATTTGATGCTCTCATAGCAAACTTGCCAGGAAAAAAAACTGCTAGTAAAGAAAAGTCCTGTCAATAGGAAATAGAAAATTATTCTGCTAACAAAGAAACTATGAAATTAGAAGGGAAGAGGAAGTAAAGTTTGAACACGTTTCATCCGAGGTAGACCAGTCACAAATAAACAAATAACATTTTAAGAAGAAAAACGGACCATTTGCAAGTCTTATGTTAAGGTTTTTGCAAGTTCATGTATTAACTGATCAATTTCGTTGTATGATCTGCTTGTTGACCAATCATTTGCTTATTAATGGGATAGAGAGGAAATGGAGAGAATTCATAGATAGACCAAATGTGCTTAAGATATGGTCCAGATGCTCATGATAATACATGTACATTCTTTTTCATATATACTCATCAAGTATCTTATGCCACACTGCCTATTAATCATGACTATCCAATAAATTCCTTATCAGGTCTTCAAAAGGTTTCTATTTATGGTAATTTTAAATGTTGACAGGTAATGTGTATCATTTTATAAGCACACTATGTGTCCACACTTCCATCTATAGTATACATAGAGCAGTTCAAACATAAATGGTTATTCCTTGTCGGTGGATGTTCTTTCTATCACAAAAAAGCCGATGGTTAAGTTATTTTTTAAATGATACAACAATGACCTTCCTTCTTGATGATACATCCATTAATGGATGCTCCAACAATCTCTCTGGCAACAATTGATCTGGGCTTTATGCTGTCAAAGATACATTTGTAGGGCTTAGTGCTGGGGTTAGGTATAGGGTGTAGTCCAAGGCTGAGGTTAGGAATTCAGTTAGTATAGGATATTGGCATTGGCGCAATTGTCGCCGTAGCATGTGTTGTACAACCACGGGTACATGTAAATACATCCAGTGATCATGTTTAACATCAGCCATTTTGTTATTTTATTTTTGTACAGGTTTTACAGAGTACCAGCAGAGCCCATACAGATCTGATTCAGTACGACAAAGAAGAGCGGGGAAATCGCCCACCAAACTCTGGAGTACAGCTTATAGTCCCCAGGAAGGCGCCAGTCCCCAATATTAATGTCACCCTCCCTGTTGTCGAGTACTCGATACTATAATCATGTAAGTCAAATTGGATATCCCTGTCTTTCCATATTTGCTACAGCAACATTTTGTGCATTCATGTATTAGACTTTGTTAGATAAGATATTTGTAATTTTGAGTAAAATACTGCGAACTGAAGATTTTGTTTACTTCAGCTTTATATGAATACAAAATCAGATTGTGTCTTTGTTGTTTTTGATTTACAAGGCTTTTCACTGACATTAATATATGGCACAATGTCTGATCAGTGTACCATCAAAGAGTTTTATGCAACTGTATAATTCGATAATATTTTGATCAAGGTTATCAGAAAAGGTGCTGTCTATCAAATAGAAATCATGTTGATGTTTTCAAAGCATATGCCAACTTGTAATGAAGACATTTTTAATAAGTACAATGTTCACACTTAAAAGTGATCAATACAAATGTTTTTATTTTCCAATCCCAAGAAATTACTTTTTGAATAAATGACAAATATATACATTTGTGTCTTTGCTTTTTCATAATTTGTATGTTTACTATAATACTGACATGGTTGAGTCTTTAAGAATATATTTTGTCGCATTAAAAAAAACTTGAGGTTGTGTGGGTTGTCAGTATTAAAATATGAACACATGTTAGTACGAGTATGATCATACCTTGAAATTTGGATCAAAATCAAATGCTATGCAACATTGTCGCTGACTATATTAAGATGGTATTTTCAACCACATAGATTGGTGCTAGACCATATTTGAGTATACTGTAACTGCTTGTCATCTTATTTTCTATGATTTTTATGAAATATATGATTAGCGAAATCCCACCTCCTCCACAAATTATTGTTTATGCAAAGATGATTCAGCCCTTGATTTGAGAATAACTTGTATTGATGGATCGCTGTGCTTCTAAGTGATTCTATAGATGTTCATGTAAGTTTGAATGAAACGGGTGGTTGTTACCAACGATAGTAATCTGGATTATTCATATCCCCGTAGATATGATGTTTTTTTTGTTTTTTCGTAACTCAAGAATGAAAGGTGGACTGGTTGAATTAGGGTCTTTGTTGAATTTATTTAGATGTAAGCTTTTATGCATCACATTATCAAGAAACAAGTTTGGACTATTTAATTTTTCACATATTTAAATAATTACAAATCTTGGTAAGGTAGGAATAGTTTAGGTGTTAATTAGATATTGGTGGATAATTCTTATGCACGTTGTCATTCGTGTGCAAAAAGTTACTTTGAGTAACTGCAGTATTATCATTGCTTTTGTCATATATCCGAGAACATTCCAAAAGTGTGTTTATCTTGGGGTAATAAAGTGTGCATATGACATCAAGTTTATTCACTTTATGATCTGGGTCGTACTTTAGTCATCTATCTATGATAGTATGTATTATGTTCACAATCAAATTGTTTTGTTATTTTAGAGTGTGTTAATGGCTCATTGTTTTCTTCCACAGGCAAACTCTTAAAATGTAGTCACATGGCGACCTAATATTTTATAAACCGATTGTAAAACAACAGAATATATGTAGGACAACAGAATGGGACTACCGGTATATATATATGTTTACATGTAATAACAATGCCCATATTTTGTATCAAGTTATTTTTTATTACAGGGTTTGCCTGTGAAGAAGGTTCATGTTTTGTGAGTGGTGCATAAAAAATAATGTTTTGCATGTTAGGTCTCTTGTTTTTCATGTCTTGTTTGTAAATAAATAAGTTTGTACATATTGTTTGATGGGTGTACTACTATTGTATGAATGAAGATGCAATAAAACAAGGCCTTATTTTGATGGACCAGATTGAACATGTGTCATCAATTTGTCCCCCCCTTTTTGTTTGTTTGTGTCTGCGTGTGTGTGTGACTGTGTGTATACCGTGTGAGTCAAAAATAAAGTTTACACCTAGAAAATTGCTAATTATTTTAAAAATCATCTATGAACAGTAAATTATTACCGGTATACATCTTATGAAAGAGTGTTTTATCCCAAATCAATTGGTATCATTTTTGTGTGGTATGTGTTTAGCTTGGATGAACAGGAGGCATTGTTTGCGAGAGTGCAAAAATCGACTTGCGCCAAAGTATGTATTATGTTGGGATAGCAGAGTGAGAGAATGTATCAAATGAAATGCATTGCATTATGATTTTTGCAGAAGCAAAGTCACACACACACAAATGTTGATATTTGATGTGTGGCATGATTAATTTTGTTAGGGATGTTATTTGGATCTGCAAAGACCGAATTAATATCCAAATCCAAATTGTTTTATTCAAACATCACATAAGCAACTTTGGCGCAAGTCGATTTTTGCACTCTAGCAAACAATGCCTCCTGTTCATTCAAGCGTGAACGCATACCACACAAAATGATGCCAAATGATTCGGGACAAAACACTCTTTCATAAGATGTATAATAATTTACTGTCCATAGATGATTTTTAAAATAATTAGCAATTTTCTAGGTGTAAACTTTTTTTTTGACTCGCACTGTATGTTATGTACATTTGCAGCTTATTCATGATAGAGAAAATGCTCCATCACTGAGACACAAAAATATGTCCAAAAATTCATCCTCTTATGTTCCATAGTCTCATACAAAATATATCTTCTAATGCAGCAACTAAACTCAAATAAGTTCACATGTAACACATAAGTAGAATATTGCTATTTTTATTTACAATGGTTTAAATGGCCGTTGTTGAAAGAACAAACTATAATCACAGTAATGGTGTAGTGTCCATTGAAATATTTTTAAGCATTTCCTACACAAAACAAAGGCAAAATACAGACTATTGTTACATAACAAATGGTGAGAAAGTAAATCAACTAAGGTGGTGGTGTACAGTAAAAATGACTTGTCACAGGTATGTATTTAAATATTCAAAAGTCAACTTTAACATCACATTTTAATAAATAGAAGAAAGTATAAGTTCAAGATACAGAAAACTGATTTGCAACTCGGTTCATATGGCTGAAGTCGTGCTTTCATTTCTGACGCTGTTTTTTTTACTGACAAAAATTTATATTTCTTAAAAAAGTATTGAATATAATTTGTTGCCGACAAGGCACACATTCAAGTTCCAGTTTATCTGATATGATTCTTTAAGACGAGGAAAGCTCCATAGTAAATACAGATAGAACATCAGGTGCACATACAGTAGGTATGGGATTAATCATAAACCACATATGTACATCATAAAATAAGCTTGTAGGAATATACATACAACACCAACCATTCAATACAATAATATGGGTACTTTCAATGAACATATTTTTTCATACAAATGCGATTTGAAAATTTAAATAGCAGATTACATTCATCTTTTCATACAATATTAAACGATTTGAGAATAAAATGTATCAACGAGTTAGTTATATACAGTGTTCATGAAACTTATTTAGAAAGCTGCAGTACAGCTGAGTATCAAGACACGGTCCTATGAATAATACTTTCATCTCCTCCATGTACTTGTTCATAATGAGCCAATTATGGGTGATTTTGTGCAATGTGTCCCATACGTTGTATGACATTTATCAATATTTTTATCCATGAATGTAAAATTTGCTATGACTAATAGCAGTGAAACTTACTGAACAGGACCATTATCCAATGGTCATGGCAAAAGATTCTTAAGTTTCAGATGAATATGTGGAGGGGGGTGAGGAAGACATATGGGACACATAGCATAGAATAGAATCTTCATTTACACATTAACTTAAATATAATGTCTAAAAATACTACCAGTACTTGTAATGGTTGTCCCATAAAACATAATGATTATCATTTTCTTATGTAGGTTAATAATTACTCAAAAGAGATCATCAAATCAGATGCCTGACCATTATGAATGAAATATCTGTGGATACCGTGATCATGGTAGAGTAATATATCCAGTTACTCCTGAACAATAACACTGATCAAATATGATAGTATACTGTTCTTGCATTTTACAAATGTAAACACTATTTTTATTTATTTATATAAATGTATGCACACACCTAGTATCCTCACTGAACTAGCTTTGTTGTATGATACTACGCTTAGTGATATCTTAAATAAACATGCTCCTGTTGTTACTAAACAGGTAGTGTTACGTCCCCAAGTACTGTGGTATACTGACTGTGTCAGGACAGAAAAAAGGAAAAAGAGAAAGGCTGAAAAGCGCTGGTTGAAAACTAGGGCCGATAGTGATTGGGACAACTATAAGTCTGTTCGAAATGCAACATTGCAACTTTTGAATAAAGCTTGTGGAAAATATCACAGAGATCTGATCATGGAAAATAAGGACAATCAAAACAAGTTATTCAATGTTGTCAAGTCTCTATTGAACATGTCTAATAAACAACCCTTGATACCTTGTAGTACTGATAAAGATGCAATGAATGAACCCAGGTCTTATTCTCCAATAGCAACTTACCATGATGTTGATGTCTTGAGCAATTTTAAATTTCTTTCTGAGCACTAAGTTGAAAAACTAATACTTAACCTCAGTAAGAAGTCATGCTCTTTAGATCCTATGCCCACGAAACTTCTTCTACAATGTATCAACATATTATTTTGTGTGTTCACATCATTGATTAATCTTTCTTTCTCGACTGGTCATTTTCCCATGCAATGGAAAAATGCCCTCATCGCACCTTTATTGAAAAACCTGGTCTTGACACATATTTTAAGAACTGTCAGCGATCTGAAATATATATTGAAGTTGGTTGAGGGTGCTGCTACCAAGCAAATTATGGATCACCTCAATAACAACTCACTTTTGCCATGTACTCAGTCTGCATATAGACAATTCCATAGTACTGAAACTGCACTGCTAAGAATAAAGAGTGATCTATTGATGGCTATGGATTCCCAGAAAGTCACTCTTTTACTGTTATTAGATCTAACCAGTGCATTCAACACCATAGATCATTCTTGCTTATCAGAAACTTTAAAGACCTGTTTCGGCATAGATGGTGTTGTTCTTGAATGGATAGAGTCGTATTTGGCGAATAGATATCAAAAGGTCAAAATGGATGTGATCTATGATGATTTCCCAGTGCCTTTCGGAGTTCCACAAGGTTCTCGGCTGGGTCCTTTGTTATTTACTCTGTACACTGCTAATCTCATTTCAAATATTTGAACAAATTTCCCCCGAGATATCATGCCACTTCTATGCTGATGACACACAGCTTTATGTTTCATTCAGACCCGATGAACATGCTAAAGAGCGATGTGTCTCACTTCTAGAAACATGTGTTGACTATGTACGTGGATGGATGTTGCAAAATAGGCTCATGCTTAATGCTGGTAAAACTGAATTAATGATCATTGGCACACCTAAACAGACATCCAAAATCAACTTAAACAGTGTATCAATTGGAGACTCTGTAATAGAACCATCTGTTAGTGCAAGAAATCTCGGAGTACAGTTCGATTCGAATTTGAATATGAGAGAGCACATCACAAATGTTTGTAAATCAGCATACTACATGATCTATAATCTCAGACGTATTTGTAAATATTTAGATAAGGACATTACGAAAGACATTGTTCATGCATGTATCACCAATAAGTTGGATTATTGTAATGGTCTACTGTATGGGATCCCTGACTCTCAAAAAACACCTGTGCAAGTCTGATCTGTGGTTGTTCCAAATTCACACGGATCACCCCAATTTTAAGAAATCTACATTGGTTACCAGTACGCCAGAGAATAACATTCAAAATCTTGCTGTTTGTATATAAAGCACTTCTTGGTCAAGCTCCCACTTATACCAAAGAACTGTTGAATTTCAAACCTAATCAACACAATCGCAACTTGCGCAGTTCCTGAGATACTTTGTTGCTGCAGATCCCATCTATCAAAACAAAAATAACGCTAGGTGATCGAGCATTTGCTTGTGCAGCCCCAAAACTCTGGAATAACTTGTCATTTGAAGTCAGGAAATCACCATCTGTAAATGTCTTTAAAACAAAACTGAAAACAAATATTTTTAATTAACTGTAAATCTAAGCATATCAGGAGCTCTTGTAGCGCAGTAGAATATATAATGTTGGATAGTTTCTGCGCTATATAAATGTATTATTATTATTATTATTATTATTATTATAAATGCTCCGGTGTCAGGATTGCCATCTTAAATTCAACAATACATCTACAAGACTAGCATTTTTGGTACAGTGCAGTGGTAGGATTAACATAAAGAGACTTGATTTGGTGTTGTTCCCTTAGCATGTTTCCCTACTAAACACGATTGACCAGTCTGCTTTCCACTTTTTCCAACACACAAATAATGAAAAATCTATATTGGGTCTGAATCCATCTGGAAAATGCACCCTCTTCCACAGCACAATAGTTTCCAGTATATGCCAATACCCGACCAAAATACAATTCAGAGTTTGTAAAAGGCAGCTACAAGTTTGTCAATGACATGTCTGAGGGTGTTTTGGGGACACAATACTTGTATATTGAAAGCCTAATCGCTCAAAAGAACATCCATGTGGAAATGGATGTCTGCTTTCTTGGAAGGGTTAACGTGTTTCTCTAGCTGTTTCCTCAGGTCACCTAGATGAGGGAGGTCAGAGGGGTCACAGCTCGGTACATTGAGTAGGGTGTGGAAGAATCCCTTCCAGTCGACCTTGGCACACCTGTAAACAACAAATACAATAATGTTAATACTATGACCAAGTCTTGATGCACTAATATTAGAGATATCAAAGATAGCGTAGAAATGGATAATTGAAAAAGAAATTGTATGTATTATATCAATATTTAGAGCACTTACTTTTAACGCATGAACCCATTCACTTGATTCACATATTCCTGAATGAAATTTATGAAATCTCAAATTCTGGGGGATTTTGCCCTTCCCAGACTGAGGGATCACTTAAATAGTTTAAAGCTTAAATTAGTCATAAAAAATGTAATAGTCAGTTGTCACACATCATAAATGTAGGGTAAACAAAGAGAATCTCAAAAAATATATTGTAACAGGTTCAAGTAATTCTACAAAAATATACAGAGTAAGTTTGAAAGACTGACCTTGGGACTTTGGATGTCATTTTCCAGATGCCTCCTTCTCTAAAGACCTTCATGTACTTTCCAAACATCAAGCAATGCACTGTGCCAGCAATGCCATAATAGTCAACCTGGGAAATGACAACACAAATTATGATAACACAACATTGTAAATATGACAAATTATGAATTGCTTCAGGAATGTTTACATTACCGGTAAACAATTTTTTTCTGAAAAACTACTTACAGAAAATTTACTTTTGTTGAAAGCTACATATTTCTAGTACTTCAACGGAAGTTTGTTTGTATTTTATTTAGATTTGTTATCTTGAAATATTATACAACCAATTGAACCAATAAACTATTTATTTATATACATCAATCCATTAATAAAAGCAATTAAGAGAAAAACATCTAAATTGCTGCTAAAGAGCTGCATGGCAATAATAGTCGTTGTGGTATAATGCACATCAAACAATGTATTAATTCAAATATGCAGATATTATCAGCCTTGCCAAGTTGCCATTATACTCTCCAGTAGGTGAGAAAATTGTAAATAATTACCTTCTAATAGATATTAATCTGCACATGCAGAGCTGCCAACCTTGTGCAACCAAAAAAAGGAATCATGATGGCAAAAAAGAGAATTTCAAGCAAAAAAAAGAAATTCATAGAAACGAAATTTACAACCACGCGCGACACACTTCCAATGCAGAAATGTTCATTCATCATGCTGTTTTTTCCATACAAGCAGGAATTTTTTTTGGTGGTTATTTTGGTATTATCGGCATTTCACTCTGTTTGGGAATATTTTTCTTTTAAAGTTTTTTTTAAATTTAGTTTTCTGTTGAATTTGTGATCAAATCACCATTTTAGGGCAGTGCTTTGACGTGCGGTATGTTAAATAAAAAAAAAAAAAAAAAAAAAATTATGAAGAAAAAATGTAATACCCTAATTTGGAGGAAAAAAACCCGAGTAATTCCGGCAAAAACGGAATGGTTGGCAGCTCTGCACATGGGTAAAGAGAGGGTGCCGCTAAAAAGCCTTGAAGGAGTATGTACACACTTGGGGACGATTCGTAATAAGAAATACATTCTACAGGATACCCATTCACTACATAAGGATCGAAAGAGACAACTACATATAAAATGCCTAGGTCAAATTGATATGCACTGTGCATAGATCCAACTCCACCACCAGTTGAACTAACCTGGTATGTCCATGGCTGATCAGACTGCATCTCTGTACAGTTGAATCCACTGGTCTTACACTTGGCCGTGAAGACTGTACCCTCAGGGAAAAGAGTCATGTCGATGCTACGTCCAAAGTCGATCAGTTTTACAAGGCTGGTAGGTTCCTGAGAGCAGGTGAAGTTTTCATCGTTGCTACAAAATGGAGGGAGGAGAAATTTGGGTGTGATTGTCTCAGCATGCCATTTTGATTCTTGGGGAGCCAGTTTACTGAGTCTACAAATTTCCTGACAAGTAACAGCTTTTTAGGACTTGGCAGTTGAAAATATTGGCCCTCTTCTTGGGCTCCCCAAATTGCCTAATTTAGATGAATGCTATTTTTGTGTTATTTGAATCAATCAACAGATTATTTACCAGAGACCCACAAGCAACAGTAACACGCTTGGTTGTTTCATGTCAATTCGACCCCCCCCCCCCATATCCTTGTTTTTCTATGGAGGGAGAGGTGACACATTTCTATCATCATCCTTAGCTGTATCAAGAAGTGGAGCCAGTTCATTCCTCATTGGGTTCAGACAGAGAAGAGAGTTTCAATCAACCTGTAAGACGCATACACACTTCTTCATAAAGAATAGATTCCACAAAAGGGGACTCAATCAGAAAATTGTAATTTCTAGCTTTAAAACAGAGAGCGATGAGGAATCGTGTTTACATGAGAGAATAAAACAAATAGACAGTCAAACAAAAATGCGAGACACAGAGAGGCAAAGAGAAACATGAAGAAAACAAGAAGAATAGACAGACAGAAAGAAAGCAAAGAAGTTTAGAATGACAGACAAGCAGAAATATGAAGAACACAACTTACTCTGTATTGATAAGGAAGTTGTCAGGCTTGATGTCACCATGGATGATCTTACATCGATGCATGTATTCTACTGTCTGCAGTATCTCAATAGCGAAGAACAGCACCCAGTCCTCAGATAGGTCTTTCTTGTTAACAGCCTTGACTTTGTTGATTAGGTCTAGAAGGGTGCCTTTGGATTTGTACTCGGTCACCATGCAGCTCTTGTCTTGGTAGATATGTGCGCATTCAGCAGTCATAATGGATGGACGCTGCAGAGTAAGAGATTATAAGTCATTATTCAGTGATTAAGCACTCCTAGAAATGAAATTGCAGTTACTGCTTCCCATTTTCTCATTCGATTATTCACAATACCATCTTAATATCATCTAAATAACAAATCCTTGTACAAAAACATGGAATACAGAGTAAAACTTATCCTACATATGAATGCTAAGCATACAAATTCAGTAGATTGATGATTAAATAAACATGAAAATGAGGAACTCACCCTGGAAATCGATTGAGAAAAAAAAATTGACCTCATCCATGAAGTAAATAATGAGTATCACTTCAGTAATGTGGGTTCAGAGTTTAACGTTAGGTTTACAACTCACCACATCAATCTGGGAGGGTAGTCTACTAAGCCTAGCACGTAGCTCTTTAATGACGTACATCTCCCAGGGGCATGGAGGGTGTTGGACTTTGAGGGCCACTCTGCGAAAGTCCCGATCCAGGTCAGTCATGTCAAGTGCATCCAAGCATGCAGCCAGGTAGATAGTGGCAAAGGCCCCTTCTCCTACCTTCTCCATCACACTGTAGACATGGATCTCATCACCTGATAGCAGGAAATGCAAGTGAAAAGAAAAATCGAAAATTGCATGTCCACATTCAAGAGTGTTTCTCAGCGGATGCAATGGATTATGTTTGCTACTTCTCAGCAATTGAACGCTCTTTTACTTGATGAATTAATTTGTTTCAAATCTAACAAACGCATATGACAAATACCTAGGACAATATTGTAAACACGTAAAATAAAATATTATGTTGGTTGCAGACTTTACTTAGCGTGAGGGTGTCAGCTTTTCATAATTGAACAATTCAACTTCCTGATTTGCTTTCAGTATCCTTGTCAAAACAATGTGAATAAAACGTACCAAAGCTAACGGCAAGGTCCGTCTTTATTGCTGGCATCATGTGATCATGCTGGTAGATCCCTTTGTACATGGAAAGAGGTTTGGATAGGCCAGCCAGCAGAAGGTTTTGAAGACCAGCATTGAAAGGGTCACTGTAGTCCAATGGTTCCTCCCCCATTCCAAAGGTAGTGATGTCCTGCTCCACCTGTTCTGCGTCCTGGATGGTCCTATCTGGGATAAAGCTCATCTCTAAATCTGGGAGATCATCCTTGTGCAGGCAGCTGTTGTCCTTTGCACGGAAGCTGGTGGGAACCTCAGGGGCAGCAGCACTGGACTGGTTGTTGTCAACGTGGATGTGGAAGCCTGAAGCTGCAGATTCAGTCTTTGGTTGATATTGGGCATGAGGTTCTTCATCCATGTGGATGTTGAAACCTTGAGAAGAGGGTGCATTGTCCTTCTCTCTGTCCTCCTGATTGGTGTATGGTGGCTGGTGGCATTCCAGTGAGGAAGCTGATGCATGTGAGTTTGTGGTAGAGGCAGAGCTGGAGGCTGATGAACGTGCATTCTCTGTACTTGTCTCCATGATAGGGCTGCATAAACAACGAAATTATAACATTTTCACATTGCACGCTTGTGTACAAACATGAGATTGTGATGTATAAACTTCACAAAATAGTCACATAACCACTGCATGACAACATGACTAGTGCTACTGTTATCAACGCATTTATAAAAAGGTGTGTGAACAAATCAAGTAGTTATACATATTCAAACGAAATTCAATTTTCATCAAACGGTACACTTGTATCATCATCAATCTTATTTTCCAAAGTTTTACATAATCATCAACATATTTTTTTTAGTAGGTAAAAAAATTGTTTAAAAACTGGAGAAAACATCCCTGTTCCCGGACTCTCAGTCACTTTAAAGAAAACAAATAGATCTCTCATAACAAGTTTTGTACAGTGGTCTTACCTGAGATGTCCAGCTGAATGATCAACTGCGAACTCGGTCTTTTCAAAGCTCTCATTGACCGATGCTTGTATCACTCTGGAAGCCGAAGCCCCAACAACCTCTCTCTTTGAGCACGCCACATCAGCGGCCACACTCCCCTGCTGCATGGGCATTACCATCTCCTCCTCCTTGTCCTGCTCAACCTCTCTGGGTTTGATGGTACTCATGGGGGGTATGAAAGACAGCTTGAGGGATGAGGCATCGTTGAAGGGCGTGGAAGCCATGCGGGCAGCCACCTCGAAGGAGTAGTTGGAGCCGGCTCCAGTCCGGGGGAGGGTTACGTTCATGGCATGGGAGAGGTCACGGTGTTGAGAGGAAGCCAGGGGATCAGTGCTGGGCTGCACTTCCATTGCATCCATTCCCTGAAAAGATGAAAACATTTGTTGTTATGAAGTAGAAAGAAGCAAATGTTATGCTTGATATGTCTGTTAATTCAATTCAAAGAATTCATAAGGATTTTAAAAAAAACTTTCCCTTGTTTCGACTCATTCAATCTTCTCTTAAATAAGTTTCACATGCCTGATAATTACTTGATTTAAATGGGTTTGCGATTTTTAATTATTTTTTTTCCTGATTTTTTTTTCTAGTCCTCCCGATTTCACCCCTATTTTCCTTTTTTGTCCTGAATTTTCCTATTTTGCAAATTTTCTGACTCAAAAGGGGGGGAATGTTGTTAGATGCCATTTTTTTCCCCTGAATCCTTTTTTTTTTTTACTCAAGGGGCAGTAGTTTGAGGAAAAGTGCTCACTATCACTCCTGGGTTCAACATCAACAGGAGTCGAGGTGAAATTGACCACCTCAAATTCATGAAGATTTCAACATATCAGAAACTGTCCTATTTAGAGTATACCCAAGGACAGGACCCATTTGTTTTTACAAAGTTTATTAAATTGCCCCTACACATAAAGGTTAGAGCAAAACTATGGCATAAGTATTCTTGTAAGTTATTTTAATGCACCATATTTTCTTTATTAATCATATCATGTTACAAAAGGCATATAAATTTTCAACCTAGTATTTCATATGCACATGTGCATATATACACTTAAAATTTTTATTTTTGGGTACGATGGAAATTTAATACTCACAATTGCATCTTCTTGCTCCTGATCCTCTAGCGACATGAAAGGTACACTCTTAGAAGATTGTAGAACACCTGCCATCTCTCTCTTATCTTTCACTTGCCTGTAGTCAGATGGTGGCCTGGAAGATAAAAAAAGAAAATATCTAAGTATAATATAAATGTCTCAGATTATGCAGCCATAGTAAATCATGTCTTACAAATCATGTTTCTATAAAGACCACATATTCATATCCTTTGAGCAGTTTAATTCATTAGCATTCAAAGAAACCTGAACAATATACAGATTAAATGACAACAGAAATTACTTTTGTTACATGTACCTTGAGAATATGCAGATTTATTTAACATTCACAAAAGAATTCTATAAGACCTACACTAATTTATAAACATTTTCACATTGAAATCATTTAGTAAATATCATTTAAAATACATACAAAATATCTACACTAATTGTTTCAACATGAAACCTTCCACATCATGGTTCCACTCCAAATTCATAAAACAAGCACATCTATCTTATTTCCACACATTAACCTTTGAGAAAAATCAAACATCATTTCAACTTACGAGTTCTCTTTGGTGTTGTCCACTGGTTCGTCTTCAAATATTGTGATCTTTGTAGCTCCTGCCTCTTTGATCTCTGGCTTCATGTCATCTTGATAGATAGGTATAGAGGAGAATGCGGATGATGGGGGTACACCTTGGCGCGGTGGTTCAGTGGGTTGATCGGTCCTTTGAGTAAGAGGTTGTCTTCTAGGGATGATGCCCTGACTACCAAAGCCTCCAACGCGCTTGAAGGCACTACTGTCTTCAAAGATTGCACCCTTGCTCACTGGCTTTACATCTAAAATGGGAAACAAAAGATAATCAAATAGAAAGCCAAGTAGAAATTTAAGATTTGGCTGATACAGAATATATAGTTGATTATGAAAATAGGCATATTGAATGTAAAATCAGCAGATTTACATGAATTCAAGTCAGCATGGGCTCTTGAGACATTGGCCTTGCATGTTGCATTCAATTTATCCATAAATGATAACCAAATATAGATTTTATTGATAAATGAAGTCGATGTTCTAAATGCTGGCAAGACTGACTTACCATTACTTTCAGCATTTGCAAAGTCCATCTCAAAATCCTTCTCCTGATGTGTCACCTGATTGTGGAAATCACTATCCAAGTCAAACTGGTTACTCTTCAAAGAGCAATTGAGCATGGCGTTGATTACTCCCAGAGCTTCCTTGGTGTTGATGGTCGGTGAGGGCGCCGTCAGACCTTTAGGGGTGCGTATGTTGCTCAGCCGACCATTCCTGGAGCGGCTCAACGATGCGAAAGACGCAGAGGATGGTGTCTTCTCGCTCATCATCGAGGACTGAGGTGTCTTGTCATCATTGAGGCCTGCCCCATGAGGAATGGTTGAGCTGGTGTTGGTAGCAAAGCTCTGGTTGGGAGTGATTGTGTCGTGCTCTGCTTGCTGGCTGCTCTTTGATGGTGGAGCACCCACAGAGTGGACCGAGAAAGCCGAGGTGGAGGACGGATTGCAGGGAGTTGGAGCTGCCATACTTTGAGACAGAGGAGCAATTGGTGGCTTAGCTGCAGCAGCTACAGTAGGGTACCGAGGGGCTGGTTTGGCAGGAGGACCCTGACTAGGGTCACAGAATATATTGAAGTTTCCTATTAAACAAAAACAAAATAATATGAATACATGACTAAATAAAACATCAAATATGATTAAGTTTACATTTACTGAGCCAACTAACATTTAGTAATGATTGGGATTCAACAGCATTATCAGTATCAGCATTTCTGACCTCAACAACTTCCAACATCAATGACAATTTAGAACGTATGATTTTGATCTAGAATCAAATGTTATGTTACTGCAAAATGGGAGCATGCTACATATTATGCAGAATTAATGGGAAATTCCTGAAGAGCATACATTCCTCATAAGAGCCTTGGCTTTACATACAAATGATACTGTAATACACCAGGATTTTGAGCAGTTTGGAGTAATTCAAGGAAGAGAAATCCTTGAAACTAATTTCAACACAAATTAAACACAATGTCCGTACCTGCTGCGCCTGTCAGATCATCAAACATTAGCTGCTTGGTACAGGTCATAGTTGAATCTCTGGAAGGGTTAAACAAAAGCAAACAAATTTAATTTATCTGAATAGTTTTCTTTATTCACAACACTGTAAACAGATTATTTTGTAGTGCCCGCATCTCCAAAAGTTAGCCCAATACGTATTTCATTGCACCCTTGCTTTAATAATATGCCCACACTTCAGAGCAATCAGAGACTTCACATGTGAAATCATATAACTTAATTTGAATATCAATAAAAGTCTACTACATTCAAATGATAACAAATGTACATGTTTGAAAAAAAGTTGTAGGTTACCCTCCCGAGTTTGATCTGTGCCTCTGCTTGGTGACATCAGTACAGTCTGCTATACTGTCCAGGGGTGAGGTGTGAGAAAGAGTAGTAGCTTGGCTGGAAGATCCCTGTGTCTGGAAACCTTGTTGAGCTGATGCATACTGGGCAAAGGGTACCCCTTGTGCTGCCTGTGGTGGTGCCATTTGTGCAGGCTGCTGTGGTACTACTGGTGCAGGATGTGCTGGTGCCATTTGTGCAGGCTGCTGCGGTACAACAGGGGTAGGCTGCACCACTGGAGGTTGGATTTGCTGAGAAGCCATAGCCTCTACCTTCTGCTTCACAAGTAACTCTATATACTGCTCTTGCTGGATTCTACAAACATAAATGAAGAATATTACATATGGGAAGAAGGCAGCAATTAAAACATTCAAAATATGTTATACATGGTGAATATTATTAGCTTTTCAACTACCGGTATTCTATCAACAGACAGATACAAAATGTGCAAATATATCCAGCAAGTTTCAAAATACAAAGCAGCTAAAGCACTTTCTAATGTTTTGGCCTTTTTATCAGCCAGAAAGCCCCTTTCAGCATGACAAAAGCCTTATATGAGGCCACATCAGCCAGGTCCTCACCATGTCATTATGTTTTTAAGCCACTTGACAAAATGATATGTCTTTACAAACTGACAAAATCCTACACTAATGAATACCTTTAGACATTTGAATCATAATCTACTAAAATATGAATGTTGTGCTAAGATTAATGCATACCTCTGTTGCTCTAATTTCTCCTGCATCTTGGCAAACATTTCATCATGTTCTTTATGCTTCCTGACCATGTCTATTCGCAACCTTTCAGCTTCTTCCATTTTAGCTGAAAAATGTGGTAAAGAGCAAATATGAGAAACATTCACTGATATCATTTGTCCACTGTTGTTACTGGTAAAATGAAGTGTCTAATCATATTCCAATATCCACACATAAACTCTACAAAGTTGTGATTACAATGATGTTGTTGAAATCAACTGAACCAAGGAGATCATACTATCCTTATTCACAGAAATGCAAAAGTCATAAACCATGTGATTTGATAAATATGGAGTCTGCTGTTGGAAAAATATTAATTGACTTGTCTTTCAGGCCTGCATAAGACTTTGTTACAGTTGATTGGTTACAGATGACAAATGCAATATTGAAGAATTATCAAGTAAATTTTATATTGGATACAATATTGTGGTAAATATGATGTAGCAGGTTAGATGCTTTACCTTGGATATCTCTCTCCTTTCTCTTAGTCCTGTCTTTAACACCACGCAGCTCTTCAAATGACATCTCCCTAGCACCACCGTAGATTAGATGCTTGCAGTACATCACTCTTGTATTGTCATTCACATTGTCCTTAAAATAACAACAAATGAATAGCTTTCAATGATGTGGTATAATGGTATCATCTATGCAGCTAATTAAAGTAGTTTACATCTACAGAAATCCATACAACTGTTGTCATTTTCAGAGAGTAATAAATTGACATATTGTGTAAACAGAAGGTAGTGTACAGCATTTGCAGTCATCCAGGAGAAATGATCTCCTTGCTAGAATAATGAATTGGCACACAAGATACAGCTTAATTGACAAGTACTAAGGAAATGCATAGAACTTATACAATATCAAATTGAAACAAATCAATTTTAATATATAACAACTGGATATGAATAACTACCTTTTTGATATGCTGAAGGGCATTTGTTGGTTTACAATGCTTCTTCTCACTCAGTACTTGGAATCCCATCTCCAGTGGCTTACGTGGAGTTCTGTCATAATAAAAAGGAAAATATACGGTATAAAGAATGTTATACGCGGGATGAGGAATATCTGTCATACTTTCAAATATATATACAGGTGTATACATGTATTTATCTGTCTAGAATGTACACTGATGTAATATTGCAAAGATTTTGAAGCACTGTGAAAACAATTGAACACATGATAATGATGGCTTCTTGTATAGCATTTGTATATCAACAATCACATATGTAATACTCATTTTATCTAAATGTAAAAAAAAAAAAAACTAGATGGAACTTGGACTGCACGCAGTCGAAAATGATGCCTCTGTCATAGAGCAATTTTACAAACCAAAACAGAAGAAATTTTTCTAATTCAAGTTCAATTTTAATCCATTAACAGGTTCTCAGAATATCGTGCTTACAAGCAATTTCTCATATACATATATGACCCTTTGATCTTTGACCTCATGACCCTAAAATCTACTCGGTTCATTGGCTCTGCAAGATGTCCTGAGTTAAATAGTAATCCATCTGTCAGTTTTTATGATAATGCATTCACAAGCTATTTTTGCATACATAATGAGCCATGACCTTTGACCTTATGAACCAAGAATCTACTCAGTTCATTGGCTCTGCAAGATACATAAATGATCTAAGTTTGGCAGGAATCCATCAATCTGCGATCACAAGCTATTTTTGCATACATAATGAGCCCTGTGACCTTTGACCTTTAACCTCGTGACCCCAAAATCTAATCAGTTCATTGGCTCTGCAAGATACAAACATGATTAAAGTTTGGCAGGAATCCATCAATTGGTTCTTCAGACAACGCGATCACGAGCTGTTTTTGCATACATAATGAGCCCTGTGACCTTTGACCTTTGACCTCGTGACCCCAAAATCTGATCAGTTCATCGGCTCTGCAAGATATAAACATGATTAAAGTTTGGCAGGAATCCATCAATTGGTTCTTCAGATAACGCGATCACAAGCTGTTTTTGCATACATAATGAGCCCTGTGACCTTCGACCTTTGACATCGTGACCCCAAAATCTAATCAGTTCATCGGCTCTGCAAGATACATACATGACCAAAGTTTGGTAGGAATCCATCAATCGGTTCTTCAGATAATGCGATCACGAGAACGGGACGTACGTACAGACGGACGGACAACCAGAAAACATAATGCCTCCGGCTACTTTGTAACGGAGGCATAAAAATTACACTTGCGGAATCACTTACGTGATCTGGTCTGCATTCTCATCAACATGGACAGCAAAGTCTGGTCTGGAATAGCTGCTAACCTCTTGAAATGTCATTCTTGGCATGTTCCTCTGAGGAACCTGTCAAATAAAATAGTAATTCACATAAGTCATTGGAATTGCAATGAATCTTTGAAAAACATCATATAAAGAGTCAAACGATAGAAGCCACATTTTCTTTTAATTCATTAATTTCAAAGTTAGAGATGTAAAATTGCCGCTCTGAAAATAAACTTTCCAAGACAAAAAAACCTCAACAGCTAAAAATGTTCAAAAAGAACGTTCTCTTGCATTTTTCTTACCAAATAAAGAAGTCAAAGCACTGGTTCTTAATACAAAATGAATACATTAACAAAATAAGCCCTACCAGATCTTAACATTTCAGAAATCAGGGAACTTTACGTCATTTCACATTAGCTGTGATAGCTTGATTATAGGTCCTTCTATTGGCAAGATGCAGTTTCGCATAAGAAATCATGGAGTTGGAGATTTAGTTAATGTATGACTATGTAGAACGAAAGTTTTGGTTCATATACTAAGGGTGTACATAACCGTGTAATGAGGTACTCGAGTACACTCCCAGGCTTATAGGGGAATACTCAAATATTCGGCCGTCATGTTGTTTTTTTTATTTTTTATTTTTTGCCACCTCCATACTACGTGAGAAGTATCCCAAGTCCTTCTCCGAAAACTCAAACGATTTTTCTTAGAGTTGCAGTTGAAGGCGCCAATTTAATAATAATAGTAAACAATGCTGTTTTTAAATCCAAAGATGACAGAATAATCCATTTTCCTCCGAGTCCAAACAGAAATCCGGACATTTGATCCCAGTTTCTGAGTGGTGAATTGACAGTGATTGAGCTGGGAAACATTTTTACCAGAGGTACCATGCTGGCGCTGCCTCCCGGTCACGGGTAAGCGTCGGCCTGGAAATTGCCAGGCCGGGCAACAAAAAAAAAAAAAAAAAAATGCCCGCCAAATCGTACTCGAGTAGTTTGTTAACAGTGCGAGTACTTGAGTATTCGACTACTCGTCGCAGCCTTATCATATACACACATTGTTCCAGTAGTCCATACATACCCTTTGACCAGCCCACTGACCGGCAGATGATGTGTTCTCCTTCTGAGACTCGGAGCGAGATGGTAGATGCTGCCATTGCCCAGAAGGTTGGGCTGCTGCTGCTCCTTGAGCACCATCATCACAGAATATGCTGATCTGGTTTGATCGTTGCTGAAGTGGGGCTGGGGCAGTTGGAAGACCACCCCGACTTGCTGCATGCGGAAATAATGAGGTGCCTTTTAATCAAACAACTTTAAGAAATAAAAGATATAATTTGACAAGTATCTTTTAAGTTTAACACTAATGAGGTAATAATTGTCTGGATTACAGGCATTTTCAAATTATTTGAAGAAATTGGGATTCAAAATGACAGTAATTTTGCTTTCAAGCTCAGCCCTTTTGCAACTTCCAAATTATTTGGTACTACTTTTAATAAGACAACAGAAAATCACACATACAATCTATAGTGAAAAATTTAACTTACAAAGCATTGCAGCTCCTGTTCGATTTGTTCCTACTTTTTGGTGCTTCCCCCTAGCCCTGAGGTCTCCGAGAGTGGCTCGCTGATCTTCGGCAGAAGCGGTAGAAGTAGGGTTCATCGTCCCTTCTTGCATCTGCTGCACAGTAGCTCGACCAACACGTGACTGAAACTCACTGGTATTCAAGAGATTGTCAGAAATTAACCATCACATTCCATCAGATCAAATACTAGTAATTCATTTTATTAAATTTAAAAAAGGACTAGATTAATCATTAAAAACGAATCTTCATAGAACATTTATGTTACACTTTTCATTATGTGCATACGGCAGTTGATTATGACCTGGACCATCAGATAAACCAAAGTCGATCTGCATTAGACCTTTTTATTCATCCTAATGTTAAAAATTACATTATGGACTATGGTTGGGAGTTCTTTTTTGGATTTAATGATGAGATAAGTTGTCATGGTGATTTAAAAAAAAAAAAAATTCTTCAGATTAGCGGAGATCATTTATACCTTCCCAGAGCTCATTTTGATCTCATCTCCAACATATTTCAAAGGTTTATATTCATACACATGTTATCTCTGTTCTTACTTAATGCCACTAAAATAAAGGAACATCACTAAAAAAAATCCTTCATTTACAGAACACAAATATTAATTTTGATGTCTTGCTATCATTTCTATCTCATGCCAACTTACATCAGAGCTCTTTCTAGCCTTTCCCGTGGTTGAGCATTATTAGCCAGACCCTCTTTGTAAATGGCATCAGCCCTCTTGGTGTTCCCGGCCTGTTCAAGCTCCCAGGCCCAGGCCTCGTAGAACAAGGTCAGCTTGGTCCCAGTCTGGTTGGCTTGCATAAATTTGAAAATCTCCAGACTCTCGCTATCATACTGAGCCTGGTTAGCATAACAGGACAGAACACAAAATAATATATGAATGAAGAAATACTAAAAAAAAAGACTAAAACCTGCAAGTTCTCTTTAAATCATGTGCAGTTTAACTTTTTATATCTAATTTTCCTAGTAGAGCATGGTATCAAGGAATCATCTATTTGTCTCACTTGCTCAATCATAAAAAACAAGGTTTCGAACCATAATCATGTGTGTTTGTGGATGGTGTTATGGCAATAAATGAGAAAAGATGTTTATGAAAACATTAGTTACAAGGCTAAAATATAGCAATATTTACTTTTGTCTATGGTCTATAATAAGTTAATAACACATTTCAACTCTCAAAAGCAGGTACCGGTATATGTTTAACGAAGAAAAAACAATTTGCTTGCTGCCAGCATAGAGAAATTAATCTCCCTTTAAAATCTTTTTTTTTCTTTCAAAGAGTTTAGGTACCATTTTGAGCCAGATGGAGACATAGCGGATATCCTGCTTGTAAAGCTCATCATTCTTGAACTGGATAAGACACTTCTGCATCAGCACACCCAGGTGAGAATCCTTCCCGCCCTGGGGAAAGTTCTGCTCTGTCCACTGAATGTAACGAATCCAGGAATCTAAGGGATCATCTCCAATATATGTTCTCAATTCAGTCTCAAACCCTCTGCAGAATAAAAAAAAAAAGACATTTAAATTTATTTGACCAAAGTTTGGTAGGTAACTTGAGGCAAAGAGAGGACTACAATCAGTTCTAGAGTAAAGGAGGGGGTAATCGACCATCTCCAGTTTTCGGCCGATCCGTTGGATGCATGGTAAAATCCCTTTAAAATACATTGCATAATAGCATATCACATATCCCACACATACCATACCATGCCAGAGTCACTGAAGAACCACATTTGCAATGGAAAATATATCCTAAAATATCACAAATTAGCGATGTAATCGGCGGTCCCGCTACCCGAATCTGAAAAATCAAGTATCTTACGCGTGTCTGTAAGAAATATGGGTACCATAAAATGAGCTTTATTTCAAGTATTTTTCAGATTTAGAGATCTATTTTGTGCGAGTCGCAAGCTCAAAAGTATCTCATCGCATGTATTAAATCAATGCAGCCGGACACCGCAACGCACACAAGATAATTCAGATTCCAATTTCCAATCAACGCAGAGCTAGTTTTCGACATGGCGAGCACCAGGGAGCTCCGGCGTGGGATACCTGCCCCGCCCGCTAGTGCTATAGATCAGCGCGGAAACGCGTGGCGCGCGCTTCCTATTGACTTTGTACATGCGGTCGAAAACTGGCTCGCTATGCCAATAACTGCCTCCGAAACAGTGAAAACTGAAATGAATATTGTCATGGCAATTCATGATTTTTTTCTGGGATTCTTTTTATGTTTAAATAATAATAATATTTGCTTCATGATTTAAACAAGAAATGATAATAAATAGGAAGTAAAGAGGCCCCAAAATAGGATTTTGTCTTAAGTGGTTGATAACCCCCTCCTTTACTCTATGTTAGATATACAAAATTAATTACGATTCAAATAATTTAAATAATTAGAAACAAAATCACTGAACAAAAAAGGAGACCTTACTGTCGGGCATGCTTTGGAACAATGACTTGGTTTCACTTTGTTTATGATGCTAATGAATCTAATATTCATGTTTAAAAGCTATCAATCGCGATATTGCTGAGGTCAGAATTTGGGATTTAAATGGCATCAGTGAAGTATCATGCATGTATTTCAAGGGCTGGAAACTTAGTTCTGCAAGTCAACTTCTCTTGGTAGGATACTTGGTACTTGGTAGGATTCCTCCAAAAGACGCCGTAAAGGTGTTTAAACTGGACTACTGGAGGTGTGTCGTTGTGTGCGGCCACCAACTTAAGGTGCTGGTTTTAAGTTGGTTTTAAGCGCAGATTTCAAAGTATTTAAGGAAGGTTGGGCTACAATTGAGGGAGAAAGACGGTTCCAGTCCTTAACTGTCCTTGGGAAGAATGAGTAAGCGTATGTGCCGTCCTGACTTTGTTGATATAGAATTGTTGGTCATGGCCCCGTCTTGTTCGTTCTACCTTGGGTGAGATCATCTGAGATGTAATTCTTGTAGTTGATGTCCATCAAGTCGTGAATCATTTTGTACAAACAGGTGATACGAGACTTCCGTCTTTCCTCCTGGAGGGGGATCCAACTCATTGAGTCCTTCAAAGCAGCGACACTTGAATATCTAAGTGTTTTTGACGAATCTAGCTGCTGCATTCTGGACTCTCTCAATGTTGCTGATGTTGGTGCTCGTATATGGATCCCAGGCTGAAGAAGCATAGTTAAGATGAGGTTTAACTAGCATAGAATACAGCTTTTCCTTTGTTTTTGTTGAAGATTGATAGAAGTTCCTTTTCAAGAAGTTGACTACTTTCATGGCCTTACTTCTTGAATTTTCAACCTGCTTGTTCCATCTCATATCATTTTGTATGATTATACCTAAGTATCTGGTGTGTGTGGTTTCTTCGAGATTGACTCCCATCATCTGGTAGGATGTTCTGTTTGGTTTTCTGCTCCTCGTGACTCGCATAGTTGTGCATTTGCTCGGGTTGAAAGTCATTCCCCAGGTATTGGCCCAGTTGACCAATCCACAATCTTGCAATTGATTGTTATCGTGTAGATTGTTGCTCTGCAATTCAACATTCAACAGTCGGGGCTGACTTATGATGACTATAATGTCGGCAAAATTTGATTAATTAGAGCTCTTCATAAATAAAGTGAAACCCAGTCATTATTCCTGCATGCTCGACAGTTAAGTCTCCATTTTAGTTCAGTAGTTTTGTTTCTAATTAGACTAGACTATGTACATTATTTGTTAATAATGTGATTTCTGTTGATTTTCAACAAAAAAGAAAAAAGAAAAAAGGGAAAACAGGCTGTCAAATTGAAAACGGACGAAAACCGGACGGTTAAACGTTTGATCACAGCACTAGTTCCTGTTAGTAGGCTTGAAGTTTTTGCTATTGTTTGTCACATCTATCTTAACTCCGGGAAGCTCCGACGCCGATGCCGAAGGCGTTGGAGCTTCAGCAGGTGCATCGGAAAATATTCAAACAGCGGGTTGGGCAACATTTATATCTCAAAATATGCAAAGGGAGTAATTACAATTTTGACTTACTAGGTTGCTCGACTCCATTTGGCTGGCCACTTGAAATTACAATTTGAAGAAGTCTTTGATGGGAAAAAGGGGGTGATTCTTCGTCCTACCTCAACGATTCTTCCATGTTGTATCGTCGACTAAACATGGCGAAGAGAAAGTATGCATGCGCGTAGTGCGTACTTTCTCTTCACCATGTTAGAATTAGAAAAATTACTAGACCCTAGACCTACTTCTTTACATTTCGAAAAAATGTGACCAAACCCATTGCTGAATTGTTTCCTAGATCTAGTAGGTCTATGCAAGCTCTGCCGAAAGCTGAAAGTTAATCATGTTAATTTAAATCATTCTTATTGTTGCCTGCATGACTGTTGTTGTAAGTTTATACCTCAATAAAATAAAGAAAAGGGAATAGTCTAGATCTACTATTCATTTTGTGTTTTATTTTCTGGGTAACCTTGCTCCTCGTAGCTAAAATAGAGTTTAATCTAGACTATGTGAACGTGCACGCAAAAGAATCACATTCACAACACACACCAAATGCACACACACGTAAAATTGACCATTTACTCACTGCCTCTGCAAAATAAGCTGCTGTTGCCGATCAAAGTTTTGTGGTTGAAGAGCAGCCGTGAGATTTGTCATTTTTCGACCCTGTTTCAGAGGTAAAACATTCTCTTTACTCAGTTCCCACTCGTCCACGGACTTCATGTCTTGATCTCTATCCATCTTCGGCTTTTCCAAATGGATTTCTTAGGCAAAAGTAGATATTTTCAGCGATGTGACGCCGACAGTTCCGTTGTTGCATATATATAGATCTATGCGCATATTTTCAAATTCCCCGCGCGTGTGCGTGCTTGGTTGACGTGACGGACACGTACGTACACGCCTTAGCTGGCAAACGCGCGCACGATGAGCTAAATAACTCAAGCTCAGCGCAGCTAGCTGATGTCGGCGAGCATCGCGCCCGAACGGCCGGGTCCCGGCGGGGGCGATCGAGCGTAGCTACATGTAGCTAGCTAGGCTAGGCTAGCACTGATACATAGGCAGATATAGACTGTACTGATAGGTTCTCGGATCTTCATCCAGGCTCTCGCTCCTCAGATCCTTCTCATGATGGAAGTGGCAGAATTTATTGAAAAATTCGCGGAGTCTTTCCAGAAATTCATGGAAAAGGTAAGTTGGTCGATTAGATTTAGATCTATAGAGAAAAGAAGAAGAAAAAACAATTAATATCCTCATCTGCTCATATGGTCATGGAAACAAAAATAAAAATAAAATGAGACTGAACTGAGCAGAGACTGAGAGAGTGACAGTGAGATCACGTCATAATGAGCATGATGATGAGAATCTCCATCACTCAAATGAAAATGTTGGACTAATAAACGGACCTATAGGCCTAGACTAGACTTAGACTAGACTAGTTAGAATGTACATTTCAATTTTCATAACTTTTTAGGGAGAAAAGAAAAACAAAAATCATCAATTATCCAGGGCTGTCAATTTTAGGGAACTGCTTCGAGCTAGATCGAGGGAGATCGTATACCGGTAGACCTTTCTACTAATTCTAGGTCTAGACTAATTCTTTTTTGCTCAAAACAAAAAAAAATTGGCTTGGAAGTTGGATAAACAGCAGTACATCTACAATATTAACCAAAGATAGCGATAGAAATGAATTAATGCGCAGACTGGTGAGAGAATTGAACACAGTTTGCAAGTAAAATATTTATGACCTGAGCCTGTGAGACATGATTAATTATTAGCAGCAGAGGGTAGCAGAGCAGCACGATTGTACTGATCCCGGCCATAGTACCATCGCTAGCTAGACCTCAAGCTTTTTCACTAGCTCACTTTTGCAACGTTCGTACTAGATCTACTACTAATCTCGTCAAAGATAGTAAAATATTTCTGCCTTTTTCTGTCAATTTTCTTGACACACTATCAAGTTGCTTGCACAATTAAAATATATGTTAAAGGGAAAGTCCACCCCCAAAATAAGTTTGTTTCGATAGAGGCAGAATAATAAGAAAATCAGGTGAGTGAAAGTTTGAGCAAATTCTGAATGAAAATAAGAAAGTTATGAATTATTGAAGTTGTGATCAATCAAATACAAATTGGCAACTCTGTGACTTATTATACGAGCTCTCCTTCATTTGCTTTGTGCATAATATTCCATAAAATCATGTTTTCTTCGTTATTGATGACGGAATATATATTTGTTCCTTGCAGGGGGAGTATAAAAACATATTTGCAATTATTATATTTAGGGTGCATGTATGGTTGAAATTTTTCTTGAGGGAAAATGAAAATTTTAGATTTTTTTAGTACTAAGCAAATGGAAGTTGAGCTCGCATTTTACGTCATAGAGTTGCCAATTTGTGTTTGATTGATCACAACTTAAAAAATCCTAACTTCCTTATTTTTAATCGGAATTTGCTCAAACTTTCACTGACTTGTTTCTCTCATTTTTCTACTCCTATTAAAACTAACTTAATTTCAGGGTGGACTTCCCCTTTAAGTCATAGGCCCCTACAGTAAGTTTGCATTGTTTTTTTTTCCTTCCATTAATTATTTGATGTTCTAAAAATCATTTTAAATCCAGTTATATTGAGCACTATTCATTTGAGTGTGTTTACATTTGTGATTGGTGTGATATATGAAATTATTTCTACGGATGCCTTTCTAGAGCAATGGAATTTCCATCCCTGGATTCACCCTCGTACTATTTGCAGGCCACAAAAATGAAAAGGTTAAATTCCAATGGCATTTGAAAGATAATACTAATTTAGAACTTCCTAAAAAAACAGGGGCTTGAAAATGTCTTTAACAAGTGGGAAAATAATGACTATTAGTTGTCGAATTGACTTAAGAGCTATAAAGCCAGTAAGTATAATATTCTGATTTTCAGACCATTGTACCAAATGGTCGTACGTTTTATGCTGCGGAAAGATTCAATCAGTTAAATTTTGGCCATTACAAGAAGTCTGTTATTGATGTAGACCAATGCTCATGTACCCTTTACAGCTCATTTAATGTATGTTATTACCAACAAACAAAAAAAGCCAGTCATTCACTCAATAGTGTCTGACAGTGAAGTCTAGCAAGTAACCGGGTTACCTTGCATAATTTGAATATTCTCCTTCCCTACCAGATTTAAGTTCCATGAAACCACCTCCTCCATGTACAGGGGTATCCATTATGAACAATGGCCTTGTATAAATGCTTATCGGTACGCCTAGAATAGTGCGCTAGACTATCCTCATGAAAACAAGTATTATTTAATTCATCTTACAATACAGGCACAACTCTCTTCATCTATCGCCATGGTGATAGATGAGAGTATACTAGCTGAAGTTGATGTCAAACCATCAGTGCTACAGAGCAGTGTGTCCATGCTCCTACAAGACTTACAGGTAAAACATGGCCCTGTCTTGTAAAGATTTATATTTGATCTGAATGAAATGTGAGTTTATAAAATTATAATTAAAAACAGTTTGCATAAATTACTGAAGATTTTGTAATAGATTTCAAAATTTCATATGAATCACAACTCTTTTCACGATTATTCCCAGATGTAGGCCTTCCGTCTAAAATTGATATTCGTCAGAAGCGACAACTACACCTTGCCATGAGGTGCCATAAAGAGATGGTCTCCTAATTTCCTTTCCCTTTTGATAAAAAAAAAACTATTGAAAGAAAAGAGATGCACAAACTTGTTGGTTTCCTGTACACGGTGATGGAAACTGACAGGTCGTCGTTAACAAAGACCTTCGTGTCCAGGAAGTTCAGTGACCTTTGAACCTCTTCCTTAATGGTGAAATTTATGTGTTGGTTGATGCTATTGATCTAATTAGTAAATTTGTCAATATGCTAATGATCAATGATAACAAGGTGTCATCAACGTACCTCCACCATATCCCAGGGGGGTGTGGGGGGGGGGGGGGGCATGGGAGAAACTTTCTTCTTCCAGATGTTCTAGATATAAGTTGCAAACAACTGGGGAGATAGGTGAGCCCATAGGTGTTCCATGTGTTTGCTGGTAAAGGCAGTGCAGCGAATCAAACGTGTGACTCAGACTGATCACTTAGCTTTAAAAAGTCCACAGGAGTGGACGAAAGCTTGCATAACAAATTTAAGGTTGGTAGAAGCTTAAAACTACATGTTAATATGATTTTTGTTTTACTCATACATCTCCTCATCTAGAATCTTCACAACTTGTGTGATTCCTCAAATTCTGATGGAAAGTCAGACGATACCCCTCCTTGCCCAAGTTGCAGGGAACGAGAAGAGAAGCCAAAGAATGACCCTATAGATCTTGATCCCGAGGTCATCCAAATAACAGCAGATAATAGGGAGGTATGTTTGTTCACTTCGAATATGTTTATCTTCATGTAAAGTGGATTGATTTTGAATGGTTTGGCCTTAAAAGGGAAAGTACGGTTGCTAGGCTAAAGCCAGGGTAATAATAAATGTGCCTCGGAATAGAATTATCTAGATAGATGGCGCTATAGAAATGCTATTATTATTATTATTATTACATTCAGTTTAAATTCTATTTGTTCCTTCTTACTATCTGGTATGGTCATTAATCAGTATACAGAAATGCTGTGAGTGCGTAACAACAAAAATATGCTCACTCTGACTAATAACAACAAAGTGCATTCTGTAATGCAAGAACTTAGAGATGCCAGTTGTGGCTAAGGCAGCCTTCTAGTCTGAATCGACGATGGCACTTGGATGCTGCAACCCATGCTAAAATGGTACCTCATTGAAATCATGGAAAGGGCAGAAATAGGTAATGGGAAGTCATTGAATTTGGTTCTCAAATTTCTGTGGGAATCCTGGATGATATGACTTACATAAGGGTTTTTACCTTTATTTATGTTGCCATGCTTTTTAGAGATCATACAGTTGACTTTTAAAGGGTTAAATCTGAGATGCACGGCCATACGTGTTACCAGTGTCTGTGAAATGGTGTAATATTGAAGCCCTAAAAAATTGCGCTTCAAAATTATAAATAATTTCCCTTTTCTGTTAGATTTACAGGAGGATCCAGGCATTCATAGATCGCAAGCAGACAGAGAAGGATGATACTAATTGCAGGGAGTTCTGTACCATGGTGCCCCATTCATCAGATACCTCCTGTGCAAGAACAGACGCCGTGTTCACATCCCAGACTGGTGGAAAGAGCCATGTTAAAGGTACCAGTCAGTCGCCAAATAGAATCAATTAAAATGATATTTTGAAGCTTATTATGTTGCAATATCAATTGTAAGTTATAGGGATCATGAGATTATAACCATGAAAACCATAGTAGTGATTAAAAATTTGTCAAGAAATAAATTGATATGCAATTAGTACTGTAATTTCTATCTGTGAGTGCCCTGTCTTTTAAAAATACTTTTATTTAAACTTTAAAATATTTAAGATGATTCATTACATCATTAATAGAAATTAGATATTGTGTGACATTAGGATGAAGGCCATATGTCTGTCCTCATGATTGTGTAGCTTTGTGAATGACAGTCAAAATGTTAACGGCTGAATTACCTATATTTTTCTTCACAGTATCTAAGGTAGTAAACAAGTATGGACCTCAAACAAGACCAGCTCTGATCACAATGCCTCATGTAAGACCTGCAGTTAAAAGAGAACGGATTCAAAGAGAGTCATCTGGCTCTGATGGTGCAGCTGGCCCTGTGACAGGGGTTGAGGAAAGGCTGCACAACATGGAATCTTTCCTCAAAATCAAAACAGGTATAAACATATTAATAGATAAGGTCATAAAGTTTGTGTCTGGTTTTATTATTTGCAAGTCAAAATTTATGGTGAATTTTAAAAAAATACAATTGGGAAACACAAATCCACGGTTTGTGCCCATTCTACCAAATGTTTAGTAGATTGCTGAAGCATGGACATTTAGGATTGTCTGTTTTATGCAAATATATAATACTTTTGCTTATATCTCCCTTTTATTAATGGTATTGAATAGCAGTACTCTATTGATTAATGCTATATTTTGTGTAGATTTTACCTAAAATGTTAGAGGGAAATGAGCTAATCTGACAAGTTGAAAGAAATATCCACGGTGTACACCTCATTTTTTTCTTCCTTTCTTTTCATATAATGAAATTTCTGAATTTTAGCTTTAGACTCTTAAAACACTGTAGCCTGTATTGTTATTTTGATATCAGTTAGCCAGTAAAATTGTTTAATGTCTTGTATTCCTTTTCAGACTTTTAACGCTTTTATTACACTTTATGATAATTTATTGTGCTTCTGTGAATAGATTCAGTCAGTTCATCTTTGAAACAAATGCAGAAAATGAAAGTTAAACCTCGGTTTACTGTAAATGTTTGTTTCTTTCATTTGTCTAATTTCTTATGTTTTCCATATTTTTAGGTCATAATTCTTCAGGGGACATTTTCCAAAGACTGAAGCATCTAGAAAAAAGATTATTACACTTAGAAAGCGTCTCTCCTGAATATGCAAATGTATCTGTAAGTTATCAACCTAAATTCTGTTCATGTCTTTCATGTTTGAAAATTAGCATCCACAATTTTGATACATTAAATCTAGAAAGTATGCTTTTGGTGGAATAACTAAGGACCAAATTTAGTTTAAATATAATTTAAGTGTGTATAGCTTGATAGAAAAATAAATGTGTAATTGCTCTTAATCTCTATTTAAACACACCACACCAGACCATATACCATATCCAAACATACCTAAGTAGAGGGATGTCAATTTGAAAACAAGGTCTAGTATAGTTCTGATTTGAAAACACCCTTCCAGAAGCAATGCCATCAAATTCAATAGCTAAGAGGTTAATCCTCAAGGAATGTCATGCTTAATTGATATGGTATAATCTGAAACAACAGGTGGGGACCAATCCATCAACTAATGTCCTGTAGCAAAACATTATTCTATATTTGTTTCGCTTGACCTATTTGTAGTATTAAAGTGGGTATCTGATATCGTAATGTGCAATGCCCTGTACAAAAATGAAATACATATATTTTCTAATGATATTTTTAACTCTGTGTGCAATATTGAAATTAAATTTGCATTTGATTTTGATTATCTTACAGTCTTCAATGGCCAAGCCACAGAGAGGAGAAGGCCTTGATAAAGAATATGGAAAGGACACTGCAGTGCATGATATTGACCTCAGGATTATAGAGCTTCAGAGGTCACTCAGGATGAAGAAAGCCAGGATTGAGACTATGGCAAAGACAGAGTCCTGATTGGTTGTGTAGCCCCTGGGAAAGAGATAGCCTGTAGAAAGAATATGGAAAAGACAATGCAATCTATGGCCAAGACAGATACATGACTTTAAGTGTATTGAGCAAAGTGATATTTCCGGGACTTAATCATCTTTTTTTATTTTTTATGAGAGCATGGCTGAGATGGAAAGCTAACCTTGACTGATCCAGGCAGTATGTGTAATAGAATGTGGATAAGGCACTGTCATATGTGGCATTGAACAGTGAATTTAAGAGCTTAATAGTTCATAAGGTCCACCAAGAGTAGAGTCGGCAAGGATGGAAACCATTGCTAAGACAGAAACCTGAACCAAGCGAGTTTGAAGACTAAATATGGAAACTAGAACTTGGTTCAGAAATACTTGTGTGAGACCAAGCCAAATTGTTGTGAACTGTCAGATTTTGAAGTAACCACTCAAGACCCGTTGAGACACCCAGTAAACCCTGTTCACACAAGACATTAAACTGTGCCTTGAAACAACTTCCTGCTCCAGTTTACTACTGTATGTCTGAATGTGGTGCAAATATGTTGGAGATTGCATAGTACAGTGTCGTACTGGTATATGTTTCTGTAATATTGTTCTGAATTGAGATAGAGCACTAAGCATTGAATGACTCGTGTATTCACCATTTAATGCAGACTATGCATGGTATCATTGTGCATGATCCCCTTTATATTAAAGATACTATGTCCCTTTTGCAGCCAACATCAAATTCTGTAGAACTTTGCAGGAATTATGGATATGTCATGTATGTCCTATTTGTGAAATTTAAACATTATCAGTGTCCTAGTATTCAATTTATGCAAGGTAACCTGTTTACCTTCTAAACTTCACTGTCAGACACTATTGAGTGACAGACTGGTGTCTTTTTTTCTTTGGTAACATACATGAAATGAGCTGTAACTGGAGCATTTTTCTACATCAATAACCCACTACTTGCAATGGCCAAAATTAAACTGATTGAATCTATGTGTAGCACAAAACGTATGACCATTCTGTAAAAGGGTCTGAAAATCAGATTATTACTTAGGTGATTGCAATCACTTAAGTCGATTCCACAACTAATGGTCATTATTTTCCCACTAAAAGCCATTTTCAAGACCTTTAGTTTTGAAGGAAGTTCTAAATTAGTATTGTCTTTCAAATGCCATTGGAATTTAACCTTTTCATTTTTTTGGGCTGCAAATGGGACATAGTACCTTTAAGAGAATAGAGAAATGAGTGGTCACCTGATAATTTTATCTGCAAATTGTCATTACTTTTATTTTGTGATAAAGGAAAAAATGCTTTATTTAAATTTTGAAGTTCATGTATTAAATAACTGGAAGTCAGAATTCAAGTTTGATTGTGTTTATATCGTCATGAAACTAGTGCATGTGTTGTGTTTCATAAACTGTATGAAATAAATGAAAGAGGTTTTAAGAATTACAAACATTTTATTAACACAAATATTTTCTTCATCACCAATTTTTTTAAATTTTTTAGTCAAATGAGCTCAGAACTGGTTAAAAATATGAATTATGCTGGGGCTTAAAACTTTAGACAATTCATTTTGATTTTTCTTTGCATCAAGTTGTAACTTTCCATTAAGGTTTCTTGTGGCTTATAATGGTAATGACACAAATTGAATTTGCTATGTACAAATATATAGCTGCATTACCAAGACTTGCTCTTAAGCATCAACAGCATCAACAATGATGTCAGATTAGGTAGTGGGGCCCAATAAATTATAACCTTTGACCTAGAGTGTGGGAATATCCGTTTGATGTTGGGGAACCCGAGATGCCATTTATATTTTCTGAGTGTGATCACTTGCAGCTACTATGTCTTTCTCTCTTCATTGAACTCATATTGAGTACCTATTTCACAAATCTCAATTCATCAGGGGTGGTATTCTGAAAGCTCTCTTTGCATTCAATTAGCAAATTGGTGTTCTAAAAGCTCGCTTTATTTTTAGTTGGCAAGGAATACATTGCACATACCGCTGTTATGCATGCCTGTGGTGTGCTTGTAGAAGAGATGATTAGTTTTGGTATTCAGAAATCTGTTAGCAGTCAATTAACTACAAAAAGATAATCTTATTTAAATCAAGAAAGTCAAATTATGGCAAGTCCTTCTGAATTTTAAAGTGACTCTTGCAGGCTACAGTGCACTACATATTTTCTTATGTTGAAGTTGAAGTGTGTAAACATCAATTTCTTTGTAACAAAGCATTTCATTGGTGGAGATGAGACATAATGACATGTTTGAGTGAAGGATAGATTCCTCATAAGTTTTAATATGACAAAGCAGTCTCTGTGTTTGTTTTGTTTTTCTTTATTTAACTGAGCTTTTAGAATATTGCCCCTGGCTTTTATCCCCAGTCTCCATTATCTCTCATTCCATTTCAGTCCCGTCATCACTTTCACTTCCTACTTGATCATCATTCTCTGTCTTCCTACTATCATCATCAGTCTTTGTCTTCCAACTTTCATAATCTCTCTCTATTTTCTTCATCACCCTGTCTTGCTTCTTTCATCATCACTCTCCCTACTTTCCTCATCTTTCTGTCTTCTTACTTTCACTACTCCGTACTTTCGTCATCTTTCTGTCTTCTTACTTTCACTACTCCCTACTTTCATCATTACTATCTATTTTCTTCATCTTCCTCTTTCTCTCCTATATTCTACTTTCATCATTCTCCATCTTCACAATTCCATTATCAGTTTTTGTCTTCCTATCATCGCCGTCTTCCTACTTTTATCATTTCCGTTTTCCTACTGTCAACACTCTGTCTTCCTTTTTTCATTTATTGATTTCTTTCTTTCTACTTCCAATTCCATCACCACTCTCTGTTTTCCTCCTTCATTAATCACTAATCCACTGATCCGTAGTATGTACCCTTCTACCACTCAATTCAACATTATCAATCTCCATCTATCTATCATTCAATACAATCCATCCATTATGTGATATTACACTTTTTCTCTTTAACCTTCTTCACCATCTGCATTTTTTTTCAAAGGAAAACTTAATCATCTTTACCCAATCATTTTTTAACCTAATCATTGAGCGTCACACACAAAATCTAGCATGACACAATATTTGTGATTTATATATTTAATGCAACATTTGCACATATATCTTCCACAGCAATGAAGAACTGTTATTATTACAATACATCTTCTAATTACAAAAACAGCTTAATTTCATGAAAACTGACAGGTCAGGGAAACAGTTCCATATCAAAGGAGAATATGTGTGGTAGTGGCAGAAAAGTTTCTAGGAACATCTGAACAACTGTAGCTGATAGTGACTACTTTGTGAATAAATGATGCGATGCCCTCTTCCATTCTTGTTGCTAACGGAACATCCCAGCTGGTGTGTTGGAAATGAAGGCTGGGTCATTTTCTGGTATATTTAGAAAGGAGAAGAGTTCTTGTTTCCCTGATCAATCGTTGACTAAGACTAATGACCTGAAGAGAAATAGATAACAAGGGAATACAGAGATAAGATAAAATTACAATATTTATTTGCCATATAGGAAGGGTGTGGGTGTTGTTATAGAAGAACACGTTTTAGAGTTTTGTTTTTGCTTCATTCACTTGATGTGTTTATGCCTGAGATAATTCATGTATTTTCATAAAAATAAAAAAATCATATTCAAACAAAACAGATAAAACCAGATTCGCATTTGAAAAAACTTTGAATGCTAAAGAGTCGTAGGACATTTAGTTGAATTCTCAGAGTTGGTGCATAATACTCCACATTTCCATATTGACGATACATGTTGTTTCAGGTAAGACACCTACACTTTCATATAAAAAATATCCCACCTAAATACAAGAATCATCTTCAACAAATATTTGTTGAAGAGATATCACAATTGCTTCCCTCCCTCCCCCCCCCCCCCCCTCCCCCAAAGGAGAATCAAAGTAAGTTCTTGTCACTTTTCTTGAATTTAAAATGTTTATGAGAAGTAGAATAGTTACCTGATCCACCTCCCGCTGCTGCTTCTGCTTTCTTTGCTCTCACTGTACGAAAACAAGGTAACACAGAAAGAGACAATATATTAGCAAATATACAATTACATCACTTTAGACTGGATTTCAACTTCGAAAACGATCACTGATTATTGTAGGGTCGCATATGCTTCCAATATGTTCATTTGAATCAAATTCATGACCCCATACCAAAACTTTGTATTACCTTTAATATGAGAATTAATAATTCAAATTTGGTTATTAATTCATATTTTCATGAAAGCTATCAATCTTTGAACAAATACATGTAATAGTAAATAGTTCTTCTGATAATTCTTAGTCAATATTCACTTCAAAATGCGGATTATATGCAGAGGATTTCATTTTTGGCGGCCTGCTAATGGGCCACCCTGCCTATAAATAATGTCCCAACCTCAATTTTTCATCATATTGAATTGCGTAATTCACAACCGCCGAGAGTGTATCCCTTGTTTTAATATAAGATTTGCAAGTAGGGTAAAATGTCATTTGTCACTCTTCTGGTCAGACTGCTATGGATGTGAAATGTTTGGTTATCTTTTAACCCCTTGGCAACTGAAATCTCTCAACTCCATAGGCTTAATACAGGGACTATATGATTTATGTAGGCAAAGGGGGTTACCGGTAATGATTAAACAACATGTGGTGTGTTTCTTTATTAGAGGTATTAGAGGATGAAAATAAAAATTAGAATGTAGGGGAAGATAAGACCAAGAATCAAACACTATTATGAAGAGAAAGAAAACAGGATTTACTTACGTCCTGCTAATGAAGCTTTTGCCATGACAACACCTGTAATCAACACGCAAGGTACCAAAAAAGGTCCCCAATGTCTTATCTGAGGTCCCAAGACCTTCATGGGTTGAGCTGGCCAAGCACTGTTAGGCATTGTGATGAATTCTGTGATGAAAATAAAAAGAACACGTCAAAGCACATTCGACTCAGAAAATATTCAACGTGCCTGACGAGTTACTGTTTTTTATTCTCTTTAATGATAGAAGGTAAGAAAGCTATGATTTCTACTTACACTATCTTGAAGCTCTATTTTTAAGATGAAAAAATAAATTATATTAGTCTACTCTTTTTTAAGCATTAGTTTTGTGTACATAGGTCTAGGCATAGAGTCTAGAGAGTTGGCTGAATTTAGCGACGCTGTAGACTAATCGATACTGTTGTAAGGCAAGTATCATATTGGCAATCCGTTATCCGCCATTTTTGCTTACACCTGTATTTGCGTTTCCTGCAGACTTAACACGAACATGTCCGTAAACGCGGACAAATCGTGTCCTAAAAAATAAGGATCGTCCACATTTTTTTTTGGGGGGGGGGGGGGGGGCTCTGCGGGTGTAGGTCAGGTGTACCAATCTGCGCGCTGGCAATACAATCTACTTATCTAGTTATCCCTCTTTTTTGGTTTTTATTTTTTAGGTCGCAATTTGTCCGTGTTTACGAGGGTATCCTCGTTTTTGCAGACGATCCTCATTCTCGGACCAGCGCCTCTACTGTTATGCAGGGGGATGGGTGCCCATGATTATTTGAAGGCTAGGTGATACCTAGACCGAATTTTCCGTCTCTTTCGTTCGTTAGCCTCTTATTGGGGTAGGGTCGGCCGGCTCTCTCTTTAAAGACGGAAACCGTCTATACACATTCCCTTGATAATGCCACAGCCATTTCAGGTCGTAGGGTTATGCCCCCAAAATCCCCCAAAATGTCATTTTACCTCGTGTATATCCAATTGTAAATTAGGCCTAGGCTATAATACATCGGTTCCACTTACTAACTTGATTGAAATAATCCGTTTAATGGTCCCTTTTAAGGAAATTATGGGTCAAAATCGACATCCATGTTGAAAATCTTGCAAGCCGTGTTAAACTCTCACTGCCGGAGTCATCTAAATCAATCTCATCCCTTCTAGTCTACGCCGAAGGCAAAATGATTATGAAGGAAAAACTGTGCGCCATCTACACGTTCGTAATGGCGTTATTAGGCAAATTCATGCAAAAAAATATATTAAAAAAACTGACTTGAAAACACATCATACAATTAGTCTGAACCGAGTCAGGAGCAAATTTGAAGAAATTATATTTTTAAATGTTGTAAAACCAAAGATATAAGAAGAAAAATGACCAAGTATCTGTACTAAAAATCGTACATGTAAAATTGGTCGTATACATTCGACAGCTGAAAATGACGCGCACGGTTGCATTACGTGCGTTCTCGAATCCAAAATCATACCTCACACACACACTCTCGCCATACCGCGAATGGTCCGTCGTGGGGAGCTAGCCGGCTGAGAGTTTGCAGCGATACCAACGCAGCCGCGTAGCTCCGCAGAGCGCCATTTTAGCGGGACTCGGAAAGGTTCGCGGTGGGTAGGCAGCGGCCTAGCTTTTTGCCCAAACAACGCTAGATCGGCTGCTGGCAAAATGAAAATAACTACGATCGAGAACATCGTCGGTTTCTTAACTTTTCAGTGAGATAATTCTGAATTCTAATTGAGACTATATAATAAATTAAATCGACAAAGAAACCTCAGTAGAACTCTTATAACTATACAAAAGCTTGTTTATTTCTTCATTTGACATTTTGTTTTCGACCATTTTTTCGTGCGCGAGTCAATGGAAACTATGTATTACCAAACTTTCAACACGCAAGGAACGGGGAACACTCGCGGACCTCGTAAAAAATTCGTTGCAAAAAAAAATTTCAAGGGTGATTTTGAAGCAGTGTAGAATATTGGCGCTGCAATGCGCAGAAATATACTTGAAAGAAACTTAATAAATCATACCTTAATTTTCAGAAAATCGTATTTGTATTAGAGTCTAGTGTACCTAGATGTGACTTGTTTATAACTCAGATTTTATGAAGATTTGTCGGGAAAAAATGTCATTTTTTCCCCGTTTGGTGGTCATTTCTAGGCTAATATTTCAAAAGTTGCATCAGTAATGGGCCCGATGTTTCTCTTATCGTACTCGCATGTTATTTCTACATAGATTAAACATAGGATGGTTAAGGGTAAGACCAGATAACATTATAAAAAAGATATATCCTTCCACTCTCCCATATCCAAGTTTTGGGCCGATTATTGCCGACCCACCGCAGCAAGGCCATTCAGATTTTCGTACGAGCGCGAAGCGCCCTCTAGTGCCCCATGAATGTGCCTAGCGTTATCACAGTTTTTCCTTCATAATCATTTTGCCTTCGGGGTAGACTTGAAGGGATGAGATTGATTTAGATGACTCCGGCAGTGAGAGTTTAACACGGCTCGCAAGATTTTCAACATGGATGTCGATTTTGACCTGAAATGGCCGTGGCGTTATCAAGGGAATGTGTATAGATTCTAGGCCTAGACGGTTTCCGTCTCTAAAGAGAGAGCCGGCCGACCCTACCCCAATCAGAGGCTAACGAACGAAAGAGACGGAAAATTCGGTCTAGGTGATACCTAAATAATTCATAGATCTATTTCATATTATCACCGAGCCACCCCCCCCCCCCCCCTGTATTGTAGGCTGTACTGTAGCTGTGGCTACACACACTACACTAGTCACTACTCGCTCACTACTGTCACTAGGTTCACTCCCATGCATTGATGAGTGGGGGTAAATTAGATTTAGCATGTTCTAAAAAGACATGAAATAGGTCCTCAATTTCGCGAAACATGTTATTCATATCTATTATTTCTAAATCTATTATGTTTACAAATATAGTTTTTAAGAACAAAAACTACAATTTCTTACTTTCAACTGAAATAAAAGAGCAAATAAAAGATAGTTACCAGGATTGACTCTTCCAAATTTGCAAATCTACAACAAGCTACAAGTATAGGATGTTTCAAGTCGTGGGTAATATTTTGAGGCAACTTGTACATTGAGCTTATGAACGTAGTCATTGGCATGAAACTAGAAAACGGCTGAATTAAGGCTGCAGTCAAATGTGTTCGAAATTAGAAATTAGAAGAGAGAACTGTCTATATTAACGTTTAAAATCTTCATGTATCATGATCTGTTTTCTATTTGGTTTTCGGTCAAAATTTTGAAGAAACGCGGTGGAGACGACTAGACATATTGGTGGACGTCGGAGGGCCTAGGCTCAGCATTAGGCTGAGTTGAGAAGCTTGACACAACGTACCGTGTCCGAGTTGGTCCTTGGGCGTCCTATATAGCCGATAAGCCTTCTGCTCGCCAGCCACTGAATTCTTCATCATTAAATAAAAATTAGCTTTTAAAAATCCAATTTATCCAAATCTATATATCAAAAAAAGTAAATCTAATTTTAAAGGAATAAAAATCCTGAGAGAAGAGGCGTAAATATTCACTTCTGAATGAAAAACGCCTATAAATTAAAACAACAACAACAACAACGTCACGCAAGTATATCTGTGCATGCCGCTGTGTAACATGCAATCATGATGTACGTACAATGTGTGCATCTATCAAAGATATTATAGCGCCGTAATGCTATGCACTTGCTCTCTTGCCCTAAATTACGCAATGCAATGAAGATGAGCGTGAGCGCATCATGCATGCATGATGCATGCTAGCTATAGTAGGTGTCTGGTCAGGTCGCCCCCAGGCAGGTCGCCTCCTATACACAGTCGCCTCCTATACGCAGTCGCCTCCTAACGTAGTCGCCCCCAAATTGTGTGGTCGAGTCGCCTCCTATGCACAGTCGCCTCCTATACACAGTCGCCTCCTATACACAGTCGCCCCCTATACACAGTCGCCCCCTAGACTATACACAGTCCCCCTACCCAGGACCAAAATCCAATTGAAACCAGTTGAAATCTCCAACTGGTTTCAATTGGTTTCAACTGGTTTCAATTGGTTTCAATTGGTTTCAATTGGAATAGAACATTTCCAGTTGAAACCAATTGCCGAACTGGAAAAAATTGTTATGGGTACTCATTTCCAGTTCAAACCAATAAGAAGTGCAACTGGAACCAGTAAGATAATTTTTCCAGTTACTTAATTGGTTCCAGTTAGAAGTCATTTCCAGTTACCCAACTGGTTCCAGTTAGAAGTTCAACTGGAAACAGTAAGATGATTTTCCTGTTACTCAATTGGTTCCAGTTAGAATTCATTTTCAGTTACCCAACTGGTTCCAGTTAGCATTCATTTCCAGTTAGAAGTCATTTCCAGTTACCCAACTGGTTCCAGTTAGAATTCATTTCCAGTTACCCAATCGGTTTCAGTTAGAAGTCATTTCCTGTTACCCAACTGGTTCCAGTTAGCATTCATTTCCAGTTAGAAGTCATTTCCAGTTACCCAACTGGTTCCAGTTAGAATTCATTTCCAGTTACCCAACTTGTTCCAGTTAGAATTCATTTCCAGTTACCCAACTGGTTCCAGTTAGAATTCATTTCCAGTTACCCAACTGGTTCCAGTTAGCATTCATTTCCAGTTAGAAGTCATTTCCAGTTACCCAACTGGTTCCAGTTAGAATTCATTTCCAGTTACCCAACTGGTTCCAGTTAGCATTCATTTCCAGTTAGAAGTAATTTCCAGTTACCCAACTGGTTCCAGTTAGAATTCATTTCCAGTTACCCAATTGGTTCCAATTGGAAATATTTCCAGTTACCCAACTGGATCCAATTGAAACCAGTTAATTTGCATATTATCTGCTTGTGTGCAGATCAATGTTTTATGTCATTTATTTTGATTTACAATGTATTTATTAATTAATTTTCATTTGCAAGTAATGCATTTGTTTTAGATAAATATAAAGATTAATTAGCAATGATAAGCATGTTCATTAGTAACATATTTTTGTAATTACACAGATTAAAAGTTGATTGGTAAAACACTAACCATGTACAAAATACATCAAATACAAACATATATAATGGCAATGCCTTAATTGTTAAGTATATTATATGGTCTGCATATTATAATGCCCTTTACATTGTACTTAATGTAGACACATATAGCAATGCTTCTGTGTTAACATGAGCGATAATTAGTGCAAGAGCTAATTAACTTATAACTAATTAAGTTTATGCCAACTGTAAGTTTCAATTGGATCCAATTGAAACCAATTGAAACCAGTTGAAACCCATTGAAACCAGTTGAAGCCAACTGGTTTCAATAGGGAAATGGGAACAACTGGTTCCAGTTGAAACCAATTAGGCAACTGGAACCAGTTGGCAATTGGTTTCAACTGGTTTCAATTGGAACCAGTTGGCAATTGGTTTCAACTGGTTTCAATTGGATCCAGTTGGCAACTGGTTTCAATTGGATCCAGTTGGCAACTGGTTTCAATTGGAACCAGTTGTTCCAATTTCCCTATTGAAACCAGTTGGCAACTGGTTTCAATTGGTTTTGCTCCAATTGGTTTCAACTGGATTTTGGGCCTGGGTACGTACGAAGGCAGTACGCTAGTGCAGCGGTCAGAATTTATGCTATTTATATGTTTGTAAATATAAGAGAAAGTTTCATTCTTTCTGTTATATTGTTGTCCACCTTCTTCAAGATAACTCTTTTGTGTAATAATATAATAATGTAATAAACGTTTCATTTTATTTTGATGCAACAGTGACATTCAAAAGTTTACTTGTTATAATATAAGTATTGTATACAGTAATATTCTTCTCATTTCGACATTATCAGCCGCTTGTTCTCTATTTCGTTCCCTAAACTAAATATAAGGTATGTGAGAGGGGAGGGGGGGGGGTAGAAATTTGGACGTAATCTGTATACTGTGTTATATTTGTCTCTCCGATCACCCCTCCCCCAGTGGCTCTGAATTTGTTAGTTTAGTTAGCTAGTCTCTCATTGGTTTGATCATATCTTTTCGCTAAAGTGAATGTCCGACGTATAACATCAGGAATATGTTATGATAATTAATCTCAAGGAAGGGATGATGCCCGTCATACAAGCAAATGGCGGAACTTAGACAACATTATGAAAGATAAAGATGGACATAGACAGAGAGAGGGTGAGAGAAGGGGAGGGGGGTGGCGGGGAGATAGAAAATTGGACGCAGTCTGTATTTATTATTATACTTTTTCTCACCGACCCCCCCCCCCCCCCCAGCTCAGATTTTTTCTTTAGTTTGTCTCTTTTTTGTTTGTTTATACAATATATTTTTGTTTAGATATCAGTTTGAAGCAACAGAGATTTACTTTCAAAAGTTTTACTGTTTATAATATTACAGTAATATTCTTTATGCTATTTATATGTTTGTAAATAAAAGAGAAAGTTTCATTCTTTCTCTTATTATGTTGTCCACCTTCTTCTAGATAACTATTTTGTGCTTAAGTATAATGTAATAAACGTTTCATTTTATTTTGATGCAACAGAGATTTACATTCAAAAGTTTCACTTTTTATAAGTATTGTACAGAAATATTCTTCTCATTTCGACATTATCAGCCGCTCGTTCTCTATTTCGTTCTTTTCCTTCCCTTTCCCTCTCATTTTTCCCGACAGCAGGGCAAGTTTACCGACAATATCCTGACAGGTTGGGGTGTCGCACCCCCCCCCCCTTTTTTTTTAGCAACGCCCCTGTAGTGACGCTTTTGTCGTATAATGAGGGTTGATCTCAAAGCGGTAAATCCTCTCAACGTTTCGATAGTATTGTTTCGGCGCTTTTATCCTCCGCGCGCTATTATGAAGGACAAAAGCTCCATTATGTGCACAGATTAAAATTAAAGTCAGGGGCGGATCTAGCTTTTTGCTAAGGGGGGGGTTTGACCAAAATAATGACGATGCGGAGCATCGTCCACGAGCCGCGAAGCGGCGAGCCGAGTTTTTTTGGGGTGTTTATTTGAACCCCGTAAGTGATGTTTTCCTGGCATCTATTAACACAATGGAGACCATAAAAAGCAGTGCACGATAACGTCTTTTTAAATCAAGTAACAGTTTAAAGGCACACTGTCCTACTTGTAGCTACTTGCTCCCTCTAAATAGAAAACTTCCCAAATCGGTGCCTGTTGGTCCCCCATGATCCTCTTTTTCTTATGTTAAATGAGAGCTGAGTTAATGAGATAGCCACCTGTCACAGTGACCTCGATGGCTCTCTGGGTGGTCTAATCCCTTCTAGCTGCAGTAGTAAAGCCTCCCTTTAATACACAGTTATATCCAGAGTTATCATGTGTTTGGTTAAGTTACCAGATGAGTTGAATATCTTCTCACAATATTTGCACTTGAAAGGGTTTCTCTCCAGCGTGCGTTCTTTTTTCTTTCTTTTTTTCTTTTTTTTTTTCCTTTTTTTTTTTTTTTTTTTTTTCTGGGCCGCCCAAGGGGGGGTTTAAACCCCCCCCCCCGTAGATCCGCGCCTGAAAGTGACATCTATACAAAAAAACAAACAGTGTTAGACAGGTTAAGGATGGGGCTTTCAGTCGTACTTGTTATTACCACTCATTTGCATGCACTCGCTATCAACTACGATCAACCATTTTATATTCACTCCATTACCCTCCACATTTCACTTGGATTCTCTTCACTTTTCCTTTTTGCAGCCTTTGCAGGAGCTTTGAACATTTTTAATGTAGATACCAGAGAGACCGGAAAGTATGTTAATCATTTTATTCAAATGTTCCAACTTGAAAAAAGGAAAGTGAAACATTGTTTAATTTCATCTTGACACAAATGATTTCTTTTTTTAAAGACAGTTGAATTTAACACTTGAAATTTTGAATTGGCTGGGTTGCCTGCCACCCCCCCCCCCCCCCTCCCCCAGGCCCAAAAGAAACAAGGGAAACGCTCTCGGCGGTCTCGCCTGCATAACGCAATTCAATATGATAAACCAGAACGTCAATGACGTAGCGCTCATCTGCATCTCACAACAACAACTATCGTAAATTTTATGTGGTACACTTTTGAACTGGTCAAAAAATAGAAATTTGATGCCCTGGAAGGGACATAATTTCATTTCATTTGCATAAAGTACCATAAATAATCAATGGAGCAAAATCTCACAATTCTGTGTAGAAGTTTATTGTTCCAAATTTAGCTCTACCAGATAAGGCAAAATCGGTCAAGAAATGAGGGAAAAGAAGCAATTTTTGTTATTTTTGGAATAAATTTGCATAAATTACCATAATTAATTAATGGAGAACAATTTCAAAATTCTGTGTACAAGTTTAGTGTACCAAAGTTAGCTCTACGATATAAAGCAAACCAAATCAAAATCGGTCGAGCAATGAAGGAGAAGAAGCCTTTTTTGTGATTTCGAATAAATTTGCATAAATTAGCATAGATAATGAATTTCATGATTCTGTGTAGAAATTTTAAATCCCCTCCTAGCCCTATCATATGAAACAATCAGAATCAAAATCGGTTGAAAAATAACGAAGAAGAAGCATTTTGAAAATCTTAATGTTGATGCCACAACAAAGTCTAAGTTTGTTGACCTTAAATGGCCTTTGACCTTAACTTAGTGACCTGAAATTCTACTCACATGATTGGGGAGACTTGATAACCCTATAGTCCAAGTTTCATTGACTAAGAACTTATACTTTCAAAATTATATCAAAAATTCAAAAACTTAACCTTAGGTTAAGTTTTCGATGATGATGCTACAACATAGTCCAAGTCTGTTGACCTGAAATGACCTTTGACCTTGACTTTGCGATCTGAAATTCTACTCACATGATTGGGGATACTTGATTACCCTATAGTCAAAGTTTCATTGACTAAGAACTTATACTTTAAAAATTATACCAAAAATTCAAAAACTTAACCTTAGGTTAAGTTTTTGATGTTGACGCCGTCGCCGTCGCCGCCGCCGCCGTCGCCGCCGCCGCCGTCACCGGAAAAGCGGCGCCTATGTCTCGCTTTTTGCTACGCAGGCGAGACAAAAACAACAACAACCCAGAAGTGGTACCAGGGTATTAGTTAGGAGGCCCATGTCCTGCTTAATTTTTATTTTAAAGAATAATTTCTATTTTTTTATTAATTTTACATTGGTATACTGTTAATTTGGGAAACTGGGATTTGGAATCTGGGAAACCATCCCTTTCCCTTAACAATAAACACTGCAATTATACTTATATTATTACTTCTAGCAACCTAAATGCTATAATTCAAAACGTTTTCACTTTCTAAATCCTTCTAATATAAAAATATGATAAATATAATATTGTTTACACTTTTGCAACCAGTTACATGGTCAATGTAGAAACATCACCAGGAAGAGGATTGCAAGCCCCCCCCCCCCCCCCCCCCCCGTTTTCTTAAGTTAGGAAGTATTAAAACATGATTCTATTAAAATTAGTAGTTTGGATACGAAAGGCAATGATGAAATGGGAGTCTTTCTATGTCTTTCTATATTTAATGCATTTAGAGGGTTTACTTTCTAACCGTCCGACTTACATACAATACTTGAAGCAGCATTATACTGCAATAATTTAATAATCTACAAATCCTCTAAAATACAAAAGTCTATAGAGGTAAATGAATTTCAACATGTATAATTATAATTAAAATATCATTAATTAATTCAATCTTTGATATAGACTGGTAGATCTTTATCACTCAAATTTCAAGGAGAATCTTTCGACCCAGTCTTCCTATAAGATGGTAGTTGATATTGTTAAAATGTTAATGTTTATTCATTGATGATTAGTTATCTTGAATTATTTAGAAGTTGACATGATGATAAATTCATTAGCTTTATTGAATGTGGTATTCTACAAACGTATAATACAAATAATAAATAAATATCATGTAAATATTCAAGTTTAAACCCATCTCTACTGTCCTCTTTCATTATATGAGGGTGGCATCATTAAGACGTAATCCCATGTAGATGTCTCCTGCATTCATCAATAAAGTTGTAGCCTAGTTTTCAGAAGAAAGGGCTGTAATGATAACCCAAGTCTGTTGAATGGGAAAATGAAATAAGATACAGTGTATAAGAAAATCGAACAATAACTAATAAACATACACCCTGATACCTGCTCTGACAAAATGACAAAGGACTGAAATTCCTACAAGACTAGTTACTGACCACATCTTAGATTATTTCTGATGATCCCATTAAGACGATAGGCCTGCTGGAGCTTGGATCAGACAAGGTATGAAATAAGTAATACGTGTACAATGTACTTGTATTGTGAACTTGTGCTCATAATTGAATAATACTCGGTTAATAAGTATGGGACATAAAATGACCAAACAACTTGGACCAGAGAATGTACTGGAAATAATGATATTGAAACTAGGGCTTGAAACATATGTTATGTAGACTTATATTTCATCTATATCAACATTTTATTGTAAATCTAAATCACAATTGTGATATTCATTCAAGTATTCTTTTACAAGTAACGGACAATGAAAAATATCTTTGTCAGATCTATAACTTTCTGCATGATATGTGTTCTACAATATTTTATTGGAGGTACCTACATTGTATATTAGCACACTTGCTCGTATGAAGTGTAGTAGGCCCGCATCTCTAGATATGATTCTGTCAATATCTGTTCTTTGTTCCTCTCCTGGGTTTGTAATCAGCATGCCTTCATCATCCACTGTAGAGAAGCATCATCCTACATAAGAGAAAACAATGTAGGTACTTCAATTAAAAAGTGATAATAATAGATACATATCAACCATAATACATGATACATCCTATAAACAGACTTTCATTGATCTTATGTTGTGTTCTTCTTCATCTTCAATGCTCGAGAAGTGAAAGGACCACTTACAAAAAAAAGTAATGAGGGGTCCTGTGTATACCCTACATGTATGATCATTATTATTATGTCGTGGTTTGAATGTGCATTAGACATCGTTCTTCTGCACACAGGACCTCCTGTAAATAAGGACAAATCCCTTTGTAGATGTAGCGAAGTAGAGATATCTCCCTTTTAACCAGGTAACCCCCCTCTCTCCCTCTCTCTTTTATTGCCTCATCCTCTCTACTGGAGGTCAGCAAACTACAGTGAGACGATACCCCTTCTCTCTCTCTCTTTCTCTCTCCTATTTTATCTCTCTCTCTCTCTCCTATTGCATCATCCTCTCTACTGGAGGTAAGCAAACTACAGTGAGATGATACTCTCTCTTTCCCTCTCCCTCTCCTATTTCATCATCTTTCTTCCTACTTGAGGTCAGCGAACTACAGTGAGATGATACCTGGTCATTACTGGTCCAAAGATTCCAAGAATAGGATGTTTGTAGAGAAAGACTTTCAGTTAGACAAAGCCCATATTCAACCAATGTTTGTGTTGACTGATTATGAACAGGCAAATAGTGGGAAACAGGCAAATAAATTATCCCTCTACAAATACCAGTTTGGGTTGGAAGACAAGACATTTGTTTTCTTGGTAAAAGGAGCTGAGTCATCAAAGAAGTAGTAGCAGGAATATCCCCAACTGACCAATGAGCCTTTGTATTTTCTACTCCTTCCCCTTATTTTTACTTTTGCCCAATCAGAATGTTAGGATTAATGGTTCAGGAACACTGTTTGAGTGTCCATCAAGTATTATGCCCGCCCAGTCACCTACAGTAATAATAATGAAATAGTTAAGTTTAGGGTAAGAATATTTTGTAGGAGGAGATCTCGATATTGAGATTGTGAATATGTAATTAGGTATAAAAACCCCCATCCCTTGCATGAAATCCTCACTTGGAATCCCCTCACTTGGAATCCCCTCACTTGGAATCCCCTCACTTGGAACCCCCTCACTTGGATTAATTAAGTAAGGAATAAGTCGCCCTTTAACTCTAAAGAATACTTTGCAATTATATTTATTGCAACATTTATATATAAGTTGTATTATTTCTATTATTCTGATTTGATGGATGAGATTTGTCATTCATATTAATTAAATAATTACCAAGTGACATCGTAATTCAAATCGTGTCCAAGCACTTTATTTCTGGATTTGTCTCTTTGTATTTTATATTTTAATAATATAATATCATACACTGATACAGTGGTCTATTTGAGACTAACCCCACCCCCGAGTGAAAGTCATATAGCTAGCGGACCAATTCAAAAACCTGATTTCACTCGGAGCTTGATTTAATCATAATAGAAGACGGCGTGGCGTGGCCGTTAGATAAACAAAGAAAGGGAAGAACTAGAATAAAATATCCCCTCCACTATATACACTTGCAACATAAACTTAGTTCCATTTCCTTTTTGGTGAATTAATAGGTGGTCGTTAAATATTTGTGTGCTAAATATCCTGAAAATTTTACCTGCATGGGACTTTCAGCTTCATCTTGCAAATATAAGAAATGTTGTAATGTCTACTCATCAGTTAACTCCTTCCAGCTCTTCATCAGTTTCAATCTTTTGGAACAAAAAGAAAACAAAATCAATATGACATTCAAGGCGTCCCTTTCTCCTTAACAAAATAAACATAGATCTAGCATAAAAGCTATTTTTCATGTCATGGTTAGCCTTAATTTTAATATGGTGTGGAAATCAACATTCCAATTTAATGGACCACAGTACAAAGTAAAATTAAATGATAAAAGATTTAACTTGTGCCTCAAAAAGTGCTTTATATGGCCTATAATTATAAAGTAGTCTGAAGTATAATTGGTGTATTAAGACAAGAAGAAGTGGACTAAATAATAGGGGTCAGGCGCGTACGTTGGGGGGGGGGGGGGGTTTGGGGTTAACCCCCCCCCCCCCCCCTTGAGTTTTTTTATGTGTATGTTTTTCTGGAAACCCCCCCCCCCCCTTTTTGAGTGTTGATTCCTAATGAATGACCTAAAAAAGATGACCTTACCCCCACCCCCCAATGGAACGGAATGTCAATCGGTCTAATTTTCAAATTCAAAACTGAGGGGGGGGGGGGCACATCCCCACTCAGACACCCCCTACGTTCTTGTCCTGTTAGCTGAACTTAAGACCGTTTTCTTTTTAATTTGGCAAAAATCATGCACCAAATCGAGCCATGAATATGCATCAATTAAAAAAAAATCTTCAAATCTGACGGGGGCATTTCCCCCCCTCAGACACCCCCTGCGTTTTTGTTCCTGTTAGTTGAGCTTAAGACTGTTTTCTTTTTGATTTTGCAAAAATTATGCACCAAATCGAGTCATTAATTTATGCATCAATTTTTTAAAAAATCTTTGAATTGAGTGGGGCACATCCCGCCTCAGACACCCCTACGTTCTTGTCCTGTTAGCTGAACTTAAGACCGTTTTCTTTTTAATTTGGCAAAAATCATGCACCAAATCGAGCCATGAATATGCATCAATTAAAAAAAAATCTTCAAATCTGACGGGGGCATTTCCCCCCCTCAGACACCCCCTGCGTTTTTGTTCCTGTTAGTTGAGCTTAAGACTGTTTTCTTTTTGATTTTGCAAAAATTATGCACCAAATCGAGTCATTAATTTATGCATCAATTTTTAAAAAAATCTTTGAATTGAGTGGGGCACATCCCGCCTCAGACACCCCTGCGGTCTTGTCCTGTTAGCTGAACTTTAGACCGTTTTCTTTTTAATTTTGCAAAAAGTATGCACCAAAAGCAAAGCGAGCCATTTATGCCCTCAGACACCCCCTGTGGGCGTGGCGCACCGCCACTGCACTGCTATCAAATACTGTCAAAACACATACATAAACACACAAATGTATGCATAAATTAAAGGTAAAGACCAGTAATGGTCATGCGATTGCATTGTGAAAGAAACGTTGTGGAATTGATCAGAAAATGTTGATCATCTAGCATCTAGCATCTGCAAGGTTCTGGAATCATCAAAATTATAAGAAATTTGGCCCATTCTTCGTAAAGTTACAAGCACTATACACAGAAAGATGTATATGGGACTACCCTATCTCTCTCACCAGACCATGAGAGAAATAAATTTACCAAATATATGAATTAGTAGGCGGTTTCCCGGCAAATTTTTTATCATCATGTATTAGTCAAAACATATTCTTTCACATGATTGGTAATGAGAGCTTCCATTTCATTTTTTGAAATTGGGGCGTTGCAAATACTGGTCTTTACCTTTAAATGTATTAATCCCAGATGCAATTAAGAAGCTGTATTGAAAAAAAACCTTCGCTCATGTTGTTGTTTGTCTGTGTTACTGTTAACAGCGCTGTGGCGTTAGCGTTTGTTGTTAATTACAAAAAATCTATAAGTTGATAACCCAATCTTACCATAGTATAGATCTATAAAAGAATTTCTTACATTTCAATGAATTTTATTGCCATACATTACCTAGACTATCAAATACTCAAAACACATACATAAAAACAAATTTATAGGCCTACATTAATCCCAGAATGGGCCAGATGCAAATAAGTAGCTTCGCTCATGTTGTTTTTTGTGTCTGTCTGCATGTGTTGGATTTGGGGTGTGTTGTTTACAAAAATAACGCCGGTGCGAGTGCGAGGTTGTACGGCCAGTACATGCAGGCGCAGGCTAGGCCGCAGCAGCGCTAACTTCCCAATGAATAATTCAATAGTCTAGAGTTGAAATGTAGCTGTTTGAAAATTCAACTTTTACCAACTTTTCACTGTGAGAACAAATACAGAAAATATGGTTGTATTCAAGTTTATTTTACCTGAATTCAAGCATTCATCCATAAGCTCCGTCACTAGAGGCGAGCTAAGGCTAAGCCAATGGAGTCAGAACGAGCTATGTGGTAGTACAGTACTGACGTAAGCTGGTGGAAACTAAGATTCAAATATCCTCGAAAATATGCAGTTACGAGGAAAAATTTCAATATTTAGTGATAATAAAGTAATAACATAGTACTGAGATGCAAGGAACTAAAAATGGCTTGACTTTGAACTTGTAAAATACATCAAATTAAAACAACAAATTAGGGGGCGAGATGACCAAAAAAGTGGGGGCGAGCTGACCAAGAATCCCAAAATCGGCAAAAAAAATCGGGAGGCGACATGACCAATTGTGGGCGACTTTGTAAGGGGGCGGGCTGACATTGGGCGACCTGACATGGAACCCTATAGTAGCGCTAGCGCTAGCTCGATCATAATCATCAGCGCAGCAGCAAGTCAGTGCTCCCCGAAAGTAGCGGCATCGAACTGTCTCTAGTTCCGAACAATGAGCAGATGTGCATGCATGCTGCGTATACCAGCTACCCTACCTACTTCTAAAGTTCTTGCAGTAGGCCTAGATGTAGATTTTCTCCTACCATCTTATAGTTGTCTGGTGTGATATAAACTGATCTGATCCTCATCTGGTTGACCGAAACAATGTGGCGTGCATTGCCATGGCGGTATGCTGCAGGAACTCAACGGCGATGGTCCAAAATATCCAAAAGACTGAAACATTTTGCCTCATGGAATGCAAATACAAGTGGCACTGTGGAAGCAGTCATTGGTCAGAGGCAAGTTTTTTAAAGGTCCATTCTAGGCTTTTAGTAATACTAATATTAATACTAATAAGCAATTCTTTTGTAGAAAAACAAGGTGGTGAAACAGATTACCCCCCCCCCCCTCGCCGCCTCAAAATCAAGGAGTCCTTAACTTTTAAGGTTACCCCAACTCCAACACCAAGGTTTTCTCTTTTTCATGTAGATCTATGGTCTATGTACTTCCATTATATGTTGTATGATGTCTTTACTACCTGTTTACCATAAGGTCTACAAAAACAAGATGTTGTATCGCCATTTAGGTGCCAAAACATGGGTCAGTCGGTCGGAAATCTTTTTTTTTAAACTTTTTTTATTCTCCGTCTTTGGGGTGATATTTCTCATTTTTTTGCTTTATTGTTTTTATTTTTGAATCATAATTTTTTTTTCTCTCTAAATACAGAAAAAAAAAAAAAATATATAAAAAGCCGACCGTAGATTTCAAGATTTTTTGGTCGGTCGCAAAGGAAAATACAATATCGTTTTTTTAAACGCCTAATGCACAATTCTACATTTGTCTTTGTTGAACCTCGGTTACCATCTTTCAGACCATTTTCTCAGTCAGATTATCCAAGTCTAACAAAAGAATTTGGATCCATTCTGTTTTTGTTTGATCTGATTTAAACTGACTTCTTCATTGAATTCATCATCATTTTCTAATGAAATGCAATATGAACTAAAGTTTGTCCAACATATTGTTTATTCTCATAAATGGATTTTAAATAAAGGGTTTTTCAAATATGAATTTTATCTTCTTTCAATGTCTTATAATGTAGCCCTCTTATACTGTCTACTGGAGAGTTAGCTAAGTTAGCTGATGGCTGTGCAACTGCTCAGGTAAGTGGAAAACTTAGAAAGCAACATGAAGACAAAAATGGAATGGAATGACTAAACTTTATTTGTTATTTCACTTTCAATTGGATCAACTAATTATATGTAAAAGCAGGATGTTTATTTGGCATTACACTTTTGAAAGAAATATTTCTATACCTTATTATCCTATAGATTGTTGTTGTCATATATAGCGAGTATAATGATTCTATTGGGTATTTTTTTGTATTCCTGTGATTCTACTTATGCTACATGTGTAAATTGTGTATACCAATAACAATTTTATTATAGAACAGACATTTTATGATACTGGGTACTACTAATGTATGCAATGCCATAACATATGACTTGCTTATGACTTGTTTTCAGATTGGAGATACCACTGTTATGGTCACTGCAGTCAGCAAGAAGAATTCATCATCTCCAGGTTTTCTTCCATTGACAGTGAGTGGTCTATTTAGGATTAAGTAATATATGTATTATGCAGGGTTCCCATGGTAATGGAAATCCTGGAAAGTCATTGAAAAAAAAACTCTTACAGAAAGTTATGGAAAGTCAAGGAAATATATTGTGGGTGTGGGCCGTGTGAGGCTTTGGTAGCCTTCCAGTTTAAACTGAAAATGGTGTGGTACTCGTACGCCACTTGAATATTGAAACCCATACCAAAATTGTACTTATCTAGTCTAGGAAAAAGGCAAAAAGGATCGTGGAAAGTCATAGAGTTTGGTTCTCAAATCTTTATGTTTTGAACCCGTAAATGATACACTAAAAATATTGCTTTTTAAAATGGTAATTTACAATAGGTGTTCTAGTTTAATAGGTACAACTAGAACAATGAGTTACAACTGCATGGAATCAGTCATATTAAAATATCATTAGCCCTTATTCAGTTCATCTTATCTGCCTTTCTCTCTCTCTCTCTCTCTCTCTCTCCTTACCCTTTCATGCTATTTCTTTCTCTCTCTCTCTCTCTTCCTCTCCCTCTCCCTCTATGTTTACATCTCATCCAATGTGCATGTTTTTTATTCTAGGTTGATTACAGGCAGAAGGCTGCAGCGGCAGGTAGAATACCCACCAATCATCTCAGAAGAGAGAGAGGTGTCACTGATCAAGAGATACTCACAAGTAGAATGATAGGTATACCAAACATTATTACAAAAGACTTAAAGACTATGATAAGATTTGAAGGATAATTGATAGGTGTAGATCTTGATGCACACATGTAGTGGGATATTTTGCTCTTTTGGTACAAATATTATTATGTATTTGGTACTATCTCAACTAATATCCCGGTTATAGACTATAAATGAATAAATCTCTCACCTCAAATACACTCAAAGTATTTGAGAAGCTCAATTCGAACTTTGTGGCTCCAATTCACAAAGGGGGTTTGTCGACAAACCTAGCTTTCACACGTCGAAACGCGTCATATGACGCACATAAACCTAGGTTTGTTGACAAACCTCCTTTGTGAATTCGGGCCAGCGAGTGCAAATTGCAATGATATTTAGGAGGATTTATCCATGTCTAACTCCAGCTGTTTACTATCGTAAAAACTGATGCATATAAATCTGTTGGAATGTATTTTATGTAACATTATTATCTAGTGTTTGCCATGTATAATGCTTGAATATCAGTAAGTGTTTTTGTAGAATGGATTGAAATATTTATTATTTTATTGTTTTTTTCCTTTCTCCTAGACAGATCAATTAGACCACTATTTCCCAAAGGGTTCTTCTATGATACTCAGGTATGTGATACCAACAATATATTTCAAACTGCTTTGTACACATTGAAATATACTGTGGACAAATACGGTACAATGAATTGAAAATAGTTTTTGTTGTTTTTGTTGTTGCTTCTTTACATAATCTCTACCCTACCTGTTTCAAACAGTGTCTTCTATTCCAGACAACTATGTAAAATTTCCATTCATTTCAATTTGGATGAATAAGATTGAATTGAATTGACCAAAACTAAAGGACATTCTGAATGTATCACATTTGTTTCCATGGGCATTTTTGTCTTTTCTTTCTTCAGGTTATGTGCAATTTATTAGCTGTAGATGGACTACAGGATCCAGGTGTCATCAGCATTAATGGAGGTAAGTCTGTAGCCAAATATGGCCTTGTTTGCTCAATATCCTTCATTGCTGTTTTGCATAGTTGAGCTGTTGGATTATAATGTTAGGATATAAAACTGAACATTATCTAATATCTCTGACAAGTTGGAAACAGTCCAAAAAAAACTCTTGAAATTTACAAATCAGGCATTATCCCACCCTGAGTCTACAAATAGTTGTCACATTATAAAGATTTAACATCCATTTCTCTTCTCACTCTGTCCTTCAGCTTCTGCCGCCCTGGCCCTCTCTGACGTGCCATGGAACGGTCCAATAGGTGCTGTCAGGGTGGGTCTGATTGATGAGGAGGTCATGATTAACCCTACCAGACTGGATATGAGGAGAAGCACCATCAACATGGTCGTGGCAGGGACTAAGAAGAGTAATCTAGGTGAGGGGCGTAATCTCAGACTAATTTTTAAAAATTGCAAAGACCAGTTTATTAATGCAATCAAATTTTATATTGCTTTGGTAAATTTAAAGCTTGCCAAAATTAATTTAAAGCTTGCCAAAATTAATTTAATCCATTAAGATCCCATACTCTTCGTATTGAAGGGGAATATATAAGGATGGTTTTGAGAAGCATGACAAGTGCATTTAGTCTATGAAGACCAATCCTCTTCCTGTTATTGCAGGGGAAATTATAAGGATGGATTTATGTATTTTAGGTGCTAAAGGTTTGAATTCATCAAATGAAAATAAACAGATTTGTTGATGTTGAAACAGAGATGCTTGGTACAAAAAAGATTTGCACAATTTAGCACAATTTCTGTTCATAAGTTTAATAATCCACCACTAGGTGAACACTGCAAAATGTTTAGGTAATGGATGAAAAATTAAACTTGTTGTATGCAGAGGGGCTGACATTAATATTTGTCCAAACTATCCTTTTATAGTAACAATTGGAAGAGGTAGACTACTGACTGTAAAGTATGTCATAGATGAAGTCAAAGAACATTTGTAACTTGGAATGCATTTTACTAAAAATGTACATCCACACATCCATTTGCACCCTTCTGCCGGTCACACTACAAACTGACCTAATGATACTTGCATCTTATTGATCTAATACAGTGATGGTGGAGGCCTCAGCAGACAATGTTCTCCAGACAGACTTCTTGAAAGCTTTGAAGGCTGGATTGAAGGAAACCCAGATCATTGTGAGGAGTATTGAGAAGCTCGCCAGGGAACATGGCAAGGAGAAGAGGGAGTATGAACCATTCGGTATACCATCGCCAGAGATACTAGACAGTGTTAGAAGGTAGGTGATGTAAGCTATGTGTTAGTTTTCCCATTGATAATCCACCCCAAAAATATTATGGAGTACTGACTACCTGTATACAAAAACAACTTTCCTATAAAGACTATGATGGTGGTCTCCTGCCTTATAAATTACCTTTCTAATTTATTGAAAAAAAATTACTTTAAATTTTCTTACCTTATTGTATGATTTTCTATTTAATTACTTTTGTAAACATTTTATTCTATTGTATTTGTTATTGTTCGAAATTTTTGTAATTTGAATTTGTATCTTTTTGAACGCAGAAATAAAATCAAACAAACAAAACATGTTCTGTTCTTCTTCAAAAGTGTTCCTGTTTGAAGCCTGTATATAACAATTGTAATTGTAATTGTATACTTACATAAGACCTGTGAAAAAAAACTTTTCTTGTTTTTGTTTATCTTGAGAGGTCATTATATACAAGTTTGACCAATACTTTCTTGAGCTATGAATCACATAATACTTTTGAATAAATCAAAATCTGATATGATTATTTGATGCAAAGTAATAAATCTATGATACCGAACAAAATCAATTATCTTGCAATGGAAATTAAACTATTTAAAAAACAAAACATGATGGGCCCCATTTTTTCCAGTTTGTACCCTAAATCTCTCCTTTATTTACAGATTAGCAGCTGAGCAATATCATGCAGTATACACAGATCCTACCCACAATAAGGTATTGTGTCTTATTAACTTTCATATTTAAATAATTGTATGCATTTGGTATTTTAAAATCGGTATAAAATGTAGAATCTTAGTTTTCAAGAATAATGAGAATTTTGAAATTGACAGTGGTCATGTATTTAAAACTAGCTAGTGAATTTATTCTTGGATCTGTCATTAGAAACCATAACAGATATCTTGTTAATCTATCTCTCTTTTGTTACTTGCCTTTTCCTTATTTCTTTATCTTCTTTTTTTCATTCTGAATCACAATTTCCAGACATATTTAAAGTATTAATTTTGTCATGAATTCGTGATTTTCCAGTTATGCATAATAATATATATTGATGCATTTTCTCTTCCAGTTTTCAAGAGACAATGCTGCAAGTCAAGTTAGAGAACACCATATTTCAACTGTACGAGGTAAACACAGAGCTGTGTGTACATGATATTGAAAGTCTTCTTTTAGAATATGTGTATGCTTGATGATTGACTTCGTTTTAGTGCAATATGTTGTCCAGCTATAACAGCCATGATCATTTCTTTCTGTTACTTCAATGTTTAGGAAAAGAATATAATCTACATTTGAAATATAAAAAGTATGTTTTATGTTATATGTGTTCCTTTATACATCCATTAGCCTTTTAAAGGTAAAGACCAGTAATGGTCATGCGATTGCATTGTGAAAGAAACGTTGTGGAATCGATCAGAAAAGGTCGATCATCTAGCATCTAGCATCTGCAAGGTTCTGGAATCATCAAAATGATAAGAAATTTGGCTCATTCTTCGTAAAGTTACAAGCACTATACACAGAAAGATGTATATGGGACTACCCTATCTCTCTCACCAGACCATGAGAGAAATAAATTTACCAAATATATGAATTAGTAGGCGGTTTCCCGGCAAATTTTTTATCATCATGTATTAGTCAAAGCATATTCTTTCACATGATTGGTAATGAGAGCTTCCATTTCATTTTTTGAAATTGGGGCGTTGCCAATACTGGTCTTTACCTTTAAGTGGTGATTGCAGTATTTGAAGAAGAAAAAAATATTTAAGAATATAGAAGTTGTAAGTTTTTGTGAGTTATTTCTTTGTTCTAATTTAAATAAATTTCCTTCTGTTTAGAAATGTTTCCAAATGAAGACCCATCACTGCTTAATGATGCCTTCAGTATTGTAGCAAAAGATGTCTTCAGAAAGATTATTTTGGAAGAGGATAAAAGGTATTTTATTGTTTACAACTTACTTTATTTAGTTCCAATTGAAATACTACGTGTGTAATAACACTGATCAAACTGTTTTGTAATGTGACTTGAATTGTATTTGAAACATTGTGAATATATTTTATCCGTTCCCCCTCATTATAATAGAAACAGTTCTAGTGATTAATGACATACTATCTATGAATCATCTGAGAATATGATATTCTATTGAAATAGACAATGCAATTTCTGCATCATCACTCTCTAATAATCATCTGGATTCTGTTACATTGTCTGAAATGTTACACCATTGAAACATCTTATCTAATCACACATTTTTATCTTTCATGTAAATGGTATATGTCAACTGCCTCTGGTTTGTTTTGAAAAAATGCTCAGCTCATGCAAGAAACTTAATATTACATCAGTGTCCAAAATGTACTAGTAAAGAATGTTTAGAGCGCATGAGGAGACATTTAATGAGTGCCTCAAGCATCATCTTGTGGTTCTGTCCATACAATTCTTTTCCTCTGTTGTATATTCAGGTGTGATGGAAGAGAAGCAGATGAGATGCGTGACATCACATGTTCAGTGGATCTCTACAAACCCTTACATGGCTCAGCTCTCTTTCAGAGAGGTCAGACGCAGGTAAGATCAGACTCTTTCCACACTTTGAAGGGATATAGTAGGCAGTTTCCATGTATGTAGGAGGTCATAATTCGCTGACACCAGACTTGGTGGAAATACCAGCAAATACACAGCAAACTGGTTGTCCCAAAAAGAACTTCCCTCGGTCTCTCAGAGAGTCTTTTGGTGAGGGAAATGTATGATAATGACATTTTCCTTATGGGGTGATTTGTGGAATATGCACAGTGTTTACAGAAGATCTATTGTGCATAAATGGCCTCTCTTTGTGATTGACAACACCTGCTGTTTGGGTTAATACCCAAATGGTGTCAAATTCCTCAGGAGAGCCCACTAATGTGTGTCTTTAAAACTGATGCAGCTCCATTATCACTGTGCAACAAGGTCTACACTCAAATGACATAGGGCTTCGGGTTATGCATTCATAAAAATGAATGAAAATTCTGCACAATCGTTATGGAAATACTGTGTTCCTATGCTTTACAGCTCATATTGATTATTGTATTATGTCCTAAGATATTTACTTTTCCCCCTAATTTTCTGAATTATGATTATAAACCTAGAGATGTCATGTTGATAACATTTTTACAGAGAACATCATTTAGTTGATTTCTGTTCTTTTTATATCTATTCCAGGTCTTTTGTACTGTAACATTTGATTCCATTGAGTCAGCCTTGAGAGCAGATCCTTTGTGGCAAGAGTAAGTGAATAAATATCTTATGGCCTAAGCCTCTTTTATGTTAAGTGATATTCAGTGTGAGGAAAGCACTAAAATATAAAGAATAAACTGAGAAACAGGCATCAATTAAACAAACTTATGCTTTTACTATATTTGTTTGTAGCACATTTATGTCTTTACCTGTACTGATTTTCAAATGTACTTGCAAGTTGTCATATAAACTTCTTTTTTTCTCCTGAGACACCACAAAGTTCACAATAGATATCCCCTTAAAATCAAAACTTTATGATTATCTCATAATTATTTTATTAAATGTGGACTTAAGCAAGGTTTGAGAACATTTTAATGCGTGTTAAAAAATGATGCATACAGTTTACATCATTGTAAATCTTGTTTAATATGAACATAGCTTAAAAGCATTTATGTGTAATTGATATCTCCTACTTGATGTTTCCTGCTGTTATTGATATTTTTATCAAGAACTGTTCATGGTAATAATAATAATTATGATAATGATACTAATATGATATGGAGTTTTTTATAGCGCATATCACTGCCGTAGCGTCTGTATGTGCTCAGGACGAAAGATATAAAAGGGTGAAATATACCTGAAATTTATATTAACTTTCCACTGAATATCTAATTTTTGCAGGGACATCAGAGAAAAGAACTTCATGTTGCATTATGAGGTAAGTAGACACTTTCTGATTTTATTAATCCAACATTGAAGAACGTTATTGTATATATATTATATTTGTCATACAAGTCTACTGAAGAAATTTTTGCAAAGACAAAAAACAAAATCGAGAAGCATTTTACAAATGGCAAAATATCATTACGTTTTTCTGTGTTTTGTAATCTATAAAATTATTTATCCGTGCAAAGATTTTAAAGAAATACAGGTTTTCATTTTCATGTTGTGTTTTGTGATGTATTATGTTCTTTCATAAAATGATTAATGTCAGAGTATATATTGTGTATAAATGAATTTCACTAGCTGTCTCTTTTAAACTTAAAGTATCGTTTATTTTCTACCAAAACAAATGTATCACATATTTTTATGTTGATGTTCTGACAAATAAAACATTTCAAGATATAAAAAAATAAAGAAATAACAAATAATCATCTTTCACTTCAAATATACTTGCATGTATCTCTATTTGTATACTTCTGATGCAGTTTCCACCTTACGCTACAAATGAAACAGGCAGGACAGGAGGCATCAATAGGAGAGAGCTAGGTCATGGTTAGTAATGCATTTGTCAATTTGTGGGTCATATTCTTTAAAATGTGTTAAACTGTGTTGTTACTTTCAAGATTAAAATTGTTTCATTTCTCTACTTATGGGTAGATTCCTTTGCAAATGATTTGTTATACTGTTGTTTAATAACAACATGATATATAGAAGGAGATGTGTGATGAATCTACAGTGTTGACACTATCAGGGAAATGAAAAATTCCGAAAATTCAGTTTTGGACCAGTACATTTCTGTAACCTTGTTGTACCTCATCATTTTTTTTTTGTTGCTTTGCAGGAGCTCTAGCTGAGAAAGGTCTTAGACCTGTGGTTCCATCTGACTACCCTTTCACCATTAGACTCACCAGTGAAGTTCTAGAGTCAAATGGTACGTCGTTTTTGTTACTACACTCATCATCTCTTCATTTAATTATTTAGGAACTTGAGTCACATATATATATGCGTGCTCCAGTACTCTACATTTACGAGAAATATTGTTATTAAAAGAAAATTGTTTAGTTCCATGGATAGCAGTAGTACCGTGGAACATTGGATTTGTATTTTACGTTTCTTTGTTATTAAAATATGAAGCAGAGAAACAGAAGCACATGTTTAATAGGGAGTTGAATACTAATAATTTGTTTATTCCTCCTCTTGCTGTTTTAGGTTCATCATCTATGGCAACTGTTTGTGGTGGAAGTCTTGCACTCATGGATGCAGGTATCTATTTCATCATTTTTTACATGGTTCTGAGCATGCAAAATACAAGAGCATAGAATTCACATAGGTTGGATAATGTTGTTAAAGAGATGTCACGTAACAGCTATTTAATCAAATAATAATCATCGTGTTCTGTAGAAATGAATTGTTGTTGCTGATGATTTCATATAGATTGATTATGGTGCCTGACTTGTGTGTGGTATGTGAATTTTGTAACAAAATAAAACAATAAATTATAAGATATACATGTATGTAATAGTAATCAGAGCGTACTGTTGAAGCAAAATCTTTTTGTTTACCCTTACTAGGTGTACCACTCAGCCATCCAGTAGCAGGTGTAGCCATTGGTGTAATTACAGAGACAGAACCTGATGATATCTTCACCATCAAAGACCACAGGATAGTCACAGATCTGCTGGTATGTTGGGCAAGATGCCTTGATTCAGTTATCAAGCTTAAAACTGTATGGAGGAATCATTGTGAAACATTTTAGCATTTTTTTTTTTGGGGGGGGGGGGTTCTGGGAGGGGGGGGATAGTGAAGGACCAAATTGCTTAATTTTGTTTTGATATTTGCTTTAATAAACCTCTATGCTGAACATTTTAAGCAGTATAATCTTTATAGTGGATCAAACTTAATTTAGGAATTGCTTTGTTTGATGTTGAAAGTTTCGCTGTAATTGTTCTGTTTTCTAATGTTTGAACAGGGTATTGAGGACTACATGGGAGATATGGATATGAAGCTGGCTGGAAGCAAGAAAGGAATCACAGCATTACAGGTAAGGGAAGAGAATCGGGCAGTCATAGTGGGCCCTGAAGCTCTCTCAGGTGGGCTGTGAGATCGGCCAAAAGTACTGTAAAAATGCAAAAAAAATGGGGGTAATTAGTGTAATAGTAGCAATACAACTGACAGTGGCACAGCACATATACTTACAACACAATTTGTTCTCTATTTTCTTGTGTCACATTCTATTGTCATTTTTTTTCTTATAAAGCTTTTGAAAGGTGGGCCTCACAGAATTTTGAACAGCTGAAGTGGGCCATGAGTTAAAAAGGGTTAAGAAGTGCAGATCTAAGGGATTGCATATTTACTGTTCATTTGAAAGGTTCAGGTTCAAATTTCAGCTGTAGTAGAAAGACTGTTCTATACCTAGAAATAATGAACAGATCTTTTATTTTTCATTAGAGCCTTTTGAATTGTCTTTATGTAGTGAAGTGAAATAATTATTATTAAATAGAGCTTTAATTTTTGGTAAAACACTCCCTAATAACCCTCCTACTGAAACACCCAATGATGTAATAATTATACTGTGTGAAAAGACTAAATTATAATTATTTTATGCTCAATAATACTTCACTAGCAGTTTGAATGTCATTTTACCATGTATACAGCCATATACAATTCCCCTTAGGTTTTTTAACCTGCCTAATAAACCCTCTCTTAATTGAATTGAATGTTATTTTCATTCATGCTGGTATAAACCAGTAACTCTGATATATATGCAGAAACCATATATTGTATTGGCCGGGATATCTCTCCATCTTTGCTCCTTCATGCTTTTCAAATTTCTTTGTCTTCAAACCTTTTACTATTTTGTTAACCAGACCGATGTGAAAGTGCCCTTGCCCATGAAGATCATTGTAGAAGCCATTCAGGCCGGTACAGCAGCCAAGAGTAAAATCCTCAACATCATGGCGTCATCTATCAGGAAACCTAGAGACCTGAGGAAAAGCAACAGTCCCGTCACGGGTAATCCACTGTGATTTTTGAATAACATCTGAACACTGTTTCAAAAAACCTAAGTTACATAAAGTGATAAAAGTTGCATTTGATTGTCTTTGACAAAATTTATCTTGGAAGTGTAGCACTGCTAGCAGTTGTTTTTATATATAACAAGCCTTATGAAACAGGACACAACATTATGTAATTCTGTGATAAAGATTGTGAGTGGTCATTGTGGCAACTTTTGTTTTCTTTCCTTTTTCTATCACAGAAAACCTTGAAGTACCGATACAGAGGCGATCCAAATTTATTGGGCCTGGTGGTTACAACTTGAAAAAGTTGAGAGTAGAAACTGGTAAGTTTTTTATGCCTCCGCTACAAAGTAGCCGGAGGCATTATGTTTTCTGGTTGTCCGTCCGTCCGTCCGTCCGTCCGTCCGTACGTCTGTACGTACGTCTGTACGTACGTCTGTACGTACGTCCCGTTCTCGTGATCGCATTATCTCAAGAACCAATTGATGGATTACAGCCAAACTTAGGTCATGTATGTATCTTGCAAAGCCAATGAACTGATTAGATTTTGGGGTCACGAGGTCAAAGGTCAAAGTTCACAGGACTTATTATGTATGCAAAAATAGTTCGTGATCGCATTATCTCAAGAACTGATTGATGGATTGCCGCCAAACTTAGGTCATGTATGTATCTTGCAAAGCCAATGAACTGATTAGATTTTGGGGTCACGAGGTCAAAGGTCAAAGTTCACAGGACTTATTATGTATGCAAAAATAGTTCGTGATCGCATTATCTCAAGAACTGATTGATGGATTGCCGCCAAACTTAGGTCATGTATGTATCTTGCAAAGACAATGAACTGATTAGATTTTGGGGTCACGAGGTCAAAGGTCAAAGTTCACAGGACTTATTATGTATGCAAAAATAGTTCGTGATCGCATTATCTCAAGAACTGATTGATGGATTGCCGCCAAACTTAGGTCATGTATGTATCTTGCAGAGACAATGAACTGATTAGATTTTGGGGTCACGAGGTCAAAGGTCAAAGTTCACAGGACTTATTATGTATGCAAAAATAGTTTGTGATCGCATTATCTCAAGAACTTATTGATGGATTACCGCCAAACTTAAGTCATGTATGTATCTTGCAGAGCCAATGAACTGATTAGATTTTGGGGTCACGAGGTCAAAGGTCAGAGTTCACAGGGCTTATTATGTATGCAAAAATAGCTTGTGATCGCATAATCTCAAGAACCAATCGATCAATTACCGCCACACCTAAGTCATGTATATATCTTGCAAAGCCAATGAACTGATTACAGTTTGGGGTCACGAGGTCAAAGGTCGAAGTTCACAGGGCTTATTATGTATGCAAAAAAAGCTTGTGATCGCATTATCTCAAGAACCAATTGATCGATTACCCCCAAACTTTAATCATGTATGTAGCTTGCAGAGCCAATGTCATGAACTGATTTGATTTTGGGGTCACGAGGTCAAAGTTCACAGGGCTTATTATGTTTGCAAAAATAGCTTGTGATCACGTTAAAGGTAAAGACCAGTATTGGTAACGCCCCAATTTCAAAAAATGAAATGGAAGCTCTCATTACCAATCATGTGAAAGAATATGTTTTGACTAATACATGATGATAAAAAATTTGCCGGGAAACCGCCTACTAATTCATATATTTGGTAAATTTATTTCTCTCATGGTCGTGTGAGAGAGATAGGGTAGTCCCATATACATCTTTCTGTGTATAGTGCTTGTAACTTTACGAAGAATGAGCCAAATTTCTTATCATTTTGATGATTCCAGAACCTTGCAGATGCTAGATGCTAGATGATCAACCTTTTCTGATCGATTCCACAACGTTTCTTTCACAATGCAATCGCATGACCATTACTGGTCTTTACCTTTAAAGAACCGATTGATGAAAATAATTTGCTTTTAATAGATGCAGAAAAAACAAAAGATATAACAGAGCAAAAATAGAGTAAAATCGAATAACTAATTAGGAAGTTATGAAATTTTTGCAATGAAGTATGAAAAGCTATGGAACTTAGAAAGTCACTATACAAATTGCCAATTTGGTTATCAGTTTGTGACGTCATTGCCTCACTATTTATCAAATGCTTTATATATCTTTATCCCATTAATTTCCTTTTTAAAAAAGCTTGATTTCCCTATGCCTCTCCCAGGTTATATGATTTGTATCATATAGCGTACATGTACATGACATTTCACAAAAACTGTTATGAACTTTGAAGAACTGTTACTATTTTCTGAATATGGTATACCGGTATTCATAATCATTGATTTTTACATTAATCGATTATCAAAATTCACATTTTTCATGATTTAACTGAAAAAATTAGTCTATATTAGTGCATCCACACAAGAGCATATTACTATCAATATAACTTGTATGCTGGTGTGAGGAAATTAGATTTTTAGGGGGGAAATTGGAAATTTATATTATCAATATAAAGAACACACTTGGTGGATAGTGAGACAATAACATCAACGACTCATGAGTGAGTTGCCAATTTGTCTTGTGATTTTTAAAGTTTTTTATGTCATTAAATATTCATAACTTTAATATTAGTTATTTGATTTTGCTCAATCTTTTTTTTAAATTGGTTTTTAATTGTCTGATTTTTCTGCTTCTATTGAAAGCAAGTTATTTTAAAGTGGACTTGCCCTTTAAGTGCTGGCTGACATGTTTTTGTTCTAATATTGAATCATAATGTTTCATTTGTGTCATCAGAGGCACCTCATACAAATGTTTTTACTCTTTAAAATCTTAACCGGAGAGCCCTCATAGAACTTGTATTGACATGCACACATAACCCCGAGGTAAAAGTATGTACCTTGGGTATGGTATGTGCCATTATAGAGGAGAGATCACTCTTTTAATTGATACATATAGATATTCTGTTTTGCTTCTACCATTAGGTATAGACATCCAGACCTCTTACCACACAGACCTTCTTTATGTAATGGGGAATTTGGCACTGAGAGGGTTATAGACTTACCATTTTGACTTCAGAAACTGGCACAAATCCAGATGACATCACTGTAATTTGTTTGAGTACACATGGTCCAGTAGTGAGCATCTAATGTGTGTTGGTTCCTAGTTGACATCCTGGTGGAAACTGCTCCGTTGCATCTTCTATTGTACGGCATGACTATGCTTTGAGTGAAGAGGCTGATTGGAGATCGCCAACTGTAAAGGCTGGAAATAAGGTCAATGGTCACATTAATAATTCTGTAAATTGTCTACTTTCACAATAAATCAAGACATATTTGTATAACATGGAATGTGTTGGAATTTGTTGAGGAGAAAGGTGAGCTATAAAGTGAGCGTACATTTTTTTGCACCAAATACTTATTAAAAAGAGAATATTTTTTTAATCAGACGAATTGAATTGTTTATATGGTCTTTTTCTTAATATCTCAAGAAATAATAGCTAAAATCTTTGTCTATTAGTAACAGACCTGGGTTTGAAAACCTTGATTTTGATAGGCTGTTAAGCCCTAGTTGTTACCATGGTAATTGCCATTGACCGCAAAGTTACCATCAATGGTAAGTTTTATGTAACAGACCCAGTTGTATTGTTTAAGTGAATATTAAATATATTTGCATAACATACATTTTAAAGAGATCATAGATAGATTTACCATTTGTTCAAAAACTGGCAAGAATCCAGATAACATCATGATCACTGTAATGTGTTGCACTCTGCCAGATGTTGGTAGGGGTATTGGAGTAGACATGGTCCAGTAGTGAGCCACTGATGTGAGTTGGTTTCTTGACATCCTGGTGGAAACTGCAACATTGCATTTGCCGTTGTACTGCGTGGCTGTGCTTGGATGTGAGGAGATTGATGTTGAAATCACCAACTATAAATGCTGGCAGGTGGGTTGCATTAGCTAATTCCAAGAGATGACAGAAGGCTTTTGTGAATTGATTCATACTTGACTTGGGATTTCTGTAGACATTCACCAAGAGAAATGGAGGGTGGGTCAGGGGCTTGATGATTGCACTTTGGATCTCCAGTTGAGGCATGTAACATTCCATCGCATGCAGATTGTATGTTGAAGATGATCTGATGAACATACACAGCCCTCCTCCAGGATTTGATGAAAATCTGTCTTTCCTCAGCTGATCAAAGTTTTGAAGATGAAAGTTGCTTTGTCTGTGTTTTGAAGTGAGCCATGTTTCTGAGATAGAAATTGCAATGCAGTTTTCAAAGCCAGGCATCTTTTTCAAGTCTTCATGATGGGCAGGTAGTGACCTGACGTTTTGAACTGCTATTAGCACAGGTTGGCTCTTGTCTGTGAGTGCTGCAGAGATGTCATCATATGTTGTTTGTAACAGCATATCTGTGCGCATTCGTTCCATTTCAGCCTTCACTGCAGTACTTGCTCTGATTTTGCTTTCATGCAGATCCAGGAGATGGAGACCTGAGCGTTTTGGGACTCTGCTTAGAGCCACATAACATTGACCATCTGCGAATCTGCTCTTCATTGAAACAACTATATCTGTTACCGTGAGTCCTTGGACTTTGTGAATGGTAGTTGCCCAACAGAGTCGCAGGGGGAACTGGCACCTTGTTACTTCCAAGCCTTGTTTCTTTGCAGAGATTGAGAACTTAACATCAATTCGCTGGATTGGTACTGCTGTAGTGTGTTGTGATGTGCCGTAGTGAATTGACAATCGCAATGCTGAACCAACTGTAGGGTTATCAAACTGGATCAGGACTGCCTTTGGATTGCTTGCTGGTGGATTGCATTCAACAAAATCGACAACTGTCCCAAGTGCACCATTTACAAGTCCATCTGTGACATCCATATTTCTGGTGAGCATCACTCTAGAACCAACTTTTAATTCCAAGACATGTGGCAATCCACCTGTGAATCTAGCATCTGTACTTGTGACATGACTCTTGAGACAACTAGGCTTTTTGTCTACCGCTATACATCTTCTGATTGGACCCTCTACCTTGCTTAGTTTCTCTGTGTTGTATTCATTGACTCTTGCATTTGTAGCAAATACATGCAGTGCATCTGAAGGATAGTTGTCATCGCTCGGTGATATGATGCATTGTTCTAGGGTAGTCATGTCTTCCTGTGTTTGCTCTCCTACTCTGATTCTGTTCAGAAGTTCTGCAAAGGCTCTGTCATCTTTTTGCCTCATGATTTCATCCAGCTCAGCAAACTGGAAGTTGTCTTGCCAAAGGGAGCCAGCCAATCTTGCAAATAAATCTGCAGCATCTTCAAACACAAATTTCTGACAAACTGGTGCAAGCTGGTATAGATCTCCAAATGCCAGAACGGATATGCCACCAAAGATTTTGTTGACGCCTTTAATTTCTCGAAGGCGCTGGTCCACAGTCATAAGAAGATCGCAACCTACCATGGATACCTCATCTATGATTAAGATATCCAAATCAGCAAGTTTGCAGCGTAGGGTATTCCTCTTTTGATCACTCAGTTTTTTGTAGACTTTGGTCTGACCCAGTGGTAGGAGAAATGTTGAGTGCAGGGTGCTTGCTTGGATGTTGAATGCTGCAGTACCAGTTGGTGCAGTCAGTAGCACTCTCACTGCTTCTGGATTACTTCCTTCATGTTTCAACGTACGAATAGCCATCTGGTAAATGGTAGATATGAGATGTGATTTGCCTGTTCCTGCACCTCCTGTTACACAAAGCTGCACTGGCTGTAGATCAACGTGTGTCTTGCGGCTTTTCACCAAATCCACACACCAGTTATTGATGTATGAAAACACTTTGTACTGCCCAGTGTTTAGAGTTAGCACACTGTTCCTGTATTGTTCATCAGATAGGTAGTTCGGCCTGTGTTCAATGGCTAGTGGAATGGTAGTACCAATACATGACTCCTGAACGTCAGTAACTGTCTGATCGGAACTTGGTTGGAGAAAACTATGATCGGGGTGGTCTTGAGGAGGATCTGTCTGGGATTCTGCATTTTCCTGCTGGGCTGCTGTATCGAGAGTATCCCAGGCATGTTCTGGTGGTCCTAATTGTTCATGCTCTTCAATAGCATGCTCGATTATTTCAGTGAACGACTCCAGACTGGATCGCTTTGACAAGATGTCTTGGGAGATGGAGTGATAATGCTCAGCATACGTCCCATGGCCATTCTTTAGATCAAATTCTTCTCTTCTCCATGGATGGTAGAGCATTAGCATGTGGTGACAGTATTTTTCTTCCTCTTGTGTTTCATTGAACTTGTGGTATCTGATAATGCGTGGCTTCTTGCGTTTTATCATGTAGCCCTTGCCATCCATTAACTTGATAGGTGTTGCCTTTGCTGCACTCGATTCAAGAAGATCAGGGTGAAATTCTGCTGATTCTTGTGGTTCTTCCTGTACCGTATTGTACGAAGAAACATACCAACTGACAAATTCTGCAAGAGTCATCTGCTCCAGAATCAATGGCCGATGTGCATATTTTTGAGGCATGGTTTGGACATACACATCCTCACTTTCTTCATCAAGATTCTCCAAAATACTTTTGGGTTTCAAGAAGACAACTCTGTTTTCTGGAAGATCTGTTTGGATGAAAACTGTCTGGAAAGTGGAACGATGAAGTGGCAGACCAAGCACTCTGTAAACAGCTTCTTGTGCACTGACTTCTCTGGCATTAAGAAAACAGGATGCTACTTCCTTCATTCTGTGCTTGATGTCTGAGTCCTTATAGGATTTGCTTACTTCTTTCAGCGCCTGTCCCATTTCTCGTTCATCCTTTGTCACATAGGAAATGATGTAGTGAATGCAGGCATATGGATTGCAGACAAATTGAAGATCCATATTGGCCTGCCATGCTTTCAAGACGACTGGGTTGTATGAATTGATATTGACTTCTTGAGGTTGTCTTCTGTATACGATGGATTTTCCTTTCAAGTTGACACCAAGAGCTTTGTTGTAGTCAATTTCGGAAATGTTCACCTGATGAAGTAATTCTTGCACTGTGCTTTTGTCACTGCATTCTCCTTCTAACGCATCTTTTACTTTGTTCAGTATCTCTGTTGAAGATTTGACAATTCTTTGTTTCTCTTTTGGATCCTCATCAGAAGGTGTGTCTGCCACCACTGTCTTAGAAGCCATGGGCCTTGGGTAATGAAATCTACAGCTCTTCCCAGTTTTGCGGCATGATGCAGAGTGTGAGTGCCTTTGCAGAGTAGAAACTAGAGTATGCATCAGCTCATCATCATCATCAGAAGGAAGTTCACAGGTGACATACTGATCAATGAACTCTGTCACATTCTCCTCGGTGTCATCATGTCGTGGTGCTTGATCTATCCACAGCACACAGTGAGCATGAGGGGAACCTCTCTGTTGGAATTCAATGCGATACATGTAGTTTTTCACCTTGCCAAGTGGATTCACGTCAGACAGAATAACATCTCTGAACAAACATTGTAGTCTGTGGTCAAAATGCCTTGCTGCTGTTACTGGATTGGATCCAAGAAGCTTGCATTTGTCTTCCCATGACATGTTGGTGATATCATCATCTGACAATCGCTGTCCCTGCTGAAGAGCAATGGCTTGGAGTGTGTCTGTCCATCTGAGGTCTGCTGCAGAAAGGGTAAGGAACCAAGTGAAAAGTCCTAGCTGTTTCACTCCAGCCAGTATCTTGAACATGACACTTTGCCAGTATGGAGGTGAGCCTCGGACAGTTTGCAGCATGTTGTAGGCCTTATCATTGAAGATGATTCTATTCAGTCTTTGAGGATCTTTAATTAGTCCAGCTGTTACCCTTTCTCCATCATCTGTGTTGATTCTTGCCTTGCGTAGAGCAACAGAAATGTTGTCCATTACTTGTTTGTACTCTGTGATGAACTGTGCGAAGAAGAGATATTCTACATTTCTAGCGAATCTTGAATCCTTGTTCAAAAGTCTTGCATTGAAATACTTTTTGGCAGATAGTTTAGTGCATCTGTTTACTTGAAACCCAAACTGTCCAGTTGGAAACAACGTAGGAAATGCTTGCTCCTCGCAGTGTTCATCCATCATGATAGATATTGGTTTTCTCCCCTCTCCAGGTGCGATGCTGTAGATGCTGTCTGAGCTCATTGTAGGATCAGTGGGTTGCACACATGTGTCATATTTGATCCCTCGCAGACGATCTCTGGGATCAGTTTCCTCCTCATCCATGTCTATTTCTTCATTTTGATTTTTGTCATCATTTTCTCCTGCTGGTCTTGACCTTCCCTCGTCAAGATCTCTGATTGCCGTATCACCAATGTTCTTGTCCGTCACTGCTTCTGTAAGCTCCTTCCATATCTCAGGATCTTCATTTAGACATTGTTCCTCCCATTCACTATTTTCCACTGTTGCTAAGTAGAATTTGTTGATTGTTTTTAATTTTCCAAGAGCAGCTTGAACCATTCCTGGACGAATGTTCTGGTAAGCCACATGACTCTTGTACTGGATTTTTCGTTTCAACTTGAGTGGAATGATACCAGCCTGTGAAGGAGTCCGAGGGAGACTTTTACAGACCTTTTCTGCAATCACAGGGACATTTACAACAGCACCCTTTATTCCGGCTTGTTTTCCTCTCGGAAGTGCCAGTATCTTCATGAATGGATATCGTTGAGCTAGGAGTCTTGCCTCAAGCTCTGTGAGATCTTTTAGTTCATCTGGTACATCAGCCACTTCAAGTTTATTGGACACACACTGTGGAGGTACCTTCTCTTTCTTTAAGTAGTTATTACAAGTCTTGCATATCCATTCAAGTCCAGCGAAACTTGTGTACTTAGTTGTGCATTTTTCCAGGAAGTTAATACTAGCCTTGTATGAACTTTGTCGGAAACTGAAGACTGATTGCCTGTACATTTGTCTATGGCAGCTTGTACACACATACACTGGAGCTTCATTCTTGTGCATCAGAAAAGTGGAGACTATTTTCTCTATTGTTGAGGGATGACGTGCTTGTTTCTTTCGAATATTGTCATTTACTTGAAGTGTTCGTTTCTCATGACGAGTTGTCCTTTTTCGAACAGATTGTTTTCTTAGTCTATCTGCCTCAATTTGCACTTCTTTCACCTCATCCGGCAAAGATCTTCGGTGAAGAAGTTTTTTCCTCCTCTCTTTTTCATCATTCTGTTGTTTTACTTCATTTGATTGGTTATTGCGTAGAGATGCTTTCCGTTTCCTTTCTTTCTCAGCTTCCATTTCCTTTACCCCGGCAGGAGTTTCCATCCTTTTTTTGTTGCGTAGAGATGCTTTCCGTTTCCTTTCTTTCTCAGCTTCCATTTCCTTTACCCCGGCAGGAGTTTCCATCATTAGTTTTTTGCGTAGAGATGCTTTCCGTTTCCTTTCTTTCTCAGCTTCCATTTCCTTTACCCCGGCAGGAGTTTCCATCCTTTTTTTGTTGCGTAGAGATGCTTTCCGTTTCCTTTCTTTCTCAGCCTCTCTTTCCTTTACCCCGGCAGGAGTTTTCGTTCTCATTTTCTTGCGTAGAGATGCTATCCGTTTCCTTTCTTTCTCTGCCTCTCTTTCCTTTACCCCAGCAGGAGTTTCCATTATTAGTTTTTTGCGTAGAGATGCTTTCTGTTTCCTTTCTTTCTCAGCTTTTCTTTCCTTTACCCCAGCAGGACTTTCCGTTCTTATTTTGTTGCGTAGAGATGCTATCCGTTTCCTTTCTTTCTCAGCTTCTCTTTCCTTTACCCCAGCAGGAGTTTTTGTTCTTTTTTTCTTGCGTAGAGCTGCTATCCGTTTCCTTTCTTTCTCAGCCTCTCTTTCCTTTACCCCAGCAGGAGTTTCCATTATTAGTTTTTTGCGTAGAGATGCCTTCTGTTTCCTTTCTTTCTCAGCTTTTCTTTCCTTTACCCCAGCAGGACTTTCCGTTCTTATTTTGTTGCGTAGAGATGCTATCCGTTTCCTTTCTTTCTCAGCTTCTCTTTCCTTTACCCCAGCAGGAGTTTTTGTTCTTTTTTTCTTGCGTAGAGCTGCTATCCGTTTCCTTTCTTTCTCAGCCTCTCTTTCCTTTACCCCAGCAGGAGTTTCCATTATTAGTTTTTTGCGTAGAGATGCCTTCTGTTTCCTTTCTTTCTCAGCTTTTCTTTCCTTTACCCCAGCAGGACTTTCCGTTCTTATTTTGTTGCGTAGAGATGCTATCCGTTTCCTTTCTTTCTCAGCTTCTTCTTTTTTTTGAACAGCAGTTTTCCTTGACCTCAAAGTCAGCATTCGCCCTCTTTCTTTACCTTTTGTCATTGTTTTTGCTTCCTCAGATAGCTTTATGCGATAGAAAGCCTTTCGTAGCTTTTCCTTTTCCTTAGTCTTGATTTTCTTCTTCTTTGCTGTCTTCAAGGGACCCTTTTTGGTAGATTGGGTTTGCTTTTGCTGGACTTTTTTTTTTTTTTCTTGTGATTTGAAGGTTTCCTGTTTGTTTGATTGATCACAAAAATAGTCGAACAGGGTGTTCTTTGAACATGAGGGCTTTGATGGCAAACATGAAGATACAATCGCTGGAGTCACTTCAAACATATCCTGTGCTAGACCAATACTTGTTGCCAACTCATGTGTGTGTCTCACCACTTCCTCAATTCTTGAAAATGAAAGGACAACTGCGGAGCCATTTGAATGTCTTAACCCTTCATCATCTCTGCTGTGGCTGTCAAAGAAGAAGTATTTCTCTCCAGCATGTAGTAGTCCGATTGTAGAACATGGTGTCTTTGAGCCAATGGTGATGAACAGACATGGATGTTTCACAGAACCTTGTAGTATTGCATCAGAGAGACAGTATTGTCCATTATCTGGAAATGACTCTGTGTGAACTAAATTTCCAGCGAGTGGATCTGCTATTCTTACTTTGTAAGTAACATTGTGAAGTCTAACATATTCTGGTAGCTCGTTGATCATGAAGTAGATTTCACTTGATTTCCTTTTCATAATTTCATTTTGGTAAGTATTTGCACCCCTATGAAGAATACAGTTCACATCACTTTTACTCCAAGTTGTTGGATTAGTGTCTTGAGCAGTCACTAGAAATTGAAGTACATTGCATGTACATTGTCGCCCTGCTGCAACTCCAAAAATGATATGTCCTTGGTGGTAGTCTGCTTTGGCGACAAGAGTCTTTGATGAACCTCCTACAATCCTTGAACTTTGCATCCGTTGTCTTATTAGTGCAGCACGCTGCTTTGCACTCTGTTTCTTGACTTTCATTGTGGATTCTGGGAAAAAAAAGTAGATAAAATAATATAATTTAATATTCTGTTTTTTATATAGCGCCCAATACATTGATCCAACAATGTGCCTAAGTGCTTTACAGATATATTATTACCCCGGTCATCGGATTCAGGCTTACCCGCACACAATGTATGCACATTTTCCACTCCCTGGGGAGTATTCCAGCCAGTCGCCATTTTACAAGCGCACACTTGCTCATCCAACCACATGAACTTTTGCATCCTACCGGGTACCCATTTAACACCTGGGTGGAGAGTTACAAGTTTAGGTAAATATCTTGCCAAAGAATATTAGTGCCATGTCTCGATTCAAACCCTCGACCTTCGCATCTTCAGTCAAGCGCCTTAAACCACTCGACCACGACACTCCTAATCCTAATAAGTCACTTAGGAGATCATAATTGATATCATTCATGTTATAATGAACAAGATTGCAATCTTATCAGGGAAGCAAATTTAATTCAATTAAATTTGTTCTACATTGACTATAATGCCAATTTAGAGGGGCTCTAAATGGGTATTTTGGAGCTAGATTGCCCATTTCTTAACTGAATCCTATGCTTAAATGTACAGTTTCATGCATAATGACAACATACTACACTATATACAATCCAGCGATGGAAGAACATTAGTTAGACACAAGAATATAGTGGAGTAATGAGCAAACTCCTCACTTAACCACAAAATTTCTCATCTGGTTCTTTGTCATGTACAAATAATTACAAAAGTTATCCAATAATTAAAATAGGTTCACTGTAAACATTTACCTAAATGTCATGTTGCTTGATATTTCAACTGGTGGTTTCCACAAGTCATGCCACTGATGATAGACCTTTCATGGATTCTTCTCAGTGGTCCTGCATGATAAATATAAAAAAACATCACCACATTTGAAATATATCATATTCAATAGTGTTTTCACTCTCTCAATACAAGGGCTATATTTGTATGCAACTTGTATTAAGAGAGAGAGTTGAAGTGAATTCAGGACTATGTGGTTGGGATAAATATCACTTTTTTGCATGTGTTTTGTTGCATTTTGCATCAGTGTAAATCCATTCCACATTGTCTAGAATTCACCCCCCAAAATGATCCTTTAGCCATATTGCTGTCATAACGATTTCATTTTTAATAAGAGATTAAAGGAAACACTTCGATAATGTCCATGATTTGAAACTTATTTTAAACCCTTGATCTGAATTTTTTTTTTCCCTTCAATTTTTGTGTTTTATCTAGAGTCAACAAATGACACTTCATTTATGACAGCAATATGTTACCGGCACCACGGCGAGGACGCGGATCATGTATTTAGACTAAACACAGCAAAAATATGTCCAAAACCTGTTCCACAATGGATTTGACTTTTGTTTATAATTATATGACGCACATAGCGCTTTTTGCAAATCAGCCTTGTGTGAAGTTCATTACTCATAGTTAATACGAGTTATCAAGCAAGCACCCTGTCAAGTTGTATTAATGGACGGTTCTGCTGTGTGTAATCTAAATCGGTGCCATTTTTTTTGGGTTTTTTTTGTTTTGTTTATTAACATTGTAAAACATGAACATAACAAAAGACATCATTTTAAACATTGATATACATGAACATACAAGATTGATGTACATGAACATAGAAGATTGATATACATAGTGTGTAGTTAATTGTCTAGAGTGAACAAAGTATACAACGATCATATAATGCAATTATATGATATTAGTATGTGCCATTTTCATGTGTGTTACTATTGAAAGGGCCTAATCAAGGCTTTAAAAAATATATAACCTTGAATATCATATTTTGGAATTTTTGTTCTTGCTCTCCATAAGCCATACATTTGCATAATTTGTCATTGATAAATATAATACTTATAAAATCAACTACTATACCACTTGTCAAAATGATCCAGTTATGATCCAAAATGAGCCATGAAATAATTAATTAATTTAGGTCAGTGCTCATTGGTTTTCCTGCCACTGGCAAATGAACATGTGATCACATAAATATAAATGAGCAATCAATCGAAAGGAGCTTTTGGGAAGGATTCTTCTTCAACTTGTATTTTTAAATAAGGACTGGTAGCATCTTATACAAAACAAAGGAATGTGTAATGCTTACAGGACATACAAAATGATATTACAACTCCTGAGAGCTGCCTGCCTGCAGGTTGGAGTTCTCATCTGGTTTTCTTTTTATATTTTTTAGTCTTGTTCATCTGTATCGGAGCCATTCTATCCCAAGAGTCATCTGCTCCAGAATCAATGGCCGATGTGCATATTTTTGAGGCATGGTTTGGGCATACACATCCTCACTTTCTTCGTCGAGATTCTCCAAAATACTTTTGGGTTTCAAGAAGACAACTCTGTTTTTTGGAAGATCTGTTTGGATGAAAACTGTCTGGAAAGTGGAACAATGAAGTGGCAGACCAAGCACTCTGTAAACAGCTTCTTGTGCACTGACTTCTCTGGCATTAAGAAAACAGGATGCTACTTCTTTCATTCTGTGCTTAATGTCTGAGTCCTTATAGGATTTGCTTACTTCTTTCAGCGCCTGTCCCATATTTCTCGTTCATCCTTTGTCACATAGGAAATGATGTAGTGAATGCAGGCATATGGATCGCAGACAGATTGAAGATCCATATTGGCCTGCCATGTTTTCAAGAATACTGGGTTGTAATGAGTTGATATTGACTTCTTGAGGTTGTCTTCTGTACACGATGGATTTTCCTTTCAAGTTGACAGTAAGAGCTTTGTTGAAGTCAATTTCGGAAATGTTCACCTGAAGAAGTAGTTTTTGCACTGTGCTTTTGCCACTGCATTCTCCTTCTAATGCATCTCTTACTTTGTTCAGTATCTCTGTTGAAGATTTGACAATTCTTTGTTTCTCTTTTGGATCCTCATCAGAAGGTGTGTCTGCCACCACTGTCTTAGAAGCCATGGGCCTTGGGTAATGAAATCTACAGCTCTTCCCAGTTTTGCGGCATGATGCAGAGTGTGAGTGCCTTTGCAGAGTAGCAATTGCTGTCGATCCCTGCTGAAGAGCAATTACTTGGAGTGTGTCTGTCCATCTGAGGTCTGCTGCAGAAAGGGTCAGGAACCAGGTGAAAAGTCCTAGCTGTTTCACTCCAGCCAGTATCTATTCAGTCTTTGAGGATCTTTAATTAGTCCAGCTGTTACCCTTTCTCCGTCATCTGTGTTGATTCTGGCCTTGCGTAGAGCAACAGAAATGGTGTCCATTACTTGTTTGTACTCTGTGATGAACTGTGCGAAGAAGAGATATTCTACATTTCTAGCAAATCTTGAATCCTTGTTCAAAAGTCTTGCATTGAAATACTTTTTGGCAGATAGTTTAGTGCATCTGTTTACTTGGAACCCAAACTGTCCAGTTGGAAATAACGTAGGAAATGCTTGCTCCTCGCAGTGTTCATCCATCATGATAGATATTGGTTTTCTTCCCTCGCCAGGTGCTATGCTGTAGATGCTGTCTGAGCTCATTGTAGGATCAGTGGGTTGCACACAGGTATCATATTTGATCCCACGCAGACGATCTCTGGGATCAGTTTCCTCCTCATCCATGTCTATTTCTTCATTTTTATTTTTGTCATCATTTTCTCCTGCTGGTTTTGACCTTTCCTCGTTAAGATCTCTGATTTCCGTATCACCAATGTTCTCGTCCGCCACTGCTTCTGTAAGTTCCTTCCATATCTCAGGATCTTCATTTAGACATTGTTCCTCCCATTCACTACTTTCCACTATTGATAAGTAGAATTTGTTGATCGTTTTTAATTTTCCAAGAGCAGCTTGAACCATTCCAGGACGAATGTTCTGGTAAGCTACATGACTCTTGTACTGGATTTTTCTTTTCAACTTGAGTGGAATGATACCAGCCTGTGAAGGAGTCCGAGGGAGACTTTTACAGACCTTTTCTGCAATCACAGGGACATTTACAACAGCACCCTTTATTCCGGCTTGTTTTCCTCTCGGAAGTGCCAGTATCTTCATGAATGGAGATCGTTGAGCTAGGAGTCTTGCCTCAAGCTGTGTAAGATCTTTTAGTTCATCTGGTACATCAGCCACTTCAAGTTTATTGGACACACATTGTGGAGGTACCTTCTCTTTCTTTAAGTAGTTATTACAAGTCTTGCATATCCATTCAAGTCCAGTGAAACTTGTGTACTTAGTTGTGCATTTTTCCAGGAAGTTAGTACTCGCCTTGTATAAACTTTGTCGGAAACTGAAGACCGATTGCCTGTACATTTGTCTATGGCAGCTTGTACACACATACACTGGAGCTTCATTCTTGTGAATCAGAAAAGTGGAGACTATTTTCTCTAGTGTTGAGGGAGGACGTGCTTGTTTCTTTCGAATATTGTCATTTACTTGAAGTGTTCGTTTCTCATGACGAGTTGTCCTTTGTCTAACAGATTGTTTTCTTAGTCTATCTGCCTCAATTTGCACTTCTTTCACCTCATCTGGTAAAGATCTTTGGTGAAGTAGTTTTTTCCTTCCCTCATTTTCATCATTTTCATCATTCTGTTGTTTTACTTCCTTTGATTGGTTATTGCGAAGTGATGCTATACGCTTTCTTTCTTTCTTGGCTTCTCTAGGAGTTTTACTTTGTCTTTTAATTCATCACCATTTCTTTCTTTCTACTAGGATCGAAAAGTTAGGCCCCATATCGACTCTCATTTCTTTCTTTAAGTAGTTATTGCAGGTCCTGCATTTCTTCAAGAAGGAATCAGGGCTACCCATGTGAACAAATAAATTATATTCTCTACTAACTGTCTACTTCTAACTGGATCATTTTGACAAGGTGTCTTTTATCATATTGAAATACTAAGAGTTGGCATTGTACGTATCATATTTTTCTCAATATTAGACCCCGTTCTCACTCACTTCCTAGACCGATCCAGGCTAAATCGATCTAGCCTGGATCGGTCTAACTGCGAAAAACAAAGAACAACTTTAGAAAAACAGAAAAAGAATTGATAGAAGGAAAACAAAAAATAACATGACGAATGATAGAAAGAAAAAAATGATAGAATAATAAAAGAAAAATAACATAAGAGGTGAAAGAAGAAAAAACAAAGACTAACATAGGGAAAGACAGAGAGAAAATGATAATTAATCGAAATTTAAAAAATAGAAAAGAAGATGAAAGATGGAAAAACAAAGAATAGCATAAGAAAAACAGTAAAAGAGAATGATGGAAGGAAAACAAAGAATAACATGACAAAAGATTAAAAAAATGACAAAAAGAAAAGAAGAATAACATAAGAAGTGAAAGAAGGGGAAAAAAGGGAAGACAGAAAGAGAAAATGATAAAGAATAGATAATCGAAAGATCGTGCGTAACATTTGACCTGCTGACCTTTGCAATCCCAGCAACAGGAGCGGTCTAGCTCGTTCGGGCTATACCATAGCAACAAGAGCGGTTTAGCTTGTGAGTAAGAACATAAACGAAGGTTTCTTTTATTATAGTAAAATACTAAGAGTTGGCATTGTATCTATCATATTTTTCTTAATATGAAGTTAAACTGACATATTATTATTACTTTTAACTTCCAGTCGCATAAACCATGCACTTGACACTATGATTGCAGTTAATAAGTACATTTTCAGAAATCTCAGCAGATCTAATTGACAACACCTTGATAAGACAATGCTAAAACATGGTTAGAGTACACTAATACACCTTGCACCCTAATAAGTATATTTACTCTATACATTTTCAGAAATCTCAGCAGATCTAATTGACAACACCTTGATAAGACAATGCTTAAAACATGGTTAGAGTACACTGTTACAGTAATACACCGTGGACCCTAATGGGTGCACAGTGTCATGATCCTTTAGCCATATTGCTTTCTGATATCATTGCAGCGCAAAAAGTACAGCTTTGATTTGTAACCTAAAAGCGCGACATTCAAATTTTGTTATGTGCAGAATGATGTGAAAGCAATATGTTACCGGCACCACGGCGAGGACGCGGATCATGTATTTAGACTAAACACAGCAGAAATATGTCCGAAACCTGTTCCTCATTTGGATTTTACTTTTGTTCATAATTGACGCATATAGCGGATTTTGCAAAATCAGCCTTGTGTGAACTTTGATAATTACTTATGGTTAATATTATTAATAAGGCAAGCACCCTTTGAAGTTTTATAAATGGACAGTTCTGCTGTGTGTAATCTAAATCGGTGCCATGTTTTTTTTTTTTTTAAATCAATTTTATTAACACAGTAGAACATGAACATAATAAAAGACATCATTTTCAACATTGATATACATGAACATAGAAGATGGTATACATCGAGAGTAATTAATTGTCTAGGGCTATCAAAGTAAACAACGATCATATAATACAATTATACAATATTAGTGTGTGCCATTTTCACATATGTTACTATTCAAAAGGCCTATTCAAGGCGTAACAAAAATGCATATCATTCTTTGGAATTTTTGCTCTTGCATTTCGTAAACCATACATTTGCATAATTTGTCATTGAAAAATAAAATACTTAAATCAACTACTATGTCAAAATGATCCAGTTAAGATTCAAAATGAGCCATAAAATAATTTAGGTCAAGCGTAGGGTATTCCTCTTTTGATCACTCAGTTTTTTGTAGACTTTGGTCTGGCCCAGTGGTAGGAGAAATGTTGAGTTCAGGGTGCTTGCTTAGATGTTGAATGCTGCAGTACCAGTTGGTGCAGTCAGTAGCACTCTCACTGCTTCTGGATTACTTCCTTCATGTTTCAGCGTACGAATAGCCATCTGGTAAATGGTAGATATGAGATGTGATTTGCCTGTTCCTGCACCTCCTGTTACATACAGAGCTGCACTTGCTGTAGTTTAACATGGGGCTTGCAGCTTTTCACCAAATCCACACACCAGTAATTGATGTATGAAAACATTTTGTACTGCCCAGTGTTTAGAGTTTACTCTTCATCAGAAAGGTAGTTTTGCCTGTGTTCAATGGCCAGTGGAATGGTAGTGCCAAGGCATGACTCCTGAACGTCAGTTACTGTCTGATCGGAACTTGGTTGGAGGAAACTATGATCGGGGTGGTCTTGAGGAGGATCTGTCTGGGATTCTGCATTTTCCTGCTGGGCTGCTGTATCGAGAGTATCCCAGGCATGTTCTGGTGGTCCTAATTGTTCATGCTCTTCAATAGCATGCTCGATTATTTCAGTGAACAACTCCAGACTGGATCGCTTTGACAAGATGTCTTGGGAGATGGAGTGATAATGCTCAGCATACGTCCCATGGCCATTCTTTAGATCAAGATCTTCTCTTCTCCATGGATGGTAGAGCATTAGCATGTGGTGACAGTTTTTAGCTCATCCTGTTGTGGTATCTGATAATGCATGGTTTCTTGCGTTTTATCATGTAGCCCTTGCCATCCAGTAACTTAATGTGTTGCCTTTGCTGCAGGGTGGAATTCTGCTTATTCTTGTGGTTCTTCCTGTACCGTATTGTACAAAGAAACATACCAACTAGTAAATTCTGCAAGAGTCATCTGCTCCAGAATCAATGGCCAATATGCGTATTTTTGAGGCATGGTTTGAGCATACACATCCTCACTTTCTTTGTCGAGATTCTCCAAAATACTTTTGGTTTTCAAGAAGACAACTCTGTTTTTTGGAAGATCTGTTTGGATGAAAACTGTCTGGAAAGTGGAACGATGAAATGGCAGACCAAGCACTCTGTTAACAGCTTCTTGTGCACTTGCTGACTTCTCTGGCATTAAGAAAACAGGATGCTACTTCTTTCATTCTGTGCTTGATGTCTGAGTCCTTATAGGATTTGCTTATATACTTCTTTCAGCGCCTGTCCCATTTCTCGTTCATCCTTTGTCACATAGGAAATGATGTAGTGAATGCAGGCATATGGATTGCAGACAAATTGAAGATCCATATTGGCCTGCCATGCTTTCGAGACGACTGGGTTGTATGAGTTGATATTGACTTCTTGAGGTTGTCTTCTGTACACGATAGATTTTCCTTTCAAGCTGACACAAAGAGCTTTGTTGTAGTCAATTTCGAAAATGTTCACCTGATGAAGTAATTCTTGCACTGTGCTTTTGTCACTGCATTCTCCTTCTAATGCATCTCTTACTTTGTTCAGTATCTCTGTTGAAGATTTGACAATTCTTTGTTTCTCTTTTGGATCCTCATCAGAAGGTGTGTCTGCCACCACTGTCTTAGAAGCCATGGGCCTTGGGTAATGAAATCTACAGCTCTTCCCAGTTTTGCGGCATGATGCAGAGTGTGAGTGCCTCTGCAGAGTAGACACTAGAGTATGCATCAGCTCATCATCATCTGAAGAAGGTAGTTCACAGGTGACATACTGATCAACGAACTCCGTCACATCTCCTCGGTGTCATCATGTCGTGGTGCTTGATCTACCCACAGTGAGCATGAGGGGAACCTCTCTGTTGAAATTCAATGTGATACATGTAGTTTTTTTACCTTACGAAGTGGATTCACTTCAGACAGAATAACATCTCTGAACAAACATTGTAGTCTGTGGTCAAAATGCCTTGCTGCTGTTACTAGATTGGATCCAAGAAGCTTGCATTTGTCTTCCCATGACATGTTGGTGATGTCATCATCTGACAATTGCTGTCCCTGCTGACTTCCCAATTTTTGTGGCACATTTTTGAATGTCCTTGGATGTTTCATCAAACATGATCCTGTAACACTGGCCAATGATACATAATGAGATTGTCATGATTTATGTAAGTGTAAGATCCATGTTTCCTAATGGAAACATACTTTCTATTACAGTGGGAAAATAGCTAAGGGTGTTTGGCTTTTTGTTGTTGCTTTGTCTTTAACACCTTTTCTTTTTTTTCTGCGAGGATCGAAAAGTTAGGCCCCGTATTGACTCTCATTTCTTTCTTTAAATAGTTAATGCAGGTCTTACATTTCTTCAAGTAGGTATCAGTGCTAGCCATGTAAACAAACAAATGATATTATTTACTAACTGTCTTCGTCTAACTGGATCATTTTGACAAGGCCAGCGTCTTTTATTGTAGTAAAATACTAAGAGTTGGCATTGTACGCATCATATTTTCTCAATATAAAGTTAAACTGACATATTATTATTACTATTAACTTCCAGTTGCATAAACCATGATTGCAGTTAATAAGTACATTTACTCTATACATTTTCAGAAATCTCAGCAGATCTAATTGACAACACCTTGAAAAGACAATGCTAAAACATGGTTAAAATACACTGTTACAGTAACACACCGTGAACCCAAATGGGTGCACAGTGTCATGATCCTTTAGCCATATTGCTTTCTGATATCATTGCAGCGCAAAAAGAACAGCTTTAATTATTATATTTTTAATAGCAGGTGGGTACAATGGGGGAGGAAGGGGGGGGGGGGGGGGGTTCGAAACCAAAAAGCGCGACATTCAAATTTATTCATGTGCAGAATGATGTGAAAGCAATATGTTACCGGCACCACGGCGAGGACGCGGATCATGTATTTAGACTAAACACAGCAGAAATATGTTCAAAACCTGTTCCACATTTGGATATTACTTTTGTTCATAATTGACGCATATAGCGTAATTTTCAAAACCAGCCTTGTGTGAAGTTCGATAATTAATTATGGTTGATATTATTAATTAGGCAAGCACCCTTTGAAGTTGTATAAATGGACAGTTCTGCTGTGTGTAATCTAAATCGGTGCCATGTTTTTTTTTCTTTTCTTTTTTAAATCAATTTTATTTGCATAGTAGAACATGAACATAATAAAAGACATCATTTTCAACATTGATATACATGAACAAAGAAGATGGTATACATTGAGTGAACTTAAAATTGTCTAGAGCTAACAAAGAAAACCTTGATCATATAATCCAATCATACAATATTAGTATGTGCCATTTTCACGTATGTAACTATTGAAAGGGGCCTATTCAAGGCGTAACAAAAATATATAAACTTAAATAACATTCTTTGGAATTTTCCCCCTTGTTCTTCTTAAGTCCACCATACATTTGCATAATTTGTCATTATAAAATAAAAGCCTTAAATCAACTACTATACCACTTGTCAAAATGATCCAGTTATGATCCAAAATGAGCTGTAGAATAATAAATAATTTAGGTCAGTGTTCATTGGTTTACCTGCCACTGGCAAATGAACATGTGATCACATGAACATGTCGATTGATCAATCAATCGAAAGGAGCTTAATTTGGAAAGGATTCTTCTTCAACTTGAATTTTTAAATAAGGACTGGTAGCATCTACAAAAGAAAGGAATGTGTAATGCTTACAGGACATACAAAATGATATTACAACTCCTGAGACCTGCCTGCCTGCAGGTTGTAGTTCTCATCTGGTTTTCTTTCTTTTTTTGAGTCTGGTTCTTCTGTATCAGAGTCATCTCCCATCTCGAAGAGCTCAGAGAAACTTTTTTGAGATGCTGTCAGATTCTCTGTTGTTTCTTCTAGTTTCCCTTTCAACTCTTTGTTGGCCTTCTTCAGTTCATAGTTTTGCTTTGCCAGCTCTGTGTTTTTCTCCCTAAGGCCGGCCATTTGGCATTCCACTTTTTCTGCTGCCCTTTGGATTCTAGAGGCGCGTTTTTGGATGTCCTCAAGTGACACTTTCGTTGATGTTTCACCAAACATGATCCTGTAACACTGGCCAGTTTTGCTTTTTTGTTGTGGTCTGGTTCATCTGTATCAGAGCTGTCCTTCCCAAACTGGAGGAGCTTATACATGTAGCTTTAGAGAAACTTCTTTGAGATGCTGTCAGATTCTCCTTCGTTTCTTTCAGTCTCCCTTTCAGCAGGCCTTCTTTAGTTCATAGTTCTGCTTTGCCAGCTCTGTGTTTTTCTCCATGAGGACTACCGGTACCATTCTCTCCCAACTGGAAGAGCTATAGCTTTTGAGAAACTTCTTTGAGATGCTGTCAGATTCCCTGTTATTTCTTTCAGTCTCCCTTTCAACTCTTTGTTGGCCTTCTTTAGTTCATAGTTCTGCTTTGCCAGCTCTGTGTTTTTCTCCCTAAAGACTACCCTCTGCCATTCCCACTTTTTCTGTTGACCTGCCAATTGTAGCATGTTTTTGAATGCCCTCAAGTGACTCTTTCATTGATGTTTCACCAAACATGATCCTATAACATTGGCCAATGATACATAATGAGCTTGTCATGATTTCTGTAAGTGTAAGATCCATGTCCCCTAATGGAAACATACTTTTTATTACAGTGGGAAAGTAGCATAGGGTGTTTGGCTTTTTTGTTGCTGCTTTGTCTTTTATCACATTTTCTTTCTTTCTGCTAGGATCAAAAAGTTAGGCCCCGTATTGACTCTCATTTCTTTCTTTAAATAGTTAATGCAGGTCTTACATTTCTTCAAGAATGTATCAGTGCTAGCCATGTAAACAAACAAACGATATTATTTACTAACTGTCTTTTTCTAACTGGATCATTTTGACAAGCTGTCTTTTATTGTAGTAAAATACTAAGAGTTGGCATTGTACGTATCATATTTTTCTCAATTTAAAGTTAAACTGACGTATTATTATTACTATTAACTACCAGTTGCATAAGCCATGATTGCAGGTAATAACTACATTTACTCTATACATTTTCAAAAATCTCAGCAGATCTAATTGACAATTAACACCTTGAAAAGACAATGCTAAAACATATATGGTTCGAATACACTGTTACAGTAATACACCGTGGACCCTAATGGATGCACAGTGTCATAATCCTTTAGCCATATTGCTTTCTGATATCATTGCAGCGCAAAAAGTACTGCTTTAATTATTATATTTTTAATAGAAGGTGGGTACAATGGGGGAGGGAGGGGGGGGGGGGGGTTGAAACCAAAAAGCGCGACATTCAAATTTATTCATGTGCAGAATGATGTGAAAGCAATATGTTACCGGCACCACGGCGAGGACGCGGATCATGTATTTAGACTAAACACAGCAGAAATATGTCCAAAACCTGTTCCACAATGGATTTGACTTTTGTTTATAATTATATGACGCACATAGCGTTATTTGCAAAAACCAGCCTTGTGTGAAGTTCGATAATTACTTATGGTTAATATTATTAATAAGGCAAGCACCTTTGAAGTTGTATAAATGGACAGTTCTGCTGTGTGTAATCTAAATCGGTGCCATGTTTTTTGTTTTTTTTAAATCAATTTTATTAACACAGAACATTAACATATTAAAAGACATCATTTTAAACATTGATATACATGAACATAAAAGTGAACTTAAAATTTTCTAGAGCTAACAAAGAAAACCTTGATCATATAATGCAATTATACGATATTAGTATGTGCCATTTTCACGTATGTTACTATTGAAAGCACCCTTTGAAGTTGTATAAATGGACAGTTCTGCTGTGTGTAATCTAAATCGGTGCCATGTTTTTTTTTCTTTTCTTTTTTAAATCAATTTTATTTGCATAGTAGAACATGAACATAATAAAAGACATCATTTTCAACATTGATATACATGAACAAAGAAGATGGTATACATTGAGTGAACTTAAAATTGTCTAGAGCTAACAAAGAAAACCTTGATCATATAATCCAATCATACAATATTAGTATGTGCCATTTTCACGTATGTAACTATTGAAAGGGGCCTATTCAAGGCGTAACAAAAATATATAAACTTAAATAACATTCTTTGGAATTTTCCCCCTTGTTCTTCTTAAGTCCACCATACATTTGCATAATTTGTCATTATAAAATAAAAGCCTTAAATCAACTACTATACCACTTGTCAAAATGATCCAGTTATGATCCAAAATGAGCTGTAGAATAATAAATAATTTAGGTCAGTGTTCATTGGTTTACCTGCCACTGGCAAATGAACATGTGATCACATGAACATGTCGATTGATCAATCAATCGAAAGGAGCTTAATTTGGAAAGGATTCTTCTTCAACTTGAATTTTTAAATAAGGACTGGTAGCATCTACAAAAGAAAGGAATGTGTAATGCTTACAGGACATACAAAATGATATTACAACTCCTGAGACCTGCCTGCCTGCAGGTTGTAGTTCTCATCTGGTTTTCTTTCTTTTTTTGAGTCTGGTTCTTCTGTATCAGAGTCATCTCCCATCTCGAAGAGCTCAGAGAAACTTTTTTGAGATGCTGTCAGATTCTCTGTTGTTTCTTCTAGTTTCCCTTTCAACTCTTTGTTGGCCTTCTTCAGTTCATAGTTTTGCTTTGCCAGCTCTGTGTTTTTCTCCCTAAGGCCGGCCATTTGGCATTCCACTTTTTCTGCTGCCCTTTGGATTCTAGAGGCGCGTTTTTGGATGTCCTCAAGTGACACTTTCGTTGATGTTTCACCAAACATGATCCTGTAACACTGGCCAGTTTTGCTTTTTTGTTGTGGTCTGGTTCATCTGTATCAGAGCTGTCCTTCCCAAACTGGAGGAGCTTAGCTTTAGAGAAACTTCTTTGAGATGCTGTCAGATTCTCCTTCGTTTCTTTCAGTCTCCCTTTCAGCAGGCCTTCTTTAGTTCATAGTTCTGCTTTGCCAGCTCTGTGTTTTTCTCCATGAGGACTACCGGTACCATTCTCTCCCAACTGGAAGAGCTATAGCTTTTGAGAAACTTCTTTGAGATGCTGTCAGATTCCCTGTTATTTCTTTCAGTCTCCCTTTCAACTCTTTGTTGGCCTTCTTTAGTTCATAGTTCTGCTTTGCCAGCTCTGTGTTTTTCTCCCTAAAGACTACCCTCTGCCATTCCCACTTTTTCTGTTGACCTGCCAATTGTAGCATGTTTTTGAATGCCCTCAAGTGACTCTTTCATTGATGTTTCACCAAACATGATCCTATAACATTGGCCAATGATACATAATGAGCTTGTCATGATTTCTGTAAGTGTAAGATCCATGTCCCCTAATGGAAACATACTTTTTATTACAGTGGGAAAGTAGCATAGGGTGTTTGGCTTTTTTGTTGCTGCTTTGTCTTTTATCACATTTTCTTTCTTTCTGCTAGGATCAAAAAGTTAGGCCCCGTATTGACTCTCATTTCTTTCTTTAAATAGTTAATGCAGGTCTTACATTTCTTCAAGAACGTATTAGTGCTAGCCATGTAAACAAACAAACGATATTATTTACTAACTGTCTTTTTCTAACTGGATCATTTTGACAAGCTGTCTTTTATTGTAGTAAAATACTAAGAGTTGGCATTGTACGTATCATATTTTTCTCAATTTAAAGTTAAACTGACGTATTATTATTACTATTAACTACCAGTTGCATAAGCCATGATTGCAGGTAATAACTACATTTACTCTATACATTTTCAAAAATCTCAGCAGATCTAATTGACAATTAACACCTTGAAAAGACAATGCTAAAACATATATGGTTCGAATACACTGTTACAGTAATACACCATGGACCCTAATGGGTGCACAGTGTCATAATCCTTTAGCCATATTGCTTTCTGATATCATTGCAGCGCAAAAAGTACTGCTTTAATTATTATATTTTTAATAGAAGGTGGGTACAATGGGGGAGGGAGGGGGGGGGGGGGTTGAAACCAAAAAGCGCGACATTCAAATTTATTCATGTGCAGAATGATGTGAAAGCAATATGTTACCGGCACCACGGCGAGGACGCGGATCATGTATTTAGACTAAACACAGCAGAAATATGTCCAAAACCTGTTCCACATTAGGATTTTACTTTTGTTCATAATTGACGCAAATGCGTTATTTGCAAAATCAGCCTTGTGTGAACTTTGATAATTACTTATGGTTAATATTATTAATAAGACAGGCACCTTTGAAGTTGTATAAATGGACAGTTCTGCTGTGTGTAATCTAAATCGGTGCCATGTTTTTTTTTTTTTTATCAATTTTATTAACACAGAACATTAACATATTAAAAGACATCATTTTAAACATTGATATACATGAACATAAAAGTGAACTTAAAATTTTCTAGAGCTAACAAAGAAAACCTTGATCATATAATGCAATTATACGATATTAGTATGTGCCATTTTCATGTATGAAACTATTGAAAGGGGCCTATTCAAGGCGTAACAAAAATATATAAAGTTAAATATCATTCTTTGGAATTTTCCCCCTTGTTCTTCTTAAGTCCAACATACATTTGCATAATTTGTCATTATAAAATAAAAGCCTTAAATCAACTACTATACCACTTGTCAAAATGATCCAGTTATGATCCAAAATGAGCTGTAGAATAATTTAAAAAATTAGGTCAGTGTTCATTGGTTTACCTGCCACTGGCAAATGAACATGTGATCACATGAACATGTCGATTGATCAATCAATCGAAAGGAGCTTTTGGGAAGGATTCTTCTTCAACTTGAATTTTTAAATAAGGACTGGAAGCATCTAAAAAAGAATGCTTACAGGACATACAAAATGATATTACAACTCCTGATCGAGAGCTGCCTGCCTGCGGATTGGAGTTCTCATCTGGTTTTCATTCTTTTTTAGTGTCTGGTTCTTCTGTATCAGAGTCATCTCCCATCTCGAAGAGCTCAGAGAAACTTTTTTGAGATGCTGTCAGATTCTCTGTTGATTCTTCTAGTCTCCCTTTCAACTCTGCCATCTGCCATTCCCACTTTATCTGTCGACTTGCCAATTGTAGCAGGGTTTTTAATGTCCTCAAGTGACACTTTCGTTGATGTTACACCAAACATGATCCTGTAACACTGGCCAGTTTTGCTTTTTTGTTGTTGTCTGGTTCATCTGTATCAGAGCTGTCCTTCCCAAACTGGAGGAGCTTATACATGTAGCTTTAGAAAAACTTCTTCGAGATGCTGTCAGATTCTCCTTCGTTTCTTTCAGTCTCCCTTTCAGCAGGCACTTTTTAGTTCATTGTTCTGCTTTGCCAGGTCTGTGTTTTTCTCCCTAAGGATAGCATCTGCCATTCCCACTTTTTTTGCTGACCTGACGATTTTTGTGGCATGTTTTTGACTGTCCTCAAGTGATGCTTTTTTGTTGTTCATCTGTTTGAGAGCTGTCCTTCCCAAACTGGAGGAGCTTATAGCTTTAGAGAAACTTCTTTGAGATGCTGTCAGCTTCTCCTTCGTTTCTTTCAGTCTCCCTTTCAGCAGGCACTTTTTAGTTCATATAGTTCTGCTTTGCCAGCTCTGTGTTTTTCTCCCTTAGGACTACCGGTACCATTCTCTCCCAACTGGAAGAGCTTTAGCTTTTGAGAAATTTCTTTGAGATGCTGACAGATTCTCCTTTGTTTCTTCCTGTCTCCCTTTCAGCTCTCTGTTGGCCTTCTTTAGTTTATAGTTCTGCTTTGCCAGCTCTGTGTTTTTCTCCTTAAGGACTACCCTCTGCCATTTTTCTGTTGAAAGTCCTAAAGTGTCTTTGGCGTTCCACTTGATATGATCCTGTAACACTGGCCAATGATACATAATGAGCTCATCATGATTTCTGTGAGGGCAAGATCCATGTCTCGTAAAGGAAACATACTTTCTATTACCGTGGGAAAATAGCATAGGGTGTTTGGCTTTTTGTTGTTGCTTTGTCTTTTATCACCTTTTCTTTCTTTCTGCTAGGATCAAAAAGTTAGGCCCCATATCGACTCTTATTTCTTAAATAAGTATTTAATGCAGGTCTTACATTTCTTCAAGAAGATCAGTGCTATCCATGTAAACAAACAAATTATATTCTTTAATAACTGGATCATTTTGACAAGGTGTCTTTAATTATAGTGAAATACTAAGAGTTGGCATTGTAAGTATCATTTTTCTCAATATAAATTTAAAATGACGTGTTATTATTACTATCGACTTCCAGCTGCATAAAATTAGCAATTGAAAATATGATTGCAGTTAATTAGTACATTTACTCTATATATTTTAAGAAATCTCAGCAGATCTTATTGACAACACCTTGATAAAGACAATGCTAAAACATGTTTAGACTACAGTACTACAGTACAGTACTACACTGTGGACCCTAATGGGTACACAGTGTCATGATCCTTTAGCCATATTGCTTTCTGATATCACTGCGCAAAAAGTACCGCTTTAATTAATATATTTTTAATAGGAGGTGGGTGAGATGAGAGGGGGAAGGGGGGGTTGTAACTTATAAGCGCGGCATTCTTTTGTATTCATGTGCAGAATGATGTGAAAGCAATATGTTACCGGCACCACGGCGAGGACGCGGATCATGTATTTAGACTAAACACAGCAGAAATATGTCCAAAACCTGTTCCACATTAGGATTTTACTTTTGTTCATAATTATATATAGCGTTTTTTGCAAAACCAGCCTTGTGCGATGTTCCATAATTACTTATGGTTAATACTATTTGTAAGGCAAGCACCCTTTGAAGTTATATAAATGGACAGTTCTGCTGTGTGTAATCTAAATCGGTGCCATGTTTTTTTTTTTTTTTTACATATATTTTTTTATTAACATAGCACATAAACACAGAATAAAAAGTATTGATATACCAGTACATGAAAAAAAACGATGAACATACACGTTGTAGAAGGTGTGTAGTGTATATTGCATCTAGAGTTAACAAAGTATACAATTGATGATCATATTATGCAATGTGCAATGTTCACTTATGTATAGGGCCAAAGGGCTGTTTACAAGAAATATATAACCTTAAATATTATTCTTTGGAATTTCGCTTTCAGCCACATCACCATAATTTGCATAGAGCTTACACAATATACATGGTCATAGTATGCAATTATACAATATATCAGTATGCGCCATGGCTACGAATGCATGTTAACTATTTAAAGGGATATAGTAACATATTGTCCTAATCCTCAAAATCCAATTAGTTCTCCTGGTTCCCTTATCCCTTGATGTTTTTGTATGAACAATAAAAGCATGGGACAGGTTTTGTTTTAAGAATTTCCCTTCCATTTAAAAAGCCCCACTGCATTACTTACAGTTACTTGTGCCCTCTCTATAGCAAACAAAACCAAAGCCCCCATTGTCCTCTTTTTCTTATGTTAATTGAGAACTGATTTAATGAGATACACCACCTGTCAGTGACCATGCAGGAAGGTCTAATCCCTCCTGGTCAAACTTGTGCAGATAGGCTTTAAACTATCCACTGGATAGTTGTAACCATGCTCATTACTCAGCCATATCCATCCATTTAAATTGAAATTTTCACACAACAATATTACATCTATCACCCATTTGTCACTTTTTGCACTTGTCAATAATCACTTTAAGGTTTATAACTAAAATGTTACCTTCAATATCGTTCTTTCAAAATTTGCATTTAACCTTCTTGTTCTTACAATTAATTACAATTACATTTGCATATTTTTTCAGTGATAAATATTACACTTAAATCAAACAACAATTATAAATATTGACAATAATGATAGTCAGCTAGTGCTCATTTGTTTTCCTGCCACTGGCAAATTGTGATAACATTAGCAGTGATCATTTTATTCAATTTGAATACAAAACTTGTTTATTCATGCCGATGACACAAATATCTTTTATTCTCATAAAGACCTTAATTTTGTAAACAATACTTTGAATTATAAAATTAACAAAGTATCAAACTGGTTTAAGTCCAATGTATTTTAAACATCATTCTCATAATACAGAAACACCGATTAAAATTGGTGATATGCTACTTGAGAAGAAAACTAAGTCCAAATTTTTGGGAGTACTTATAAATGAAACTTTGACTGGGAATGATCATTTACACCACGTAACAATGTGCATTTCTAAAAGTATTTGAATAATCTCCAAGCTAAAGTTTCTTCTACCCCATGCAACCTTATTCCTACTATATAATTCGCTAGTTTTCCTGTAAATAACGTATTGTAATAGTGTATGGACAAATTGTGGTTCAACAAAAATGAATTCTATTTTTAAAGTGCAAAAAAAAGCCATACATATATTGTCCCCTGATAATATAAAATTCAATGATAAGGGCAGGTTCTCTGTATTTAAAACTAGCATGAAATGTCACTACAAAATAAAAAAAACCTACACAATAACTTTCCATTGAATATCAACTACAATACCAATTAGTTGATGGTTGATGCTAAACAAAAAAATGATAATATCATTGTAGTTAATGCTCATTTTTTACCTGCCTGGCAAGTTGACATTTAATCACATGAACACGATTTGAATACTGAATTAAACGGTAAAGTGATAATTACAAATTCAATCATAAGGACAGGTAGCATCTTGCTACAGAATAAAAAGCAATGTGTAAGTAAATGTTTACAGTACATCCTACAATGACATAACTTTTCAGTGATCAAAGAAATGAAAGGAGCTTTTAGGAAGGGTTTTCTTTTCCAAGTTATGATTATCTACATGTATATCCTCTGATAATTTAAAAAACAAATCATAAGGACTGGTAGCATCTGCTACAAAACAAAGGAATATGTAATGCTTACAGGACATTCAAAATAATATTACAACTCCTGAGAGCTGCCTGCCTGCGGGTTGGAGTTCCCATCTGTTTTTCTTTTTTTAGAGTCTGGTTCTTCTGTATCAGAGTCATCTCCCATCTCAAAGAGCTCAGAGAAACTTTTTTGCGATGCTGTCAGATTCTCTGTTGTTTCTTCTAGCTTCCCTTTCAACTCTTTGTTGGCCTTCTTCAGTTCATAGTTTTGCTTTGCCAGCTCTGTGTTTTTCTCCCTAATGCCGGCCATTTGGCATTCCACTTTTTCTGCTGCCCTTTGGATTCTAGAGGCGCGTCTTTGGATGTCCTCCAGTGATGCTTTTGTTGATCCTTCTCCAAACATGATCCTGTAACACTGGCCTGTGATACATAATGAGCCGGTCATTATTTCTGTTAGTGTAAGATCCATGTCTCCTAAAAAAGGATGAAAATATACTTTCTATTACAGTGGGAAAATAGCATAGGGTGGTTGGCTTTTTTTTATAATGCAATGTTTCTGAACAAACATTACAAAAAGCAAGACATAAAGGGACTTGGTAACATTGTTCAGATGAATCAATGCTAGATGTACAATTAAAGGGCAAGTCCACTCCAAAAATAAATTACTTTCAATAGAAGCAACAAAATCAGACAAACCAATCTTAAAAAGTTTGAGCAAAATCTGATAACTAATAAGAAAGTTTTGAATTTTAAATGACATGACAAACTTTGAAAATCACTAGATAAATTGGCAACGCACTCATAAGTCTGTGACGTCATGTCCTCACTATCCACTAATTATTATCTTTATATTGATAATATAAATTTCCCTTTTCCCCCTAAGAATCTTATTTCTTCACTCCAGCATCCAAGTTGGATTGATAGTAATATGTTTGTGTGTGGATGCACTAATAAAGACTAATTTTTTTCTAGTTAAATCATGAAAAATATGACTTTTGATGAACTATTTAAATAAAAATCAATAACGAAAATAGTATTAATTATTCAAAGTTCATAAAAGATTGTGTGAAATGTCATGCACGCAATATGATATAAATCATATAACATGGGGAAATCAAGTTTTGGGGGATAAAAAGGAAAATGAATGAGATTAAACTACATAAAGCAATTAATAAATAGTGAGGACATGACTTCACAAACTGATAACCAAATTGGCAATTTGTGTAGTGATTTCCATTGTTCCATAGTTTTACATACTTTTTCAAAAATTCATAACTTTCTTATTAGTTATCTGATTTTGCTCAAACTTTTTTCGATGGTTTGTCACATTTTACTCCTATATTAAAAGTAAGTTATTTTTGGAAGCACTTGTACTTTAAAGATAATCTGAAAGTTTGAGTAAAAACAGGACATTATTAATGATACAAATTGATTTTTTTTTCCCAGGATTTTTTGCATGTTAGAGGGTTAGTACAGTAGAATATAATAAATAACATTTCATGCAAAAATTACATTTTTTTCATCAACCTTCAACAATGCTACCTAGTCACTTTAAAGAAAAGGTCGAGTTCTGGGGAGAGGTGAAAAATAATTTGTTAGCATTGTCATTGTAAATGCAAATCTAAAAGAACATCAAAGAAAAAAAATCTTCCCTGAAAAGCATGGCTCTTCAAATGCCTTAATATTCTAAATATGACAAGTTGAGCAACTTTAAGATGAGGCCCAATTTTAATGCCACATGTTTGTGTAGTCCCATATACATCTTTCTGTGTACAGTGCTTGTTAAGTTACCAAGACTGGGCCAAATTTCTAATCATTTTGATGACTCCAGAAACTAGCAGTACACACCAATCTTATATGCTACATGATCAACTTTTTATGATAGATTCAACACTGTTTCTTTCACAATGCAATCGCATGACCAGAACTCAACTTTATCTTTAATAAGAGCAGTTAATTAGTTTTTCCATGCAGCTTTACAGTCCATTGCTCTCTGATTTATAGAATGTTTTTTTAACTCAAGGCTTGCAAAAGGAATATTTACTACTTCTAACTATTTGGGGGGACTTGCCCCCTAGACAGTTTATATTACTTTCAAACAATTTAACAAGCTTAGAATAGCCCTAGTTTGTGGGATTCATTTGTTTCAGATTATTTGTATGATTGAGTTTATTTGTACAAATGTTTTATTAGACTTATGTGTGTTGCACAAGCTCATTGCATCTGGCATGGGTTCTCTGGGCACGGGTGACTCACCAGTCAATAGAATTCTTTTCACTTTTCATTTTCAACGGCTAAAAAAGTTTTTCATCGATTCCATTCACATTGAAACAAAAACTATATATGCTTGTTGTTGTTTTTCTTCACAATTCACACTAAATTTGAATACTAGTTCAGGGGAAAGTTATAGTAAAAAAAAAAAAGAGTAAAATAAATGTGTACACCTTATAGAATTCTTGAACCAGTCAGAATAGATACAACTGTATGACACCATGTACCTATAAGAGGCAAGTGCATGCATAGTAGCCGTTTATATCTAGTGTTGGCCAACTGTAGATCACTATAGATATTTCATATTTCCATGGTATTTGGCAATAATAACAGTTGATCAGATTCAAAGTCAGTTTTCGATTTATAAGCACACTAGTTCTCCAATTTGTTTGGAGATTGATAAACTTGATATATCATTTAGTGTGAGTAAATATAAATTTATCAAACCATACCAACCAATGACTTTAGTAGTTTATGCTTGTTGGCTATCAATTTCAATGTGAATAGGATCCATGAAATGCTTCTTGAGATATTGAAATGAAAAAAAATGCAAAGAGATCTATTTAACTCCTGGTACATGCTGTATGCAATGAACTTAGATGCTTTCCCTATGTTAACCCTATGTTAACCCTAGTCCCTACCATATTGTTAGGTCCTGTCCTAGTGCCGTTCTGTAGGGAGCATTGGCGACTTACTTGTGTTGAGCCTATGCTCGGTCGCACCACCATACTCCTATACTAGGCACCGTGTCTTTTATTTCAATTGTGTATGACCGGAATTCTGTATTCGTACGCCCTATTAGGACTGTTGGACTTCAGCCACTTGCTTCGGCACGTACTAGCCCAGAATTCTTCGTACAGGTCATATTCACAGGACTATACTAACCAAGTGTGTTGGCTTCTCAGATGCTCGGATGCTCGGATGCTAGGATGTTCTGTTGGCTTCTCAGATGCTCGGATGTTAGAATGTTTTGTTGGATTCTCAGATGCTTGGATGCTAGGATGTTCTGTTAGATTCTCTGATGCTAGGATGTTCTGATGTTGATCTCTCAAAAATTGATAACTGACTGTAAAATTAGCCTCTATATATACTAATTGGAAGGATCCTGGGCACTAAATATACTAATTAGAAGTTCGTCCATAGCCAATCAAATTTCCAAGTGCCATAACGGACCAATAAACTTACACATGCAAATAAGGAACTTATCAGACATTTTATGTCTACCTTTGTTTGTGGATCCTAAGACAATAATGTATGGCCAATCAAATCTTAGATGCAAATAGGTGGCTCCAAAAGCAAAAACTCTTAGCCAGTTAAATCATTTTTTTTTCCCTCCTCATATGCAAAGCATATGCAAAACATAAACTTATCAAAGAAGCTGAGGCTATTGGTTCTTTGTGGATCTTAAATAGCAAATCAGATCTATCATGCAAATAAAAGATCCCTCATATTTCCCTCCTAATATGCAAATCACCCTCCTAATATGCAAATCACAAGCCTATCAGACATGCGCAGATTTGGTTAACTTCTTCCTTGTCTGTGGATCCTGCAGCAAATCTGAAAGCCAATCAAACATCATATTCAAATAGATAGATCCTGGGACAAAACTCTTAGCCAATGAAATTTCTTTATTTTTCCCTCCTATATGCAAAGTATATGTATATTAGACAGGCACAGGTGCTTCTTTGTCTGCACAAGATTCTGGTGCAAAGCTTTAGCCAATCAAAACTACAGCTCATGCATCCCCTAGACATGTGCCCTGGGCATGTACTATGTGTTAAAGGGATAGTTGGGTTTGGTATAGAGAGTACAGTTTTGGTCAAACTGAATTTTAGTAACAAAACCTGCACCATTAAAAACTAACAGTTAATAACTGCACCATGCTCGAGAGGTATACAAAAAATTACAAAGGACTTAGTAATAAGCCTGTTAACAATTAAAAAGAGCAGTTAAACCACATGGGAGAGTTCTCTAAAAAGTCATTGGTTTCATCCAATTTTGATAATACAATTGAGCATGTTATGTTTTGTTAAAATAATGATTAAATAGAGAGATCATCAGCAACTGCTTAAAAGCATCGGCTAGTTAAGAATTATTTAATATTTTCGAGGCCCCACAAGTATAAAAAATGGATATATTTATGGATATTTCAGCCGTCTCTGAACTGATTTTGACCAAACAAAAATGATATTGTCATTTAAATTGTATGCTCTTTCAAATTTGACACTCAGTTTTTCATTTTCTCCACAAAAAAAATAATTGTGTAGCGCCCTCTATACCAAAACTCAACTATCCCTTTAACATGTATGTTAAGACTGCATGCTTTTCTGTTTCTCACCTTTGCCCTTTTTTCTTTCATCTTTCTATTTTCTCCACAAAAAAAAAAATTGTGTAGCGCCCTCTATACCAAAACTCAACTATCCCTTTAACATGTATGTTAAGACTGCATGCTTTTCTGTTTCTCACCTTTGCCCTTTTTTCTTTCATCTTTCTTTTTTCTCCACAAAAAAAAAAATTGTGTAGCGCCCTCTATACCAAAACTCAACTATCCCTTTAACATGTATGTTAAGACTGCATGCTTTTCTGTTTCTCACCTTTGCCCTTTTTTCTTTCATCTTTCTATTTAGTTATCTATATTAGGATTGCAATAAAAAGTATTATTTCAGTTTTAAAATCATTTTGATTCACATATAATTCTAAACCTTTTATTAAAACAATGTGAGTGTATTAGCAAAATTCACAATGTGGACATGGCAACATGATGTTAACCTTCAATATACAGGGTGGCCCAGAAAAATACAACAGAGCTACCAGGTGTCACGCATTAGGCGTGACATCACGCATTTGGAGGGTCTGGAAATGCTCTCACGCACTGCGCACGCGCTAGATTTAGAAAAAAGGCTATACCTTATACGTGTGTTATACCCTCGCACACGCGCTCGTGCGCCGAAAAATTAAAATGTCACACATTGCCAATCTTTGAACTTGGCGTCTCTGAATACAATGGTAAACTCCCATAACATAGTGACAAAACAACTAGTTTTAATGGGTGGGAAATCTTTTACTGAGAAAAATGCTACAAGGATCAGCCATTTGGGTTTCTTCCATGATTACATTTACGTTACTTAAATGCACCACTTTGTATGATCCCTCAAAATTGAGTTGATTTCTTAATCTTCATAGCCTTCAGGGGTGACATTCTGTAAGGAAAAATGTCAATTAAGAGCAAGTCTTAAACTTGATCTTAATATCTACAACTTTTCAAGATAAGATCAACTCCAAAAAGTTGATCTTTAGTGTATGCACATTTATGTAAATTACCTGTCCTAAGATAAGTCGTATTCTGTAACCACATTTAGGATCAACATGCTCCTAAACTTAAAGCCACACTGTACTACTTGTAACTACTTGCTCCCTCTATATAAAAAAAGTGCCCCAATCGGTGACTGTTGGTCCCCCATGATTGTTATATTAATTGAAAGCTGAGTTAATGAGATAGCCACCTGTCACAGTGACCTCTATTAGGGAAAACGAGTATGGTAAAACCGGTCACTCAAAGATTTTAAATTTTTTGAGGCACTTCTTGATCATTTTGAAGCACAATTTTTTTAGGGCGTCAACCACATCACAGACACTGATAACATGGAAGGCTGTGCATCTCAGATTTAACATTGTTAAATGATCCCTTTAAGACTACCGTACCCTGTCTTAGCCATCAAAATAATACACAAACGCTTGCGCATAAGACAAGATAACGCACACTTTAATAGTGAACAATCAAACTCGAGTAGCCAAAGCCACGCACCAAGTTGGTTAGATTACATCTTCATGGCACAGATTAATTACCAGTATTTATTATTCATGCTAAGATCGTCCTAAGGCCATTTAAAAAAAAAAGTTTAGCGTCCTGCCTTTTTCAAAAATAGGAAGGAGGTGCAAATATTGCGAATATACTACCTGACATTCGGGCTATTTTCCAAGATGGCTGCCAGAATTTTTGTTTTCTTTATTTCTAATCAAAAGTTGATCATTTTAACAGTATGATTTTCATGTTTTTATTCATTGAAGAAGAAAAAAAATATTTAAACAAAATATTCAAAATAAGATGCGGCCCTAAAAAAATAATTCAATGGCCTAAGATCAACATAGAGAATACCAATTTTGCCAATCTTACTTCTTAGAGAGGTCTATAAAGTTGGTCTTGAGATCAACTCCTAAGATCAACTTTAGGATACCACCCCAGGACTTTGTCAGGTTTATTTACAATATGAACACAGGTTTGACAAATCTCAACAGATAAATGACTTTTTCATAGTACTTCAGACTGTACATTAAAACTCTCTATTTAAATACAGAATGTAAAGATTTTTAAATTACTATTCTTAGTATAGTATTTAACGTATGTATTTATAAGTCATATCTCATGTAATAATGTGTTGGTATCTGCAACCAGTGTCATTGATCCAGTGAGTCAGAATATGATATGGGAGGTGAGAAGGGAAGGGTTAGGCACTTACCCTCTGAAATGTAAAATAAATGGGGAATACAATAACTTCACTTGATCTTTCCATGCAGTCTTTTTTTAACACCACCAATATTATATTTGAAAATGTATCAATTTATCAGCCTACCCAACTTCCAAATACCTTTCTTTCATAAGAGCTATTTTTATTTGAGAGAACAAATGTCCACAGGGGCTATTTTAGGGCTGACAGGGGCTTTTTTGTCTTGTATTTATTTGTTCTCATTTTAGTTTTATATTTATATTTCTCAAACATATTGTAAGACATGATTAAAAACATCCTGTCCTATACTGAAGACAAACATTATCCGTCAAATTAAAAGAGCATTATGAATGCATTGGTCTAACTAATAAATGTGATAAACACAGCAAAGGCAATTTTATAACAATTTTATTTTTTGTTCGCCCCTGTGTATTTTTTTCCTTAAGCCTTACACATCTCAAAAACCCATTGACAGATTACCATCAAACTTTGTACACATACATGTATGTATCTTGATGAGCCAATGAACTGGTTGGATTTTTGGGCCATGAGGTCAAAGATCAAAGGGTCATACATGTATATGAAAAATAGCTTGTAATCACGATATTCTGAGAACCTGTTAATGGATTACAATCAAACTTAAATTTTAAAAATTGTATCTGTTTTGGTTTGTAAAATCACCCTATGGCGGAGGCATCATTTCCGACTGCGCGCAGTTGAAGTTCCATCTAGTTTTCTTGTGATATTACCTCCATTGTGCGATAAAAAACAGACTTGTAATGCCTGTTAAAGAAGCACTGCAGTAATTTTGTCTTCTCCATTTATGCACAGGTTTTGATGTGTTTCATAGGCAACAGATTTATTATAAATTAATGTTAACACAGCACAGCATATAGTAATGTTCTTTGAAAAGAAAATAGAACTGTAGCAGGAATTAGTTCGCATCTCCTTGTTTCAAATGGGCTTTTGTTGTTACTTTTGTTCTAGGTGTAACAATTTCTTCAGTTGATGAAACTCACTTCTCAGTCTTTGCCCCCACGCCAAGTGCAATGAGTGAAGCAAAGGAAAGAATTGAACAGCTGCTATTAGAAGATGTAAGTTAAATACCAGTCTGCTTTTTCATTACCTTCACTATCAAATATTTTTCACCTTGGATCATTATTTCTGTCCAGTTTTGCTTCATTTCAATTGAGTCAAGCCGTTTTCTTTTATATGTCATAACTTTATTAATTCTAATCTCAATATTACATGTCTTTAGGCTTGTAACATTTTCAGATGTATCTTTCATGTAGAAACTTGAATGTGTCATGGGCAGTCCTTCAAATTTGATAGCTCTAGAACAAGAATAATAGAAAATTGATAGTTAATGCAAAGGTGTACTTGTTTAAGCACATTTTGTAGCCTAGCTACAGTAAGTATAAAAGTATGGATTAAAGGGCTTGATAATCTCTACATTACAGTGTGGGTTGACTGTAAAAGCACCCCTTTCTGTGGTACTTTCCTGTATTTTATTGACTTTGATGTGTATACTCACACAGAAAGAGCCAGACTTGGAGTTTGGAGGTATCTACACAGCTACTATCACAGAACTAAGGTAAGAATAGCTTATTCTGGTTGATATTTTCCTTTGCATAAACCAATGTCATTTGAAAATTATCATTACTTTATTGAATGCTACTTAGGATTTGGAGTTAGAGAACCATTGAACATGGGTAGTGCCACAAATATATTTGATTTTTATTGAATTGACTTTTATTTCATTCTTCAGTCCCTAACCCTATTTAAGGTTGTATTATCTAACAAACTTTGCGTTAATAAACACAAAATGGTACAATCTATTTGTGCCCATGCAAGCTGGGGATTTAATCTTTGTTTTTGTTGTCATTTCCTCTTACCATTTGTAAGGTTCTTTCCTTTATTGATTGAATGTTCATGCTATTCCTTTCAGGGATAATGGAGTACTAGTAAAGCTGTATCCTGCAATGCCACCTACATTACTTCACAACTCACAGCTTGATCAAAGAAAGGTAGGTCAGAAAAGTGGTGAACTCTTGATAGAAGGTATTTGTGGTCATATGACAAAAGAATGTCCATTTAAGTATGTACAAGTAAATGCACTTCCACTGTGCGAGGCCTAAAGTTAGTCTACATACTGAATTGGGGATTTATTTGCCATTGATGATGACATAGACCAATCTTGTAATGACCCAAAATAAAGAGGATCTATGAATATCGTACAAAACAGAAGATGCATGTCTTCATATATTCATTTACGATTTATCTGCTGTCATTGAGGCCGTGTTCATGGTTTCATAAGGTAGATGCACACAGCCTCAACAAGAGTGCTGATAAGTCATATAAAGAATTTATTTGCATGAATCATTTTGTATACTGGGCCTGCTAAATGTGATTATAAGCTCTAATGGTGATAAATATGGACATTCAATTCGACATAGTTGTGTAATAAAGATTTTGATTGAAGATACATACAAGTATGAAGCTGGTGGCTTTGTGATAGTATATAGATCTGCCTAGTTGTATTTTAAAAAGATATCTTCTGTTTCAGGTGAATCATCCAAGCGCCCTGAAGATGGAGGTAGGCCAGGAGATTCCTGTCAAGTATTTTGGTCGTGACCCTGTCAGCGGAAAGATGCGACTGTCCCGCAAGGCTCTCATGGCCCCCGCATCAGCCGTAATCAGAAATTTGAATGCAGTAAGAGGTGCAAGAGGAGCAGCATCAGCCACCACATCGTCGTCTGATTCATCATCGTTCCCATCAGAGAGATGATGAAGGGCTAGATGGTCGGTGGATGGAGACTATATTTTTTTTGCCAGAAGATTATTCCTATTTTAGAGGAAACATCTCAAGTAGGAATTTGGGGAGACTTGGGGTATGTGGTGGATATCGATGGCTTGTCCGTAGAGTTTCTCCGATATGTGACCAACAAAGAAAGATAAAGACACTGATTGCTGAAACTAAACTAGGTATCATCCATGTCTGGGGTGTTATCTTAAAGAGAGCTGTGTAGATACACATGATGCCATTGCCTAGTACTGCTTTCTTTTGTGCCATGTTATACTGTGTCAACAATTCATTTCAGGCCAAGAGAAGCTCTGCAACACCGCCCCCTCAAGTCTTATATAACAAAGTGGTGCTTTCCCTACTTAACAAAATATCCATGATCAAAGATTTGTAAAAATTAAATTCATAGCAATAAATTTGTCTATCAAGGATTTCTAATTATGCTTTGTCCGATTATGCAGCGTAAGCAGGATTTTCTTGAAATGTCTGTCGATAGTTTGAACCATGATTTGGGGATCTTTATTCATGTCATTCATTGAGGACAATTTTAATCTACAAAACAACAATGTGATGTGCTGAATGTTTCATTTGGACACTTATTCCTCAGCACAATGATTTTCATAATCAACCATGCAGGTAACTAAAAAAATGCTTGTGGTTTGGTCGTACGAAGTCACGATCAGTGAAATACTAACAGAACATAAGTATTTACTTTCATATATACATTCTATGTTGGGCAAGAATACTGGCTGCATTTTTATCCCAAAACGACACATCTCGGACATGTGTAACAGATCTCCTGTATTTCATCTGTATTTTGTAGCAGGAGTATGTAATGGGCCGTTATGAAAATTAATTTTCAGTTGTAGGATACGTGTACATTGATGGTTTTCAGCAATTTAATAATCTTTGCATTTTCAAATACACATCATATGATCATGTTTAGGGAATACTTGTTCTCATATTATTCCTACAAACTTTTTTTCTGTCATACCATTTTTATATATTTTTTGTTTGTATTTATGACGGCAAGATTAAATCTTGATTTATGCAAAGCAAATCTCACTCTTTCTTTTCTGTTTTATTTGTGTATCTTGTCGTGTGTGTCAAAAGTGGAATCATTTGAGTAGTACTGGGCCCCGTCTTATAAAGCGTTGATATGAATCGCAATAAAGAGATAGGAAACTGCAAACTTTATAAGACGGGGCCCAGATGTATAATTATAAAGGGGAAAAATGACAAATTGACTGACTAAGTGATTGATTTGGAACAGACTTGCTTCATTTATTTTGGCTTTCACATTAATGCCGTTCTGGCAAGGTCACAGTGGAATGTGGACCACAGAAATATACAGCACATACAACAAAAACTACCTAAAATGATGACTGAATAAATATTATACAGCTTATCTATAATACTTCTACACTAATTGCTACTCAAAATATTACTATTACTAACAAGTTTACATTCTGCATGCTTCCTCTTTAGCACTGCCAACAATACCACATATATTTACAAACTTTGTACAGAAAATGATCATATTGAGTTGATTAATCTGTATTCATGTTTCTAACAAAGCAGAAATTAAGCCAGAATTTGCACATTTATGGTTTATGGGGTAGGTAGAGGAGGGTAATTTGACTCTCTTCTCAAAATTTGATTCAGGATACATGATTTTTATAATAAATACATGTTCATGTATACTATTTCCTACATACATGTACTGGAATAGGACAAAGTGTGTAAATGCTAGTAATGAACTCGGGAGCAAGGGTTCAAAATATTTTCATAACGAATGAATCGCCATCTGTATACTTCCACTACACTTATACCAGCGAGGTAATTTGACATAAAACAAACAAATTTGCACTATCTGCAAGTGGGTCTTCCATATAAACCACTTCAAGTACATCTATCTTTTAATGACATACACTGCAGAACAATTTGACAGCTCCATTGGTCATACCCTTTCCTCAAGTTGAAGAGATGGAGAAATAACAACAATCACATTCAGCCTCGGTTGGCATTTGGCAAAAATGTTAATCAATGTGTATATTGTAGCATTCAAATGTAATGTACCTCTTGAGTAAAAAGTGGTTGATCTTGTTTGAAGTATTATCTTCTTAAGGTTCGATGATTGAGTGGAGATGGTGCACACTTGTTCTCACACCTTGCACAGGTCACAGATCCAGCTCCCTGCAAGTAAACAAGATAATAATGGATTACAAGCATTGGCAAATGAATTCTTAAAAACAAACATCCTTTAAAGCCTGTCTGTACAAGTTTGGCCAGGGGAATTAGACTTCCCTGCTAGGTCACTGACAGGTGGTTCATCAAATCGGCTCTCAATTAACATCAGAAAAAGAGGATCATGGGGGATCAACAGGCACCGAGTATGCATTGTTTGCTATATAGAGGGCGCAAATAGCTATAAGTAGTGCAGTGGGGCTTTCAAAGTCCCAATTAATTTCAAGACATTAGAACATTTTGCTTCAAAAAAAAATCAAGCTATATTCTATTCTTATCTTCTTTCTATGAATTGAATCGTGACTGGAGCTTTCATCAAATTTTCAGCAAAACATGTATACAATATATAAAAGAATGACGTTTCTCATAGGCAATCAGTATGTATTTACAGTCAAAGAGATTGATTGGGAAATATTTAACATATAGTTTCTAAATACTGATAATTTAATTTTGCTGTCTCGTTTTTTCTGGGTAACTCCCTACATTGCTTTATCAGATCTTCTTGTTTGTATGCTTTTATTATCTTCACAGAATAGATCACACAGATACTAATAATTGTTCCCCTTTCCCCTTAAACAAAACCAAACTCCCCAAAAATCACATCTGATCTTCCTACCTTCGGGTGGTGCCTGCATCGGTGGATTGAGACAATACATGTGGTATCCTCTATCACAGTCATCGCAGAACAACAGTTGGTCCTATGAAATGAGAAACGTTGCACAGTTTTTGTTTATACATTCTTCATTTACTTAACAAACAAGTATCAAGACTATTTTTGGTGTTGGTATATTCACTCAACTTGTTACATTGATGAAAGTTTGTGGCAAAGTAATTAACCCTTCCAAAAAGGTCTTACATGTATATCATCATCATCAAATATAGAACTGCTAAAAATGTAATATGCAAGATGGTTATATTACAAAATGTGGAGGTGTTGTGGTCTAGCAGATATGTCACTGGACTGTTTATTGCATGGTCTAATGTCCTGTGGCAAGATATTATCTACGATTGCCACACTCGACCCAGGTGAGGTAAATAGGTACCTGGCAGAAATTAATTCCTTGAAATGCCATAAAAAAATGGCAGCCATGTCTAGTCTAAAAAAACATGAGCACTATACAAAAACCCACTATATTATGATAACAAAATTATGTCTACATTTTATCACTTCATATGTAACAAATGTTTTTACAAAGTATTCATGAGTCATGGCTGAGATATATATCAATAGTGAATAATAGATTTTGAAATGGATATGTGCACAAAGTTTTATGTTATGCCAATGATTCAAATTTAATCAAATATATTTTGAGAGATGAATGTGTGAAGCAGCAGGAAAAAATGTTGCACAACCTAATACTTTGCTATAAATACTAATTAAATAAATCAATTGTATTTAAAGCATGCGTAACTCAATGATTTCTTTTTATAATTTGACTGCTAGAGAGGCATGCAGAACTTACATCATTGTCTGAAGTGCCACAGAGTCCACAGGACTTGCACTCGATGCACTGCCAGCGATAACCTTTGACCTTCTGAATCATGGTATCAGTGAACTGGAGACAGGTTGGATGACCTGCATTGAGTCAAATGGAAATACACAAAACCCTGGCCACTTACATGAGCTTATTCTATACTCAATTTACCAGTGCTTTTATAATGGATCCTCAAGCTTTACATTAACATTGGGATTTATCTTCTGACTTTGATTTGTAACAGATGACAGTGTGGCATCGTACCAAGATTTGAAGATTAAATAAATATTGCTGATTACAGTCCAAATCAAGAAATATATCACAACATTTAGTTTTATGCCAGCAATTTTTATGTTGCTTATTTTTTGTTTGCCTTTTTTATTCAATCCTTCAAATTCTCCTGTTGCCAACAAGAGGGTAATAAAATTATATCTCCTTATGATTCTGCTTAAGTAGAATCTGGCAAATTTTAGCATTCTTAGCGTCACTTAAGAAATGGACATGGAGTGTGAATACATTTATGATCTCCCACAATGCTATGCTTTCATGTGCTATGGTAAATATCATAAATTGAACAATCTCAGTCCAAAAACCCCACTGGGTGAAATATATGAAATACCACAATGAAGCTATAATTATGCTCATCATAGATACATGACAAATAAGAATAGTACTTATAGCATGACAATTTCTTTTTTAATGTACAAATTAACAAATGCAAGGTGTACAGTGAGATGATATAAAATGAGAGTTTAAAGATGAAGTTGAGTTCTGGTCATGCGATTGCATTGTGAAAGAAACGGTGTGGAACCGACCAGAAAAGGTTGATCATCTAGCATATAAGAATTTGTGTGTATTGCAAGGTTCTGGAATCATCAAAATGATAAGAAATTTGGCCAAGTCTTGGTAAAGTTACAAACACTTGCACAGAAAGCTGTATATGGGACTACACGAACGGTGGCGTAAAAAGCCGGCCCCCCCGATTTTTACGATGTTACATGCATATTTAGAATATGAAGGCATTTGAAGAGCCATGCTTTTCAGGGAACGTGTCTTAACTGATGTTCTTCCACACTTGCATAATAAGAATGAGTAATGCTTACAAATTATTTTTCACCTCTTCCCAGAACTCAACCTTCTCTTTAAGCATTGATGAAATTACAATTTCATGATGAGAAATGCATAACTTTTAGTATGCCTTTACCACAGTCAAACCTGTCTACAGCAACCGCCTAAGGGAAACACAAAAAGTGGTCTTTCTAGACAGGTGGTCTTTGTGGACAGGTTCCTTTAGTACATGTATCAATGAGAAACCATTTTCAAGGGAAACAAAAAATGTGCTTTTTGTAGACAGGTGGTCACTAAAGCAGGTTTGACTGTTTTTAAATAATTTCAATATGAGGCCCTATAAAATCTACCCACACGGATCACCATGTCATATTCTATCACCTATACTGTACCATCAATATTCCTATTCATATGAGGCATTCCTTTGCCATCAACTTTTGAAATTCATAATCTGTATCAGTCCCACTGCATGGATTCTGTGTTGATAATCATATAATTTTTCTCCATACCTGATCTACCACAGTCTGAACAGGAGATGAGGTCTTCTGGCGTCTGAGTCTTCTTGTTCTCTGTAGCATCACCAAGGCAGAAGTCACAGTAGTTGTTGGTTTCTGGTCCGCCGCCTCCTTTACTGGACTTGGATACTTCGCCTACTGAGTTCAAGAAAATATAAAAAGTGATTATGTTCCCCATAAGAAAGAAGATTCATACAAAAAGAAGATTCATACAAAAAGAAGATTCATTGAAAAGCTACAGAAGAGTCATATTGACAGCAAATGAAAACAAATCGAAGATACAAATAGATAATGCAGTTGAAAAATAGGATAAATGCCTTGCTGGTAGGGGGAGGGGGAGAGAAGTCTCCAGGTGCATTGACAGAGAATTGCAGTGGGAGGCCTGGGAAATAACGGCTCTGATGAGACCTACATTTACAGGTAGATGGGAGCATGCAGTAACAGAGGTGCGTGTAGAGGTGTCGTGGTCGGGTGGATATGTCACCGGACTGTGGATCACAAGGTCTGTGGTTTGAGTCCTGTTGCAGAACTAATGTCCTTTGGCATACATAAGTCTTTTATCCAAAATATTAAAAAAGTACACAACAATTCTTGTCACTCTCTTTCATTAAAGAGCTCATTTTCCCCTGAATTGGATACAGGTACTACCATCCTTGTGACAAAATATTAAAAAAAATAAACACCTATCACACTGTCTTATGAAAGCATACATCAGACTTGAATGGATCTATTTTTGACAAAATGCAAGGGTTCAACCACTACAAGGATGGGAGGCAAGCATAATGCCTCCTTCGATTCCAGCTACTGGCATCATCAGCCTTGAACAAATTTCTATTTTGACAAAATGCCAGGGGTTCAACCACTTGCAGGAAAGGGAGGGGTTGCATGGGGGACATGCCCCCTCTCGCTTCCATTCACGTGCCCTGCTTAGCTGTGACTTACAACTATCTTCGCTTGCGCTTGTCACAGCGGACACGGAGGTAGCTTCTAGATCCATACTGTTCTTGACTGGATGCTTACGTGGATCGGCCACGGGCTCCAGGGGTGAGGGCTGGGAGTCATTCTCCTCCATGCTGGTCTCTAACTCAGACTGGTGAGTGTGCTGCGTGTGGTAGCTCAGACCCTGACGGTTCTTGTATCGCTTTTTGCATACTGAATTTTGAGAAAACAAAGAAGATGGGTATCATCATGATATGTTATCTTTCAAAATGAGTAAGTATTATAGCAGAGCACTCCAAACTATTGCTATACTACTTCCTAGTTAGCCACACAGCAAACTGCTCACAACATTTCTACATCAGGGTAGATTTCAGCATTCCAAAAAGCAATGAATAGATAGAAGAATATTCAGAAGAATATTACTTTTAGAAGAAGAAAAATTTCAGTGTAAAAGCTCCAACCTTACATAAAACCAAGAAGATGTTTATCAACCAATAAGCTAACAAAAGTAAGTTGGTTACATGTTGAAGACCTGGAGCTATACACTTTTACCTTTACATGCAAATGGTTTATCTTCAGCAGTTAGTAGTGGCATCTCACCATCTCCTCCACCTCCTCCTCCCCTTGACCTACGTCCTCCACCTCCTCCAGTACCACGACCCTATATCACATAGAAACAGAATGTTTAACCTTTTCACATGAAAAAGAATTGGTTGAATAATATGAGTGCTGAAATCTATTTCAAAATACATAAGAAACGCACTCAAAGGGTCAAAATATCCCTAACATTAATGGTAATACAAAGTTTTGGGAAATTTTGAAAATTGGGTGGATAGTGATTCTTTACAATTTTGATATATTTGGATGCCCCTGTGGATGCATTATAAGCACTAGAAAATGTATCCCCTAAGACACTTCTGCTTTCGAGAAAAATTGACCGGTGCCCCCGGTAAATTTTGATAAATTTCAAATAGCGCCTATGGCCGTACAATAGTAGCTGCGACCATGAAAATCTCAGAATATGTAGTTGTGACATATAATTTCCAAACGGAATAGCTAATCGGTCGATTTTAGTCAAGAAACATTGTTTTATAGCTTTATTAATATCTTGACCTTGAGAGGGAGCTATACAACATAAAGAGTGTATTATTTACAATTTTTATAACTTTTGACTTGATTTCAACCGCGACAACGATCACTGAATATTGTACGATCACATATGCTTCCAATATGTTCATTTGAACCAAATTCATGACCCCATACCAAAACTTTGTATTACCTTTAAAGTATGCTAAGAAATAGATTTGCCTCTCGTCGTAGTGTATGTGTTGTACATCCATTTAGCAAACACACAAAGACAAAACTGGTTGTAATTATCAACAGAAATCTCATTTTGTAAAGAATTACTTCACTTTTAGATTGTGAAACTTTGGATCAATTCTACTAAATATCTATAATTACCAATAGATAATAATAAATTTGTCAAAGGAGAAAAATCTTAGATAATAAGGGTATAGTGTATGGTTGTTTGCAAGGACTGTAACTACACTTGATGCTTGGTATTAAAATGTAGTAATTCTTTGAATATTCTTTAAATAAAAAGATGAATTAGTGCAATAAGCCTTTTCGTAAATACTATCTGCGCATGGGCAGATAAAGGTCATTTCTGATAAATTTGTAAAACCCACCGACAAGAATATGTGTTCATGTTATGTAATCATTATTCATGTGTGCATTTACTGTACGTTCTTATGATACAAGAGGGCAATCAAAAGCTTTTCATGAAGCACATACATGACTTTGGCATTGATTATTCTAAAATACACAAAGTGGGACTTCTCCATGAGAAAAAGATCTGTGGATATTTGGGGTCATTTGACCCATGTGCTAACTACGAAATGGTCTATTGTCACTTGCTTCTTTGGTCAAGTGTAGGACACACAATATATATCCTACCTTCTTCTGCTTCTTCTTGCGAGCAGACACCTCGTAGTCCTCGTCACTCTCTGAACCTGGTCTGTCGATCTCACCAGCATCTGGGAAGACATCGACAGCCTCCAGGTGTCTCAGGATATCCTCAGATTCTTGATGGACCGGATGGATGGTGATGCCTCCATAGCTGTGGGTTGGATCATGTTCTGGGTTGATAGCCGTCTCTACTGGTACCTCGCCTGAATAATCACCTGTTTAGAGGGAACACGATCATTATGAAACCTGTACCAAACAAAATCACTCAACAGTGACAAGGAATGTGGTCTTTAGAGGCACCATAATTATCAAGATGAAACTTGTAGATAGCAAGCAAGTGCTGACCGCTCACAACAGCAGGTATACTTTTAGATTAAGGTTTTTTAAGTACACATTGTAATAACAAAAACATTTAAAGTTAAACAAAAATGTGCTACATAATGGTAGGTGGTCACTAAAGCAGGTTTGAGAGTATATTACATATAAATTCATCTATCATCAATGACTTTACATGTCACTTGTTAAAAAGAATATTATTTTTACCTGGAATTTGTAAATTACAACCAAACTTTAGTCATAAAATGTTCCCTTTAACTCTAGGCATTTTAAAGTGAGTAGGAACATTCAGCCATCCTATTGATGTTGAACCATTCATCTATTTAATTGAGTAATCGCTTAGTCTTGCTTACTAAGATCTGCCCCTAAAGCTTCAGCAAGAATCCTACTATCTGCAATCTCCACAGGGACTGGCTGGTGATTCTTGCGTTTCTTCCTCCATCTCCTGGATGGGTAGGTATACAGCTGGCCCCGTTCCTGACCCTGAGCTCTATGACGCTTCTGGAACCAGAGGAAGCAGTTGTTCTGGGCAACACCGGTCTGGGAGTCCAGAAACGGAAGCCTCAACTTCCGTTCTGACATCATCCTAGAGTTGAAATTGGAAGCATTTTCCAAGGCTTCCTTGTAGAATTGCTCAACATCCGTGCTGAAATCAAATATAAAAAAAGAAAAGAAATTCAGGAATTTTGATGCATAGACGTCTATAGGTCTAGATCTAGGTCTAGAACTAGAAGCAAAGAGAGTCGAGTCAATGACAATGCTAATGCGTATTGACCTCTAGCGCTGCACTACGTGCTAATAATAGGCAGCAATTGCACACATGAATAGTCAAAACACAAAAGCACACAATGATGACGATGTGGCTGTAAGCAAGTTTGACAGTATCCAAGGTATGATCCAGTATCACTAGATATCAGTAGATATCAGTTCAAAATTATGCAGACTTCTTGTACATGTATGCGCGATACCATAAACCATACGAGAAGTATGCATGATTTTGTACTGATAGCTTCAGTTTGAGGTGCAGGACTATAGCGTAGAGACAGTACAGAGCGACGACGTCGACATCGAAGCCCTAAACGAAGGTGTCCCGATGTCGGATGTGATCCAAATTCAGGTGGAAAATGCATCAGATTGGGCTAAAATTCCTTTGCTATGATTATGAATGGATATTAAACTGCTTTAAAAAATGGATACGGAACTACACTAGCGCCACTTAAGTACCTATTTTGGCGATTTCGAGTGAAATCAGTCGAGTTTTGTACAGTGCTGTTTGATATCAACCGGTTTTAATACACAGCCATCATGGCCATGTAATGCAGCTATGTGTGTGCATACCGACATATTGAAATGCATGTTTGTCAGCATCTCAGATGATTGCAGTTTTGCACGTCCATATATGCATAGATCTAGACCCTATATTATATTACGGGTTCATAATCATACTCAGCAGTTAGTTTCAGACATTGTTTGTTATTATTGTGATAGATATTTACTTAGTTATTACTTACCCTGATTTTCGTGAGCCAATGTAAACAGGATTCGACTGCGTTGACATTTTTTAATCAGCTTTTGGTTTAATCAATGAACGACGATCTTGACAATACAGGTCTGAAATTGTAGCCAGTTTTTAGGCATATTCATTGACACTGTGTGTAAGCGGGCAGCAAGCATCGGAAAACACCGGAAATGTTCGATAATTTCAGCTCTTACACACACCCGCTCCGGGTGAAGCTTTTCTTCACACACCTAATCGGAGATGAAGGTAGCCCATCCAATGTGTAAAAATTGCCAATTTGATAAGTGTAAGGATCGCATTGTACACATACAACCGCTATACTACACATACGCAATATTATATATATATGCTTTGTGTATTGTATCCGTCAGTCATGATCAGCGCAATGATGGCTGGCTACCAATTAAAATAGGCATGGTGGTTGGATATAATGAGAGTAGATGATGGAGGGAGGGGGGGGGGGGGGTAAAGCGCAGTACTAAGGGGCAAATCAAAGAATTATACTAAGACCTCACCTCATGTATGTTAGAAATTAAAAAGTTATAATCTTCTTTTGAATTGCAATATTTCCCCGCACCATTATAAGTCATGCATGAATTTTATTATTATGTTATATATTTGAAAGGTGTTGTAACGATTCAAGCTCTATTCGCCTATGTTTCATCACCTTGTGTGTTCTTTCTTCAAACTGTATATTAGTTGCAACATGTCTTTGATAAATCATTGTTATATTCGTTTTCATGTGAAGTCAATTCAAATGGATTGTAGTATTGAAATGATTTGTTATATTATATTCATTTTTCATGTGATGTTAACTTCGATGAATTGTGAAATTGTGAACATACATCAATAAATAAATAAATAAATAAATAAATAAATAAATAAATAAATAAATAAATAAATAAATAAATAAATAAATAAATAAATAAATAAATAAATATGCCTTTTCTCTGGGAAAAGGGGCATTGACTCTTTAAATACCAAATCACAGAAACTATTCACCATTATGTCACCGTCATGTACATATTTTCTATGGATATAATTTTTCACGATCTCAACTCTTTACCACATCAGCGCCATTTATGTATACATTGTCGATGGATAAAGTGGAATATTTATTCTTCACCACCCTACGCTAACTTTTCACCACCCCTAGCATCATGTACATAATCGTCTATGGATAAACTGTAATATTAATTCTTCACCACCCTACGCTATCTTTTCACCACCCTAGCGTCATGTACATTGTCGGTGGATAAACTGGAATGTTAATTCTTCACCACCCTACGCTAACTTTTCACCATCCTAGCGCCTAGTACATTGTATATGGATAAACTGGAATATTAACTCTTCACCACCCTACGCTAACTTTTCACCACCCTATAGCGCCATGTACATTGTATATGGATAAACTGGAATATTAATTTTTCACCACCCTATACGCTAACTTTTCACCACCCTAGCGTCATGTACATTGTCTATGGATAAACTGGAATATTAGTTTTTCACCACCCTACGCTAACTTTTCACCACCCTAGCATCAGGGACATTGTCAATGGATAAACTAGAATATTAATTTTTCACCACCCTACGCTAACTTTTCACCACCCTAGCGCCATGTACATTGTTTATGGATAAACTGGAATATTAACTCTTCACCACCCTATACGCTATCTTTTCACCACCCTAGCGTCATGTACATTGTCGGTGGATAAACTGGAATATTAATTCTTCACCACCCTACACTAACTTTTCACCACCCTAAAGCCATGTACATTGTCTATGGATAAAGTGGAATATTAACTCTTCACCACCCTACGCTAGCTTTTTACCACCCTATAGCGCCATGTACATTGTCTATGGAAAAACTAGAATATTAATTCTTCGCCACCCTACGTTAACTTTTCACCACCCTATAGCGCCATGTACATTGTCTATGGATAAACTGGAATATTAATTCTTCACCACCCTACGCTAACTTTTCAGCACCCTATAGCGCCATGTACATTGTCTATAAACTGGAATATTAACTCTTAACCGTGTTAGTTTGTGTCAGTTATGCCTATGCCCTCAGGGTGACCATATGGTAGGAATACTTCCCAGCAGAGGCGGCCCTCCTTGGGGTAGTAGGGGTACAGTACCCCCCCCCCCACTTTTTCAAGCACCCGAAAAGTGCCCCTTTTTACATAGGAATAGTGCTCCTTTTACTTTGACAAGTACCCCTATTAACTAGTAAAAGTGCCCCTTCCACTTTTAAAATCTGATAAGTGCCCCTTTTATTTTGACACGTGACCCTTTTCCTTCGACAAGTTCCCATTTTCCTTTGCAATAAGTGTCTATTTTCCATTCTCATAAGTGCCCTTTTTAATCTCTAGTAGGGTAGGTGTGGGGAATTGGAGACCCTTAAGCACATTTCCATAATTTACATAAACATGAAAAATGTTACACATACAGAAAGTTTTGTTTTCTCTTCAGTAACTTCTTCTCTTTATTGGGAAACAAAATTGTGGTCATGATGTAACTGATTAATAAGATAAAAATGATTAATGACGTCATCACCAAAGGTCTCTCATTACATGCGTATAAGTAATAAGGGACAGTTACAAATCAAGACATTTTAAATACAATTTGAATGAAAATGGGATTGTTATAGTTAGTTCAAACACTTTTTGAAAGAGATACATGCAGCCAATGAACTTACTGTAATTTGAAACGATTTTGAAACAATGTGGCCCAAAATATTTCTGTACATGTTGTTTTACAATGACATTGATTTCTTCAATTTGCTTTCTCTTCTTCTTCTTCTGCCTTTTCTTCTTCCACTTCTTTTTCGTCTTCCTCTTCTTCTTCTTTCCTCCCTCCTTCACCTTCTCCTACTTATCATTATTATATTATTTTATTTACTCTTTATTCTATTTTCTTTTCTTCTCAAATTCACTATCCTTGTACGTCTCTAGAATCTCATACGATACTACTCCCGTTTTCGGCTCCTATAATACCTTTTAAATTAAATAAATCAATTCAATTTATTATTTCATAAAAAATCACATACAATATATACATTAAGAATTTTACTGGATCATTTGCACCCGATAAAGCCGATGGCTTGAGAGAAGTGGGTGGACCCATAACATAAATGACAAATGTGGAAAATACAAAACATTAAAATTCACAATAAAACAAAATGCAAGACGTATACAGGACATTACAAACTAAAACACAATAATAGTACAGAACGACATAATTTATATGGTAATTGTGTGCATCAGGGAAGTCATATATAATTATGTGGCAAGAAGACGCAACTTGAATTTCGACTTGGAAGAACTAAGAGTGGTCACATTTTTGATTGAGTTGTCAATATTATTCCATAATTCCCCTCCTTTTTGTTGAATAGAATTTTCCTTTCGTAATTTTAAACGTGCATAATTATGGCAAGAAAATTTTATTTTTTTGTCTTGTGTTAACATTATGTTTCTTGTCAACTGTAACAAAGTAATTATCAAACACGCGTGCACAAAAAATTCGATTAACGATACATAAAGACTCCGGTTTTAATTGTTATATTATCAGAGAAAGTTAATATATTCAGTTTCTTAAAAAACGGCGGGGTATGGGCAAGATAATGGCAGTTTGAGCATAGACGAATGGCTTTCTTTTGTAAAGTATATAGCCTGTTTAACTGGAGGCTACAATAATCGAAATAAGGCAGGACAATGGCATTGTATAAAGTGAAAAGGGTTTTGAGCGGTAAAAAATAACGTAGCTTACTCAACATACCTATAGACATAGACACGAATGGAGTTGATGTGATTAACCGAAGTTTAGGCGCGGATCCAGGATTTCTAAGGGGGGGGGGGCAAAATTTGAAATTATGCGAGCCAAATATTGGTACGTTATGGTGACCAGCAGTGACGTAATCGGGGGGGGGGTGCAGGGAGGGGCGAGTTTCCCCCTCCCTCCTTGACGTTTCATTAATTCATTAAAGAAAGAGGACGATTCGTTGTACCGTTATTGACTCTTAATCCTCGTCTGAATTCAGTCCCCCCCCCCCCCGCGAAGCGCGGAAGCTTTGACGTTTTATTAAATCATTAGAGAAAGAAGACGATTCGCTGTACCGTTCTCGACGCTTGATTAAGCCCCCCTCCCCCTCTTGCGCGAAGCGCGGAAGCTTTGACGTTTCATTAAATTATTAGAGAAAGAAGACGATTCATTGTACCGTTCTCGACTCTTTATCCTTGTCTGAATTTCAAAAATGTTCTTTGTCTACTCCTTTTTTTCTTCCTACGCCCTCCTCCTTTTCTCTCCTCTCTTTTTGGGGGACCAACCCACGGCCCTCCCCCCCCCCCCTGGGTACGTGCCTGCGGTCAGATGAACATATGTTGATACCTTGTCCACCCCGGAAGCTCAGGGGTTTAAGGCAATAATTATGGTCAGATTAGCATTATTTTGAAACCTAATTGTGACATTGCTAGGTCACTAATTGGCGTGGGGTGCAGGGGGCAGAGCCCCCGGAAGCACAGGGATTTTAGGCGTTTAATTTCGGTCAGATGAGCATCTAAGGGCCCGCCTTAGGGCCCTAGGTGGAATCCAGGGGGCAGAGCCCTCGGGGTTTTAGGTATTTAATCACGGTCATGTGAGCGTATTTTTATACCTCATTATTTTTTGACACTGGCAGTTAACTTTTTTTTCTTTCTTGCTCTCTTTCTTTCAATTTCTCTTTAATATACTTTTTCAAAAAAAGTGGGAGTGGGGCTCGAGGCTCCCGATCCCCGCCGTTCCGCGGGCCCTGACATGTAGGCATCTCAAGAAGCATTTTCTTGCCTGGCTGTAAATTTAGGAATTTGTCATTTTCCAACAAACGCATAAAAAGTTTAATTTACTTAAAACTGAGGAAAAATCTCAGAAAATGATGTCATTTCAACATTAATTGTAAACTACCGTTATGGAATTAGAAATAAACCACGTTTGAATTTTATTTCCCGCAAGACCCCCCCCCCCCCCCTCCCCTATCATTTCGCCAGTGCCCCCCCCCCCCCCCCCCCGATCTACACCTTGTTGGCGGGAAAATTGCAAATGATATCTCTTACCTTTCTTCATTCTCTTTCTTTTTCTTTCCCTTTCTCTCCTTTTTCCCTTTCCCTTCCCTTCCTTCTCTCTCTTGTAGGTTTGCTGGGGGAAATACCGGAAAATCATGTCATAACAACAACATTTGTAAATCACTGGTATCGAATAAGAAATACACCCCCCCCCCCCCCCCACATCAGTACGCCAGCGTTCGGGGGCTCTTGTCTTCTCACCCCTATAACAAAAAAACAAACACGCTTTCCCATTCTCGCACAATATGTCCACGTTATGCGCGTATCGCTAGTATAAAGACATCCATTGATAAATATCGTATAGGTGGCATGCGCAATGTTTATGAAATTTAATTCCTGTGAACTTTTCTTTTCTTTGAATGGAATTGTATATGTGATATAATTCAGGATTTTATTATTGTTATGTTCTTTTGGGTTAAAAATACAAACCATGTTTACTCCTTTACTGCTTTTTTTTTTTTGAGGGGGGGGGGGCAAAAATGCGTTTTGCCCCCCCCCCCCCCCAACTGCCCCCCTGCCCCCCCCCCCCCCACTTCCGGCGCCTATGATATAGATGGTAATATCAAACTTATCTATTGGAGAAAGTTCGTCTCATTGCTCATTTACCACTACCCCTTGTGACTATGACATTCATAGTTAGCAACTGGGAAAGTATTACATTCAGATACTGTACAAGATTGTACATTAATTTCAATTTTGAAGAGATCATAATGATGATTGTTAGCCGACACAACCAGCCGTTTTACCGTTTCAAATCGGCCTGCATATATGACGTACTATCAAGTCCATGATCAGGAAACGTATTAACATGTTAAAGTACAAACACTTTTCCCATAATTATATACTACATAAATAAGATAAGACAATGTTTCAAACAAACAACATCAACAGAAGGCGCTTACTTGCATTCTATAGCATGTGTCAAAATGTGCCTAGTGGTTATGGAAAAGGGATTAATGGTATTTGCCCATTTTATTGTATGTCTGTTTACGTTTATATACACAATCATGCATGTACGCTTTTAGTTTCAAGTTTCAAGTTTCAAGTTTTATATATCTTTCTTTCATAACACACATTACAAATATGACATAAATATAAAAGAGTGAAACAGAATATGGCGTTACAATAGAAAGATGAGGTGACCTTGGTTGAAAGCAAGGCTTGTGGATTTAAGGTCCCTCATGAACAAACTCGTCAAATAAAAATAATGCGTACATTTAAATGCTTACAAAACTAAACTAACTAAACAACTGAGAAAATATTAAACATAAGTAAGTACAATAAAATCTACTGACTACTAAATAATGGCTATAAACAACAGGAACAGGAATATACTACGAGCAACAGGACTGAAACACAGACAAAAACTAAACAAGACAGACAGATGAATAGATGTGAGAAACGGGAGTAGAATTATGCTGACCTATATAGCAAATAATTTTCTTAAATATTGATCACAACTATAAATCTAGACGATATCGACTCAAATATAGTAACTTTTAAACTCTAATATGAGTTTATTTTTCTTACTAGAATATTCAAAATGTTATTTTAATGTTAATTAATTCGCTCAATAACGATTTATGACAATTAACTCCTCCCTCTCCATCTCATGTTTTACCACCGCCCTTGCAGACATTTAATATAGTGTTCTGTAGACAGGCGCGGATCCAGGGGGGGGGGGCGAGCGGGCCTTGCCCCCCCCCCCACGCAAAAAAAAAATTTAAAAAAGGAGAGAGAGAAGGAAAAGAAGGGAAAGGGAAAGAGGAGATAAAGGGAAGGACAAAAGAGGAAGAAGAAAAGAAAAGAAGGGGGATATCAGTTGCAATTTTCCCGCCAACAAGTTGTGGATCGGGGGGGGGCAAAAGGCCCTAGCCTCCCCCCCCCCCCCGCCCCCGCTAAAAAAAGAAAGAAGGAAGGAAAAGGAAAAGAGGAGAGCTAAAAGGGAACAAAAAAGAGGAAGAAAAAAAGAAAAGCGAGAAAAGAAGGGGAGATCAGTTGCGGTTAATCCCGCCAACAATGTGTGGAGCGGGGTGGGGACCAAAATGACCTTGCCCCTCCCCCCCCCCCCCCCCCAGCAAACCTAAAAAAGAGATAAGGAAGAGAAGGGAAAGGGAAACAGGAGAGAAAGGGAAAGAAAAAAAAAAGAGAATGAAGAAAGGTAAGGGATATCAGTTGCAATTTTCCCGCCAACAAGGTGTAGATCGGAGGGGGGGGGGGGGGGGGGGCACTGGCATACTGATAGGGGAGGGGGGGGGCTTTGGAGAAATAGAATTCAAACGTGGTTTATTTCTAATTCCATAACGGTGGTTTACAAATAATGCTGAAATGAGATAATTTTCCGAGATTTTTCCTCACTTGTTGGAAAATGACAAATTCCTAAATTTACAGCCAGGCAAGAAAATGCTTCTTGAGATGCCTACATATCAGGGCCCGCGGAACGGCGGGGTTTGGGATCCTCGAGCCCCCCCCCCCACGCTTTCTTTGAAAAAGTATATTAAAGAGAAATAGAAAGAAAGAGAGCGAGAAAGAAAAGATAGTTAACTGCCAGTGTCACATTATAATGGGGTATCAAAATATGCTCATCTGACCATGATTAAATGCCTAAAACCCCAAGGGCTCTGCCCCCTAGATTCCACCTAGGGCCCTAAAGCGGGCCCTTAGAAGCTCATCTGGCGGTCATTTAATGTCTAAAACCCCTGATTTCGGGGGGCTCTGCCCCCTGGACCCCACGCCAATTAGTGACCTGCCACTGTAACAATTAGGTATCAAAATAATGCTCATCTGACCGTAATTAAATGCCTAAAACTCCTGGACTTCCGGGGCTCTGCCCCCTGGACCCTGCCTAGGGCCCTAAGGCGGACCCTGAATGCTAATCTGACCGTAAATTAAAACCTTAAACCCCCGAGCATCCGGGGCGGACAAGGTATCAACATAATTATGTTCATCTGACCGCAGGCGCGTAGCCAGAGGGGCGGTGGGGTAGTCCCCCCATAAACGCCGGCCAAAAAAAGAGAGGAGTGAAAAGGAAGAGGACGTAGGAAGAAAAGGGAATAGACAAAGAACATTTTTGAAATTCAGACAAGGATTAAGAGTCGAGAACGGTACAACGAATCGTATTCTTTCTCTAATGAATTAATGAAACGTCAAAGCTTCCGCGCTTCGCGTGGGGGAGGGGAGGGGGAACTGAATTCAGACGAGGATAATTTTCGAGAACGGTACAACGAATCGTCTTCTTTCTGTAATAATTTAATGAAACGTCGAAGCTTCCGCGCTTCGCGCGGAAGGGGGGGGGGGGAGGAATTAATTTAGACAAGGATTAAGAGTCGAGAACGGTACGACGAATCGTCTTCTTTCTCTAATGCTTTAATGAAACGTAAAAGCTTCCGCGTTTCGCGGGGGAGGGGGAAAAACTGAATTTAGACAAAGATTAAGAGTCGAGAATGGTACAACGAATCGTCTTCTTTCTCTAATGATTTAATGAAACGTAAAAGCTTCCGCGCTTCGCGCGGGAGGGGGGAAACTGAAATTAGACGAGGATAAAAAGTCATAGCGGTACAACGAATCGTCTTCTTTCTCTAATGATTTAGTGAAACGTAAAAGCTTCCGCGTTTTGCGCGGGTGGGGGGAAAATGAATTTAGACGAGGATTAAAAATAATGAAACGTAAAAGCTTCCGCGCTTCGCACGGGTGGGGGAAACTAAATTATTTTCGAGAGCGGAACAACGAATCGTCTTCTTTCTCTAAAAATTTTATGAAACGTCGAAGCGGGGGGAAAACTGAATTTAGACAAGGATTAAGAGTCGAGAACGCTACAACGAATCGTCTTCTTTCTCTAATGATTTAATGAAACGTAAAAGCTTCCGCGCTTCGCGCGGGAGGGGGAAACTATTTTTTTTTCGAGAGCGGTACAACAAATATTCTTCTTTCTCTAATAATTTAATGAAACGTCTAAGCTTCCGCGCTCGCGCGAAAGGGGGGGAACTGAATTTAGACAAGGATTAAGAGTCGAGAACGGTACAACGAATCGTCTTCTTTCTCTAATGATTTAATGAAACGTAAAAGCTTCCGCGCTTCGCGCGGGAGGAGGGAAACTGAAATTAGACGAGGATTAAAAGTCATAACGACACAACGAATCGTCTTCTTTCTCTAATAATTTAATGAAACGTCGAAGCGCGGTAGGGGGGGATGGGGATGGGAAAACTGAATTTAGACAAGGATTAAGAGTCTAGAACGGTACAACGAATCGTCTTCTTTCTCTAATGATTTAATGAAAC